>OX421244.1:4864398-5464398 GCA_949125135.1 Alcis repandata | reverse complement strand
GTGAACGCACGTCTCTAGTGGAGTTAAGCTACCCACCTTCTCCTGTCCGAGAAGTTAAGGTGGTCCAGGTAGTGAATAAAGCGGTGGTTACATGTGTGCGGCGTGAAGCGGCGGCGCTGGTGCACACAGTTACGAACAGCACGGATATGGGGGGAAGGGACAACGCGAGCAAATTTTTTTTTTTTATTGGCGTCAATGACTATCTGTAGGCGTTCTGAGCCAATTTTTATTTAGAGTGCCAAAAAACGTAACTGACAGTGACAGCTACCGACGTTTACCACTGTGACACTTAAAGCGCGGGAACGATACATTTAGAATCTTTACAAGAGTTCTTAGGAGCCGTTAAACTGGAATAGAACTAATGGAAATTATAGTAGATACCTACATAGAAATCGGTACATTATGTGCAATTACATCTGGAATTACAGTGGCAACCCTTTGACTCGCGAGACGTTAAAATTTAAATTTAAATTTCAGTAGGCTCGGAAACGTACACATGTGTACGGACACGCACCATTTTGAAAAGGTCGAATGAGAATCGAATGGGCGTAACCTTTTCAAAATGGTGGCTCGGAAACGTACACATACGTCACGGTCACGTGACCAACGGTCGCGAGGACAAATGTGTACGTTCGCGAGTCAAAGTTATTGTATCGCGTATGCGCGTTACGTGTTCGGCGGAGTGTGCTTGAGTTGTATTGTGAATTGTGAATACTTGGAATATCCATTGGAGATCATAATTATTGTAACATGATTCTAACTTACGTGTGTTGAAAGTAATGGTTTATTCCTCTCGTCCAATTATCCATGCTTACCTGCCGATTACAACCTACTAGGTACATGCCCACAAAGAACCGCTCGACAATAATAACTTCTAAAAATTGGTAACGCCCCATCCTCCGTGTGCCATATCTATTTACATCTAGTTTTCAACAGCTACATTTATCATTTTAGGACCAATTCTCTATATTTAAAATAACCTCAAAACTGATTTTAAAGTTATAAATTTACTCATCATTATTACCGTTACACATCACTTCGCGCGTCAAACATCAATAGTCAAAACGCCTAATAATGTACAGAACTTTCTTTTCAGGCGCAAGCTTTATCGGCCGATAACGCGTCGCTGCGCGAGCGGGTCGCGGCTCTAGAGACAGAGTGTGTGAAGCTACAAGCGGCCCTCAATGAGGAGACCGAGCGAAGGAATAAGGAGAACAGAGTGCTTGCGAGAAAGGTAATGTTTGAGGGAAAATTGCCTTAAGGCAGAGGTTCTTGGTCGATACACATCTGACGGAAAATGCGTCGCGTACTATCGCATACTATACTCGACGCACTAGCGCATCATCGGTTGAGTGTGAAAGGTTGAATGTTTTATTATACATTTCTCTGTTCTGGCGTTACGCGACCGATAATACGCGACGCATTTTCCGTCAGATGTGTATCGACCCTTAGGCTTTTAAATACACATGCACATTTGGCTCTGCAAACCAAAGGAGAAAGGGAAAAGTAGGCGATGATACCTCTTTTTGAATAAGGAAATAACTTTCAGTTCAAATATAGTCACAAAGGTAGAACTTTCTTTCCAACATAGCCAATAACTTCTTTTCAAATTTGGCTTACAATGTATTCATACAAATTTGACCTACAAGGTAATAACTTTCATTCAAATGTGCCATAAGAATCATAAGAGAAAATTGTTGTATGTTACAATAAGTATTTATTTATAACAGTAACAATATTATAGGTAGCGGAGCTGAGTGAAGAAGCAGCCGAAGCAAATAAGAAGCTCGAGTGGGAGAAGGGGGAAAACGGGGTGTTAAAGAAGAAGCATGCTAGTGCCATAAAGGTGAGCTTTTACCCAACTACCAGGGAAAGGAGGGTAAAGTTGTTAATGTGAAATTGTGTACTGAAAAAATAGTATTTGTTAAAATGTAAGTGCCTCCCGACACCTGAAAAAACAATATTTATTTGTATAAAAGTCAAAGATGATATGAAAAAAAGGGAGTGATTTAAAATATGACTAAACTAAACATTATTGGAAGATATGTACATACTGTACCGACCCTACGTAGGGATAAGGGTAAGAAAATTATGATTCTTATTTATTTATATGACATTTTTTCCAGGAATTGAACCGAGAATTACAGAGATCGCTAAAACGTTGCGAACAGTTAGAAGCTAAGCTGCCGCCGCCCGACGCGCCTTCCACTAGGACAGGTAAATATCCTACTATCCTACGTCCTACTATCCTACGTCCTACTATCCTACGTCCTACTATCCTACGTCCTACTATCCTACGTCCTACTATCCTACGTGCTACTATCCTACGTTCTACTATCCTACTAAATATTATAAACGAAAGTTTGTAAGAATGTATGGATGTTTGTTACTTTTTCACGCAAAAACGGCTGAATGGAGTTACATGACATTTGGAATGAAGGTTGTTCATGGTCTGGATTAACACAGCTACTTTTTATCCCGGAAAACGCGGCTGAAACCGCAGTGCGTAGCTAGTAGAAAATAATTTAAACCTTACCAATCGGCAGGTTCGATAACTTCATTGAGCAGCGTGGATAGTGCTCAAACAGAAGACAGGTTGCAAAATGGACACGTGGACCTACCCGATATACAGGTAAAAACACTTAAAATAACTAGTAGTTGGCGTCGAACTGTACCTCGCAACCCTATATTTGTACCATCCCAGTAAGCCTTAAAAAAGTAGTTTTTAACTTATGTTTATAATTCCATGCCGCCAGGATCGTTCCCAATACGCAACGGTAAGGTTTTAATGAATATTTAATATTTTAATTATTCAATTATAATTTTCTGGTTCCAGATCAAATTTCCAAGTTTATTCGGGAAGCTTTTTCCAAAGGTTAGACAGTTGAAGAAATTCGTTTTCAAGAGTAAATTAATTTATTGATATTAAAGTAGATAGGTATATACGGGCTGACTGGTTAGACACTTGACATATCCTAGGTTATTATAGTACTCATCATTATGAGCAACTTTTACTATGGGACCAACCCGGAATTCGCGAAAAAAATATCTAGACACGCGGTAGCGTGTCAAGCCAAGTTCAAGTGACAGAACTGGCGAGCAGCACCGTGTGTATATTACACGAACCATTTGGAGGCACTTTTGACCTCGTTCAGCTGTTCCATACATTTTGTCAAGTGTCATTGACATTTTTCTATGGAACAGCTGATTTTTTTTTCGCGAATTTCGGGTTGGTCCCATAGTAAAAGTTGTTCATAATAATGAGTACTATGATAACCTAGAATATGTCAAGTGTCTAACCAGTCAGCCGGTATAGAAATTAGATAGACTTGAATAATAGGTAGTAAAAGAATTCAGTTATAGAGAAAGAGATGAATGCCAATGATGAAAAGTACTCAACGGTACTCAAATTTTTTGTACCTTGAAGTCGCGGAAATCAGCTGTTCCAAAGAAAAATGTCAAAGACACTCGACAAAATGTATGAAATAGCTGTTGTTTTCGCGATTTCATAGTTAGTCCCATAGTAAGAGTTGTTCATAACAATGAGTACTATAAGCTCTTAATGGCTTAGCAAATCCTTATAGCCCTGTGTTTTAGAGCCAGTTCGTTAATTTAGATCTAAAGTAAACTTGTAGGCGGCGTAATTTGTATCTGTTAAATTATTAAACAAAAAATGAGTAAAATATTTTAGCCTTACTACAAATTTGACTGATAGATCAAATCTATTAAATGAAATGGTAAAATTTTAGTTACCACTTACCAGTTACCAGTATAATTTAATAAACCAATAGCAAACAATAAATTAAACAAACTATACTTGGCTGGTCTAACAAAAAGTAAACTGTATGATAGCACTTAATTTAAAGTATTGCTAGCATTTTATGCAAAAAATACCTAAATAAATTATAATGTAAAAAACATTTTTTTTTCACTCTACTTTGTTTTTATATTTTTTACTTAACTTAATTTTGTTTTCTATTTTGCTCTTTTCAGGTCCGTGAGCCAGATCGCCAAACGTTAATAGAGCGTATAGTGTCGCTGCAGCGAGCGGCGGCGAGACGAGCCGAGCGCTGCGAGTTCCTAGAGGAACACTCCAAGCAGTTGACCAGCGAGTTGCGGAACAAGTCGCGGCTGTTGAGGCACATGTTGACTAACATGCCGGCTGGCGCCGTGGCGTCTGAAGATAGGGATATTAACAAGGTAAATTGAGACCTCTTTCTAAGCAAAAAAGGTTTATAATAGAGTGTAGGAAATGGTGTGAGTTTCTAGAGGAACATTCCAAGCAGTTGACCAGCGAGTTGCGGAACAAGTCGCGGCTGTTGAGGCACATGTTGACTAACATGCCGGCTGGGGCCGTGGCGTCTGATGATAGGGATATTAACAAGGTAAATTGAGACGTATGCTCAATGAAATAAGGTGTAAAGTAAAGTGGTCAAAAATGGTGTGAGTTTATAGAGGAGGTTTCGAAACAGTTGAGCAACGGGTTGAGAAACAAGTCGCGGCTGTTGAGGCACATGTTGACTTACATGCCGGCTGGGGCCGTGGCGTCTGAAGATAAAGATAGGGATATTAACAAGGCAAATTGAGACATGTGTTTATACAAATACGGTCGGAAATTGGGTGTAGAAAATTGTGAGAGTTTCGAGGAGAGATTTCGAAACAGTTGAGGAACAAGTCGTGGCTATTGAGATATGTATTAAAACAGGGTGAAATAACACGTATTTCAGTAGAAATAATGTACAATTTAGATTGCAATTTGCAAGTAACGCTACAAATTTATAGAAGAATAATTTACAAGTAATTTATAAAACGAGTAATGTAAGGCATTTTTATGCTATACGCTATGTTTTCGGATACTTACCTTTTTTCACGAATTTTGAATCCGATCAAATTCTATGAGTTTGGTTTATTTGGATGCTTTATATTTACATATAAAACCTGTGTGGCTGGATAAATAAATACTGTTTGTTTTTCTCATGCTGCCTTTAGAGAATAAAGAAGTTGACAAAGGTAAGTTTTAGTCAATATTTACTTAGCAGCAGTGCGTGTATGAAACTTTATTAATCGACTAATTGGTGTTTAAACTCGAGTAAATCGTGAAATTATTTTAATTTTTCTATAGTTTGAATAAAATTGTAGTATTTTAACGGTTTTGTCGATTCTACGTCTGTTTATCGATAGACAAAGTTCCATACTTGCACTGCAGGTAAAAATTAACTAAATTCGTCGATCAAAATTCACTTTCTGTGATCCATTACTAACCGTGAGGTTGGTTGAATACTTAGATGAATTCTCGCCGGGTCCTTATTAACACTTAAACTGCTGCTAATAATCACATGCGATGTGTGTTACGCGCCTGGCGTGTAGCCGCATTCGCGTTTCACAAAGGAAAACACAAGGTATATGTTTTCAGCAGTTTAAGTGTTAACCTCTTCGCTCGGAGTCGCTCAATTCGCGGACTAGATAGTGGACTACTTGATCCGCAACTCGAGCGAAAAGTTATTTAACTTGCAATGTAATTCTTAACTATATTTGTTCGGGTGGAATCATGCAACTCAATTCAATTATGAACCACTTCCCGATGTCCGATTGAGCTGAAATTTGGTAAACCTGTGTGACTCCGATGACAATGCAAACATTACTGTGTTCCGGTTGGAAGGGCATTGTTTCCAGTGAAATTACAGGGCAAATGGGAGATTAAACAACTTATATCTCAGGGTGACGAGCGCAGTGCTGTGCGACGCAGGGTCTTGAATTCTGCGAGTTCAAAATTCTGGGTGGCGCAGACCTGTTATGGGCAAACGTGACGTTTAACATCAGGCGAGCGATTTGCTCGTTTCGTCACTTAATAACATAAAAAAAAAAAAAATACAAAATATTTCATAAATTAACTTTTTTTTTTGATTGTAGAAAGAAATAGCCCGCTTGGGCGGAGGCGCCATGGCGGCCGTGTGGGGCGGAGACCCCGGTGGGATGACGCCGGAACTGTCTTTAGAAATGAACAAGCGGCTGCAAGCGTTACTGGAAGATACGCTACTCAAAAACATTACGTTAAAGGTGAGTGCGATGCTTGCATCTCTTTCTAATTGCCGTGTAGGTAGAGGGAGATGGCATGATTCCGGAGCTGTCTCTAGAAATTAACAGGCGACTGGTTGAACGCTAAAGGTTCGTCATAAGATCTCTTTGTCTCATCATATGAGAGAGAGTGAGGTGAAATATTGGGCCCAAAGAAGGCTTTATTTGACGGATCTCACTTAAATATATCTGTCCTTTTTTTCATTACGCTTATGTATAAACTGACTTTGATAACGAGTTTTTTTTTTAGTTCTTATTTTACTATAACAAGTCGTAAAACAATTATGTATCTTTTTTCAGGAAAACATGGACACATTGGGAGCGGAAATTTCAAGACTAAAAGAAAAATATTCTGAAACGAAATGAGTTGACGAACAAACGAAATGACGGCATGATTCCTGGTGTATGTATTGTTCCGGTATATGGATTGGAGATAAATAATTATTATTGTAATAAATTATTAAAAAATAATTCTACTGAAAGTTAGATAGACGAAAAAATTGTATGAACCGCGTTGGTAAAGAAATGAATCGAAACGAAGTGGTGTTGATCGTGTCATCTCACTCCCACTAGAGATGTTATGCGCTTGAGCGAGGGAGACGACATGATTAGCGCCGCTTCGTTTAGATTTGTTTCTTTTATGAATATTGGATTTTTTTTTAAAAACATTCCGAATTATTTTACCGCCTAAATTAATTATATTATTTTTCTACAGAATTTATGAATTGACTTAATATTGATTTATGATACATATTTCATTACTTTTTGCACTTGTTTACTAAAAGCATGTTATTTTATGTAAGTTATCTATGGACGAGTTTTTTCACATGTAAATTATTTACTTCAATACAGGGTTATAAGGAAAGGGTATGTCAAGCCGAGATACAGCTGGTAAAAGTTGTTCATAATGAGTACTAGAGTCTTTTTCGGCTTAGCATACCCTTTCCTTGTAGCCCCGTATAGTCGATACGAATTTCAGTTATAATCAAGTGTCATACAGCTATCCTTATTTTATCTTTAGAGTTAGACAGAGACGGATATCTAAGCTAGTTAAGATCGTTGATCTGTATTCTTCCTAATGTTGATTTGATGTACCTAAAGTGCAAGTGTGTGTCATATCTATAGAAATGCCTAGTGTGTGTGTGTGCATGGTTTTGTGTTGAGATGACTATGTATGTAGATCAGTGACAGAGCAATTTGACGAATATTTCATGGTTTATGTAGGGTTAGTCATAAAGGGTATGCTAAGCCGAAAAGGGCTCCATCATTATGAACAACTTTTGCTATGGGACAAACCCGAAATTCGCGAAAAAAAAATTAGCTGTTACATAGTAAAATGTTAATGACACTCAACAGTATGTAATAGTAAAAGTTGTTCATAATATTGAGTACTATGAGCCTTTTCGGCTTAGCATACCCTTTATGTATAACCCTGTATTTCAGTACCCTTAGTATGAGTTTTGATAGTTTTCGAAAAAGATCTAACATTTCGTAAAGTTCTATAATAGTTCCTTCACATTTCCGCCAGAGGCGCTTTACTGTAATTGGAGCGACGATGTTATGAAACGTTTGATCGTTTCGAAAACTATCAAACCCTAAAACTAAAGGTACAAAGCAATGTTAAATTATATTTCGTGATATACACAGCAATGTTTTTTGTTTTGTATCTGTGGTAATGGTTTTTAATGTTGCCATGTATGGTGCAGATTGTTTTGTTAAGAGCTTGTGCAGATGACGTACTTTACAGGTCGGGCGTCGAAACTGTGCAAGTAATAGAGACATTCCGTGTTAGAGCGAGAAAAGAAATTCATTGCGAGCCGTCTAAACAGGTTCTAAATAATATGGTGTCTATTTTTTTTAAAACCATAGATTTAATTTCTCTATGCTTAAACTAAACAAAGACGGTGCTAAGATAGTTGTCTCTTATCACACTATGCGGAAAAGAGACGGCTAGTCAACTACGACTAGAGAAATACAAAAATCTTGCCCAGAATTGAGATTCATGTTTTATTTTGTTTGGTCACAAGTTTTTCTTTTCTTTTGGACAAGGTTATCAAAATTCAAAATTATAAGCTTGGAATAATATTATATACGTCGTCGGTGTTTTTAAAAGGGAAGAATTCAAATTCAATTATTTTTACCAGCTTCTGACCACGGCTTCGCTCGCGTGAACTATCCTTCAGGAACCGTTTATTTTTCCGGAATAAAATGAACTTAACTCTCCGTTTTTGAAAGCATGTAAAAAGCGTCATATAATGGAATCAGGGACCCCAAAAACCCCCGTGTAAGGGACTTCAGGTTCCAGTAAAACTTGACATGCAACTTTTATTTTCGGGTTTTCAATAGTGGTTTGTTAGTAGTGTTCATTGTTCAGGAGTCGGCGCACGAATGACGACAAGATGGCGCCGCCTCCGCTTAAATACGTTCGTATATTTATACAAAAAGTTCAGAGAGCGAGAAAGCTAGGCTGTCTCGCTCTATCCTACGCTACTACATTGTTATTACAAAGAGTAATTCATTGAGGCTTCTTGTCCGTAACACCCCGGATGTAATAAATCAGCCCCCTCGGATTCTACGGCCAGCAGGATCGTAGTTACGCCGGCGCGTGTAGTTGTTGAGTGCGATCGCGAGCCTCCAACTCCCCCCGTACACTGCGATCTACAGTTGTCGGACACCGCCTTCCCGCGTTGGAGAATGTGGTCTCTGCATAGTTTCTTCGTGTCGGTTGAGAATACCCATAACGGCCTAAGACCCATCACCGCGGGAGTACCACAGGGAGTGTCTCCCGCCTTCGACGCCGCCTTCACCGACGACATACCACTACTGGAAGAGCTCCTCCCAGGCAAGACAGGAGGAGTCATGCTTGCACTCTTCGCAGACGACAGCGTGTATGTCGCGTCCTCTCGAAGAGCGGTCACCCTGTGGCAGATCTCGGGAGCTGGTCGCTACGACGCGACGACATCGCCCGGGACGTGAAAGCCGAAACGGTGGGGAAGTTCGTGGTTCCTTTGGCGCTGAACATGTATGACCGCGCGGACAACGGACCGCACCCCCACCTGAACAACATTGCGCCGCTCCACTCACGTCCCCCCGACGTACGTACATGGCGTGCCCTCGAGATCTCCTGGCTGGCCCGGAAGAGGACGACGAAGGCGGCTCGCAAGATGAGGCCCCAAAATAAGGAACAAGCACCCCGCCAACGCCTTCGTTGCGACCGCCCGCCCGCCCATCGTCCATGTTAGGCCGTAGATTCTACGTATTCGAAGAAGATGCCAATTTCGGATACAGAAGAGTCTAAGCTGGAGTACCGCAAAGGAGCTGCACATCACCTCCAACCTAAGCCGCATACACCGCTGACATGCCGGTCCTGGAAGACCTGCTTCCAGGTAAAAGGGGAGTCGCCCAACTTCGCAGACGACAGCGCATACATCGTATCGTCACGCCGCGTTGCCATCGCCGCAGGCAGGATTCAGAGAGTCCTCGATGTCCTGCAGGAATGGCTGGACAAGTGGAAGCAAGTGGAAGATGGCCGTCAACGTCGGAAAGACGGCCGCGCTACTAACCGGCAGCGAGCGTAGGTCAAACATGCCACCCTCCCTGCAGCTTAGAGGACAGGACGTCAAGTAGGAAAAGAGCGTGAAGTACCTGGGCGTCCTCATAGACCAAGACCTCAGCATGCGCTCGCTTCTCACGGCGGCAACCAGGCGAAGGCTGCTCGAGCGCTGCTTAGGCCGATTCTACGCTCTAAGCTGCCATTGAGAACCAAAGTGGAGATATACAAGATGTATATCCGGACAAGACTGACCTACGCTGCGCCGGCAAGGTACGCCCTCTGCTTTGACAGCCTGAAAAAGATCCAGATCCAGACGGTTTAGAATACAACCTTTTTTTTTTTTTGGGGGTGGGAAATCATCAAATGAGGGGTCATTGCCCACTCTTGGGCAGAGCGGAAGGGAGTGTCAGACTTCTACTGACTAAAAACCACCCATGTTCCTTCTACGCCCTTGTGACGCCGAGGCCGCGGTAACTTCTACCTGCAGCCCCGACGGGCATGGGCCCTTTTGGGCCCCTTCCATGTTGCTGACATCTCTTTGAGGCGCGCGTGGAACACAAACGCGCCGTCAAAATCTTTCAAAATTTCCAAAAAAATTCTCCTTTTTTTATTTTATTTGCTCTATCTACAAAACATCGACGACGTATTTTCAGCTTATTTCACCCCAAGCTTGAAACCCTGTACAACTTTAAAAAAAAAGTCTTCTGTCAACGTCAAAAATTTCGTGAGGTTTGGCAGCTCGATATGACTTAGTCGCGGCCATAATTTAACTATTTTTCCTAAATCCATGACTTTGATTGTATTATCTACTGTACATTCTAGATCAAATGTTACGTAATTATTATTGTATTGTTTTATAGTATTAATGAATACGCACTTTATTTTTACATAGGGTTTACTGACTAAACTCTACAGGACTAAAATTATCTGCAGTTTCGTTTTGTCGGATAGAACAGTTGTTTTGTTTTAGGGCATTTTTGGTCGACGTATCTCGCGTTCGTTTTAGAATCGGTGGCAAAAATAACAGTATAATAATCGTTTGCTTGAGTACACGTTCGTATGTCACACATGCGAACGATTGTGAGCAAAAGTGGTATTTTCAACTGTTTTCGATCCCAAAACGAACGCGAGAGTAGAGGCGTTGCATAAATGCCGCTTATAAACTTATATAGCCTGCTTAAGTTAATCACTGCTTATAATTGTCTGTCTTGTTTTATTAAACAACTGTACCGTCATTCGAAACCTAATTATACATGAGAGTAGCGTGCTTGACTTTCGTTCTGTGCTAGTCGTGCTGTGATTGGTCCGCTCGCTCGCGTCCGTTTGCCTCGTCCAATGAGCGCCGACTCCGCCCCTTCCGCCCCTCTATCGTCATCCGTCCGCCCAGGTAGTGCGATGAGCGCAATTTAGCTTCATTGGCGTTTGGATTTTCATCGAAAGCGGTCGTACTTTACGGACCGCGTCGGGTTAGTGAATTATTTTAATTTTTGTCTAAACGGTGTTACCGTTCGGTTTTTAAAACATAGAAATATCTATTTCCTTACTAATCTTATTAAACGTTTATTTTAGTATTTCGAAATGGATGGTAATACAGGTCCAGCTCCAACTATCGAGGACGCAGATGTTACTACAAGGAAACCAAAAGGAAGGAAAAGGAAACTGTCGAGCTCTAGTTCATCAAGTTCTAGTTCATCAAGCTCCAGTTCATCAGACGATACCAGAAATAAAAAACGCGGGAAAAATAAAAGGAAAAAACACAGTAAGTTGGACAAACTAGTATCCGAAATAGCTAAAATTAAATCGCAGTTAAAAGGCAACAATCAAAGTAGCTATCGCCCTGACTATGACGACGACTATCTTAGCCTTGATGTAGACCCAAACACGTGCAGGGATTTTAGCGATGAAGAACCTAACCATACACCGGCAGTTCAACACTCTGAATCTCCTTGCGAACAGCAATTAAATTGGTCTGTAAAGACAAAGACCAAAGAACCCACAATTCCTCATACCTCGTCGGCCTATCTAGAACAGCTCAAGGAGCTACAACACTTTGAGCAGCCGGATTGGAATAGTGTTCGTTACTCTGATACTCAGAAGAACTACGTTCATACTCCCGGTTTCGTAAGCCTGGACTCCAATGAGGAAATTAAGCGCTACGATACTTCTAAATTTTCAGCACGAATGGAAAACGTATTTGCAGGGCTAACTTACGCTTTGCTTAAACAAAAAGAAGCTCTTCAATCTGATTTGGGAGGATTCTTAAGTGAAATACAATGCTCCGGTTTGACTGCAGCCGAAATCAATATAAAATTGAACGAAATATTTTCAAACGGCGAGTACTCAAAAATTACAAGTGACATATTCCAAATAGTATGTGGCCACAGGGCTGAGCTAATCCAAAGTAGGCGTGAGTCCATACTGACGGCAGTAAAAGATCCATACTATAAAAATGCACTTAGGAAACTTCCGCCTTCGTGTGCTACCCTATTCGAAAGCGAACAATTCAGTTCGGTGCTTGAAAAAGCGGGTGGCGTCAAAAATGTTTTCTGGGCTCCCGCTGCTCATAAAGAACGTACCTCTGAACCTCAGAACGTTCCTGGTCCTTCACAACCAGCAAATAACCAGCATAAGAAATTTCAAGGAAGGCCAGCACCCCAAACGAATCGGAATACCACTAAAAAATATGTTTCAAACAACGCCTTCAGAGGAAGAGGTGCTAAACAACAGAATTACACTCGAGGAACACGACACAACGACCAACCCTACAAAAGGAATAATTCCCCCTCATCCCACCGGGATAGGAGAGGAAATAATCAAAGATTCTGACTCGAAGCCATTCTATGCCGGTCAGCTACAAATATACCACGCTCGTTGGAAAACGCTCGGAGCTCCGCTCTACGTTCTCAACATCATAAGTGGCTACCGCATACCTTTCAAGACAAAACCACCCTTACATCTGCCGAACAAACACACCACGCAGATACCTTACTCTTTAGAAATGACGAAAATCATTCACAATATGCACACTCAAGGTGTTATAAGAATTGCAAAACAGTCTCCAAGCTTTGTGTCATCAATGTTCCTCAGACCAAAAAGCGACGGCACGATGAGACCAATTTTCAATTTGAAAAACCTGAACAATTATGTCGCCACCGACAAATTCAGATTAATAAACCATCACCGAGTGCCAGACTTTCTCCAGAGGGAAGACTGGGTTTCTTAAATCGACATCCACCAGGCATATTTTCATCTTCCAATCGCACGGAGCCATCAATGCTTTCTCCGGTTGATTTACGACAACATAATGTACGAAATGACCTGCCTACCATTCGGCCTCAGCTCAGCTCCAAAAACATTTGCCTCACTGAGCAATTGGATAGCTCAAAAGCTACGAGAACAGGGCTTACGAATAATCGTATACTTGGACGACTTCCTCCTTGCCCACCAGAATCCAACCACACTACAAAACCACGTTGTAACGGCTGTAAACCTACTCGAGTACCTTGGCTGGAAGATAAACAGAGAAAAGTCGATTTTGAAACCCCAGAGGGATATAGAATTCCTGGGCGTAAAATGGGATACATGGCACAATGCGAAAACATTACCACGAAGGTCGCTTACCAGACTCGAACACCAACTACAGACCAGAATAAGGTCGAAGGAGACCAACCTCAAAGAATTTCAAATACTCATAGGAACGTTAAACTTCGCAAGCTTTGTTGTCCCAAGGGGACGGCTGAACTATGGAGCGTTACAAGTACAGGCGAACGCCTTAATAAAGTCTCGAGCCCCCACTGTTACACTGAATCCAAAATCGAAACAGGAACTACAATGGTGGCTACAAAATTACAAAATCGGCTCTCGTATACACCATCCACCGCCATCACATTATCTCACGACAGACGCGAGCGACATGGGGTGGGGTGGCAAATTAAACAATCAGGATTTTCAAGGAAGTTGGCTGAGATCAGAACAGAACCTCCATTGCAATCAAAAAGAAATGATAGCTATAATAAGAATTTTACAAGATCAGTGTCATTACCTCCAGTCCAGTGCACTGCTAATTCAATGCGACAACAGGACAGTGGTGTCATACCTTCGCAACGAGGGCGGTACAAAATCACAAACATTAATGAACCTAGCCAAAGAGGTATTCAAAATCTTAGACCAGCACAACGTGTATATGACAATATATCACCTACCAGGCAACTACAACACAGATGCGGACCACCTATCTCGCCAAAAACCATGTCCGGAATGGCATCTTCTCTCAAAGATAACGGACATGATCTTCAAAAAGTGGGGCAAGCCAGAGATCGATCTCTTTGCGTCTCACCGGGCCCATGTGATCCCCAATTATTGCACGATCAACCGATCAGATCCCCAAGCTCATTGTTACGATGCTTTTGGACTAACTTGGAATTACAAGCTAGCTTGGGTGTTTCCACCACCACACCTAATACCAAAAATATTAAACCAACTGAACAAATCGAGCGGAATTTATCTAATGGTCGTACCGAGATGGGAAAAAGTGTACTGGAGACCGGACTTAAAGAACAGAGCGCTAAATCCCCCATTCACAATCAAGAACTTATCAGAGGTGCTAATAGATGCTACCACCGGTCGCCCACCACCGAAGGTGAAGGAAATGATTCTGGAAGTTTGGAGATGTGGGGGTGGGATCAGAGCTTAACTGACTGGAACGAAGAACAGAAAACACTTCTGTCAGCCGGCTGGAGACAATCCACTCTAAATACATATCGGCCAGCCTGGAAAAGATGGCTCTCTTGGTGCACTAGAAACTCGGTCAACCCACGGAAACCTGACGGATCACAACTAGCGAAATTTTTGGCTGATTTGCATCAAAAGGAAAGATTAGCTTTAAGTACCATTCTAGTTCATAAATCCGTGGTATCGACTTTCTGCAACCCAAATGACTTTAATAAGCTAAGCTCGCATACACTAGTCAAACAAATCCTGAAATCAATATCATTAGCCAACCCAAAACAACAAAAGTCTCCTATCTGGAACGTCGATACCTTGATTGATCACCTTAATCAGAAAACTTCCGAGAAAATGAGTTTTTATGCCAGTTCAGGGCACACAGCGACAATTCTCCTCCTATGCTCAGGACGAAGAATACACGACTTGACCCTCCTCAGCATCTCGCCAGATCACTGCAGAATATCTGAAAACAGTATAGTTCTTTGGCCTAAATATGGTTCTAAAAGCGACAAGGCAAACCAGCGACAATCTGGCTGGAAACTCTTACGAAACAAAGAAAACCATAATTTGGATCCAGTGTTTTGGATCACTGAGCTGATACGATTGTCACAACTAAGAAGAGAGACTGCGAATTCTGATAGTCTTTTTATCAATACCTATGGTAAACCTAAACCGGCAACGCGCGCCATAATCGCAGGCTGGGTGAAGAATATCCTCAAAGATGCAAATATTGATGCTACACCTGGCAGCTGTAGATCCGCAGTTGCATCAAAGAACTGGACAGAAAACTTCCTTCTCGATGACATACTGGCAAGAGGAAACTGGAAATCAGCAAACACTTTCAAGAAGTATTATTGTAGGGAAGTAATACCTTCCAACTCAGAATCTAGATCAATTGCGACTTACTTCGAACCTATGAATAATTAATAGCAATACTACTATTGTTGATTTAAAAATGATTGTGTTATGATATTACTAGTAAATTATCATAGATATAAATGATTATATGTCATTACTAACTACTTCATGGATAAAAATAAATAAGGACAGTGATTTCAAACGATATCGTTTTCATATTCCAACTGTTGCCTATCTTAGTAAAATAGTCTCTTATTTAATATTAAAAAACCGGGTTTATCACATTGGCGTCACCGTCACACCAGGCGATAACAAACACATCTCTCATGTATAATTAGGTTTCGAATGACGGTACAGTTGTTTAATAGCTATGTTTTACCTACAAATAAAACATTTATTAAACATACTTACCTAATTCGAAACCTAATACTTTCTACCTCTGCCTGGTGAACATAACATGAGATAACCAATGAAGCTAAATTGCGCTCATCGCACTACCTGGGCGGACGGATGACGATAGAGGGGCGGAAGGGGCGGAGTCGGCGCTCATTGGACGAGGCAAACGGACGCGAGCGAGCGGACCAATCACAGCACGACTAGCACAGAACGAAAGTCAAGCACGCTACTCTCATGTATAATTAGGTTTCGAATTAGGTAAGTATGTTTAATAAATGTTTTATTTGTAGGTAAAACATAGCTATTTGTTAAGTAGTTACTAGGCCCAAGTTTGAAGGCATTTATGACAGATCTAAACTAACTAAAAATATATCTGTCTTTATCATTGCAAGCCATTAGACAAGGATGCCAATAGTTTTAGAAAATTTAGATCTGTCTTAAAAAGACTCTGACAACTTCTAGCTGGCGTGAAGTGTCACTTACGAAAACGACTGAAAATTTTAGGCAGTGATTAACTTTAAGCAGGCTTTATAAATACGGCCCTACAATCCCTACATAGTTAATTAAATAAACTGTCGTTCCCTTGCTCTGTAGGTCTAGCATAAATTCTGAAGTAAAACACGTAGCTAGATTATAGTATTCGATAGACAAATGTATGTAATGGGACAGCGCCCCTGTCGGGCGTAAATGGAAACTGCATATCGTCGGCTTACTGCAAGAAATCATACTGCAAATCAGTGCCAGGCTGGACGCAACTTCGAGCGCATCTCGCTTGTAATTATTCTTTGACAATTATCACTGAATTCGATCGAAACTATAGCCAAACCGTTTATGTTAGTCCTCGCCTGCGCGGTACAGAGGCGCGGGGGTATGACGGCGCGGGGGACAGAGAGGTGCGGGCGGCGGCGTGAGGACTAACATAAACGGTTTGGCTATAGTCGCAGTATCCTACTCAATAAAACTTAAATAATCCCGTATTAATTATAGCCAAAAGTTTCAAAACCACGTTACTTTTCATAGCAAAACAGTTGGTTGACTTTTTGCAGTAATGACTTTGCAATATGCATCGTTCATACATTTGTATTTTACATAAGAATTTATGCTAAGCCCAGTGTTTGTAAAGTGCGGGTGTGTATTATAGACAATGTATTATTGTTATTAAGAGATTATCAAGTATTGTTGTGGTGTTCGATAGTCTACGCCGCCGGTGCCGTGGTTATGTTATTTCAAAATATATTTTGAGCATTGTGTTTGGTTTTATTTTTTTATTCTCATTCGATGCAGTGAAAGATGTAAAAAGGGCTCATAGTAATAAATAAACGTTTCACACTCATAGCTCCCCACTAGGATACCCTGTGTCCGAGGATGCCATGGAACACACAAAGACAAGGACAACTAGCACCCAGGACTCCATGACAACATTTGTAATTTTACAGTACATTATAACATTACAAATAACCTTTATGGGGCCAACGTGAAAATCGTTAAAAAAATCAGCTGTTCTACAGGGTTATTCATTAAGGGTATGCTAAGCCGAAAAGGGCTCATAGTACTCATCATTATCAACAACTTTTACTATGGGACCAACCACAAAATTCGCGATAAAAAATCAGCTGTTCCATAGAAAAATGTCAATGACACTCAAAATACTCGTATAAGGAACAGCTGATTATTTTTTCGCGAATAACGGGTTGGTCGCATAGTAAAAGTTGTTCATAATGAGGTGCACTATGAGACTATTTCGGCTAGCATACCCTTCCTTAAAACCTTGTATTTTTTACTATGGAAACTAACGTGGTTTTGAAATATTTTGTTATAATTTTGATTGTAATCAAATGGGACAAAATTATATCCTTTACTAGCTGTGTGGGTGTGATCGCGGGACGCAGCTAGTACGAAAATACCTAGAGACTAAGATGCGTTCACTGCAATATAAATTTAACTAACCAAAAATAACACAAAATGTATGCAAAAATCAAAAACGTTTAATCTCGTAATCACAGATAAGTTTAAGTCTTATGAACAGACGAATCGCTGTCGTAGTTTTGAGTCAAATTGTGACTGTGAGGTTTTGTTGGTTATCCTAGTTCCGCTACTCAGAAACAGATGGCGCTAGTCTATATTTGGTTGCAGCTGAAATGGGAGTACTTTTAGCTTCTTTTCAACACCATCATTGGCTTTACTATTTGAAATGCTTCAATCAGCTTCTGAAAATGAATAAAAACAATTTAATTTATAACTCTTTAGCAATTCGTTACTCAAACGCGCCTTTCTTCTTTAGTTTATTTTACATTCAAATCACATACTCGATCTAAATGTCTTTAGTCGAAGGATCTAAATCTGCGCAATGCAAAAATTGTTAAGAATTCAAAATTCTGGATGGCGCAGACCTGTTATGGGCAAACGTGACGTTTGACATCAGGCTAGCGATTTGCTCGTCCCATAACTTATTATATATAAAACCAGCCGAGTGCGAGTTTGACTCGCGCACGATGGGTACCATTATCTTCAAAACTAAAAAAAAAAGACGTGTGGCACTCGGGGACTGCCGCGGTAAAGCTATTGCATAACATTTTTTATCAACTTATGCAATTATATCTAATTATAATTATTTCATTAACCAATACCACCTAGAGGCGAGTTGCTGAACTAAAGAGACAAGCGTCATATTTCAAAAAGTCATTAAAAGTTCTGCTATTCATCGATAGATGGCAAAACTAAAAAGTATCACCGCTGTGCCGGTCGGAGTGGGTGGTCGGAGTGGCTAAGGTTATTTTCGTTACGGAATTTCTGGATTCGGCTCACTCCACGCTCAAGGCCTGCAATAGAAGCTATGCAATAGCTTAAAATCACGTTTGTGTATGGGAGCCCCCTTAGATATTTATTTCTTTGTATTTGTTGTTATAGCGGCAACAGAAATACATCATCTGTGAAAATTTAAACTGTCTAACTATCACGGTCCATGAGATACAGCCTGGTGACAGACGGACGGATAGCGGGGTCTTAGTAATAGGGTCCCGTTTTACCCTTCAGGTACGGAACCCTAAAAATTACAGGCATAAAACCGCTGTAGCCGGTGTTCCAGTATCCATAGATGACGGTCGCTTACCATCAGGCGGCAAATTCTGGCTGGCACAGACCTGTTATGGGCAAACGTGACGTTTAACATCAGGCGAGCGATTGTCTTGTCTCGTCTCTCAATTTTTTTTTTCTGTTAACCTAAATCCACTGCTGGGCAAAGGTCTCCCCCAATTTTTTCCATTTCTGACGGTCTTGGGCCAGCACCGTCCAGTCTTTTTTAAACTTCCCCAGTTCGTCGCGCCATCGCGTCGGGGGGCGACCTGGGGGTCGACTGTCCGGGTATAATAACATGAAAAAAGAAATAAAAAAATGTTTGCTTGTTTGCCACATACGGAAAAAAACAGTATACCTTCCACTGCGGCATATCTAAGGACACTACGAACTGGTTCTCGTCGCCGAGGTCTCGCTGGTCTTGCTGCGTCGCCGGGACGGGGGTTATATATGGCAGCCCATTGTCTTCGTCTGGAAAAATACGTTTATTTCTTAGTTTTTTATATAATTTACTGAATCAGGCGTTACTTCATAGACGTTCATCTAATAATGTTTCTTGAGTATACGTTTTTATTTCATAGTTTATAATTTTTGGTTTGAACAATTAAAAGTTTTTTATCTATCCAAGATTTAACTTTATTATAAACGCGAAAGTTTGTAAGAACGTATGTTGTTACCCTTTCACGCAAAAACGGCGAAACGGATTTACATGAAATTTGGAATGAAGGTTGTTCACGATCTGGATTAACACATAGGCCACTTTTTATTCCAAAAACGCGGGTGAAACCGCGGGCGTAGCTAGTATTAAATAAAACAGGCGACAATGGATCACCCTTTTTTTTTTTTTTTTGTTTACCCAGTGGAAATCCTTTATAGATACCCTCGGCCCGGGGGGACCTCGGATTATGTGGGAGCATAACCTCAACAAACCTCTCATAACTTCTCTCAACAAACTCACCAAGTTCTATAGCCACCATGCCGTCTCTAACGAGGAAGGAGACGTGGTAAATGTTCTCCACGGTGCGGCTGAAGCTGTCCGGATCCAGCACGAAGTGGAAATAGCTCAGAGGAGTGTTGCCATTGTTGCGGTAGTATTTACAGATGAGTCGGTTGACGCGGGTCACCAGTTCGCTGCCTTCTTCTACTTTGTCCATCCTGAATAAAATAAGTTTTCACTTCTCCTGCTCGTAAAATCCTACATACGGCGGACAAAAGCGATTAGGCTCTTGTGCTTATAAGGAACCTCTCTGAATAAAAACGAATTAATAAAAGAGATTTGAGAGGTTGAAAAAAAGAGGTTCTATTTTTTTAGATTACAATTAAAATTTTAATAAATAATTTTTTTATTTTTAAAAATTATTATTTAATTTATTTATTTATAAAATTAAAAAATAAATAAATAAATGAATTATAATTATAATTAATTATTTATATTTTATTATCTTTTAATTTATTTCTTCGCAATCGATGTGAAAAGTCGAGTGTAAAACTCGGGCATAAAACCCATTTCATCCTCGACTTTATATCCGCCCTCGCCTTCGGCTCGGGCTAGCTAAACGTCTCGTATAAAATGGCTTGTTTTATGCCCTCGTTGTACAATCTACTAATAATTATCACTACGTAGGATAAAACTAAGTCGCTTCCAAGTATTAATCCATGACCTTTCATAGTACGCCTATTAATGTAATTATTGCAATAAATATGTTATTGAATAGAATGTGCAGGTCATGGATTCGCGAGAGAACGTACAAACAACACCAAAAGCTTTGGGCAAGTATGGAGGATTGCAGGCAGTCAAAGGAGGCCTTCCCGGTACTGAACCGGAGAACCTCCCGAAAGCTCCTCAGCCTAAAACGGGACAAGCTCCGACGTTTCGTCGGAATAGTCACCGGACATTGCCCACTAAACAAACACCTATTTACTATAGGTGTCACAGATAGCCCCCTGTGCAGAGGTTGCATGGAGGCAGAAGAAACGGCCAAGCACGTGCTCCTGGAGTGCGAAAGCGTGGCGTCCCAAAGAGCGAAGTTCCTGGGAACACCGGGAGGCCTGCAGCGGGACACGCAAGCTGCTAGACTTCCTGGAGGACATCGGGTGGCTGGAGTAGCTGCCGTCACCCGCTCACGCAAAAAGGGTCGATCTACGGCCTAGTTGCGGAAAAGAGCCCGCTCAACAAGTACCAAGTAAGTAAGATAGAATATGCACTTTTTTATTGTAATACTTATCGGACAGCCCCCGTATGCTTAGATCTTTAAAACTACGCAACGGGTTTTGATACATTTGGTTTATTTAATAGATAGAGTGATTCAAGAGGAAGATGTTTATTAACATACATGCATAATATATAATAGAAGAAATAATTGATCTGTAGTATATTTAGTATAACCCGTGCAAAGCCGGGGCGGGTCGTTAGTAAATGATAAAGATTTTGTTTTGTTTTTAAAGTCTCGAAATATGTACTTTGATACATTTGGCGTTACATAAAAAATGTCAATGACACTCGACAAAATGTATGGAATAGCTGATTTTTCGTGAATTATGGGTTGGTCCCATAGTAAAAGTTGTTCATAATCATGAGTACTATGGGCCCTTTATATAGGGTTATTCATAAAGGGTATGCTAAGCCGAAAAGGGCTCATAGTACTCATCATTATGAACAACTTTTACTGTGGGAACAACCCGAAATTCGAGAAAAAAAAATCAGCTGTTCCATAGAAAAATGTCAATGTCACTCGACAAAATGTATGGAACAGCTGATTTTTTTTTCGCGAATTTCGAGTTGGTCCCATAGTAAAAGTTGTCCATAATGATGAGTACTATGAGCCCTTTTAGCATACCCTTTATGAATAACCCTGTATACCACTGTCTTTTCGGTGAAGGAAAGCATCGTGAGGAAACCTGCATACGTCCGGAGAAGAAATTCAATGGCGTATGTGAATCCAGCCCGCACTTGGCCAGCGTGGTGGAATACAGCCTGATCACCCTTCGAGGGTAGACCTGTATCCCAGCAGTGGGAGGATTAAAGGTTGTTGATGATGATGATGGGCCCTTTTTGGCTTAGCATACTCTTTCCTTATAACCTTGTATAAGCTCGTTTCTAATTGACTCATAATCTATTAGATTTTTGTTTATTTTCTTTGTCTTTTTTGCCTGTCTTCTGTTCTTTCGCGAATTCCGGGTTGGTCCAATAGTAAAAGTTGTTCATAATGTTGAGTACTATGAGCCCTTTTTAACCGACTTCAAAAAAGGAGGAGGTTATCAATTCGTCTGTATGTTTTTTTTTTTTTTTTTTTTTATGTTTGTTACCTCATAACTTTTGACTGGGTGAATCGATTTTGATAATTCTTTTTAACACGCTTTTATTAGCTTCACCTGTATGTTTGTATGTTTGTATGTTTGTATGTTTGTATGTTTGTATGTTTGTATGTTTGTATGTAACCGACTCCTTTGAGCGCGTTTTTGACCCACTTTAAACGGTCAGATTTCTTTCAAACTTTGTAGATATATCGAGGACCGATGACAATACACTAAACAAATCGTGTTTTTTAGTTTTTTTAACTATTAATTTTTTTAACACGCTTTTTCTATAAAGTTTCTTTAACTTTTATACTGTTTAACTTACAAATGGTAGTTTCGTCATTCGAGTCAGAGAACAGAGTGGCGCAGTGGAAGCGTGCTGGGCTCATAACCCAGAGGTCCCTGGATCGAAACCACGCGCTAGAAATCTTTTTGCTCAATATTTTTTGTTACACATCAATTTTATTTTATGAGGTCTGAGGATCGAAACCACGCGGCTACAAATCTTTTTGCTCAATATTTTTTGTTATGCATCAATTTTATTTTTAATTTGCTTGAGCAGACGGCCAAAATCGGATAACACCAACACATTTGTACTTAATAAGGATGGTTAATAGTTAGCAAATCGAACTAAAAAGCGAAAAATAAATAATAGTTAAAAAAAACTAAAAAAACACGCTTTTTATAAAAAACCGAACTAAAAAAATAGAAAATAAAATTTTATAAATTTAAATTAAGAATAGGGTTGAAAATTTCAATAAATATAAATTAATAATAGTGTAAATAAATAAATATATGTATTTTATTTTTAAAAAAGCGTGGGGTGCTTTCTAAGATATTATCAAAATGCTAATCACTCTACTCATGTCTGTCAATACAAAATGTATCTACAAAATATATAATATCTACTTATTGACCCATGCACCCCACGCTTTTTAAAAATAAAATACATATATTTATTTATTTACACTATTATTAATTTATATTTATTGAAATTTTCAACCCTATTCTTAATTTAAATTTATAAAATTTTATTTTCTATTTTTTTAGTTCGGTTTTTTATAAAAAGCGTGTTTTTTTAGTTTTTTTTAACTATTATTTATTTTATTAGAAAGCTGACGCTTCCCATTTGGTCCCAATTTAGTCCAGTTCTGATAATGGTATCCATGAGAAAACCATATAAGTCTTAAATTTGCATTAAGTACGTGCGCGACAAATAGATGAATAACTCAATAGTCGGTCTTTTGAAGTCGGGTTTTTGTTTTTTGTTTTGTAAAATAATGTTCTTGTTGGATTAACATACCCTTTCCTTATGCCAAGTATAAGTTCGATATAAAAAAAAAAATGACTTTTTCATAATTTTTTTTTCGATTTTAAATTTTTATTTTTTATTTTCGATTTTTTTTAATACTCTAAAAATGCTTACTGGTTAACTGCCTCTGGCGCGGTGAGTGTGTTCGGCTTTTGCCGCTCGACGACTCGGCGCGCGACGCGAGGGCGCTGCTCGGGGGGCGTCGGGGTAAACGTGCCGAACAGACTGAGCATTGAGGGCACCTCTTTGGAGACCATGAAGAACCAGAAGTCGGGGTTGTCTTTCTGTTGAATCGAAATTAAGTTTATATGAATGCGTAAAGCAGAAAGGTACCTCCGCGGTGATGAAAATAAACACACTCATTGCTCCCCCACTTAGGATTACCATTTCTCAGGATTTGTCCTGAGATTTCAGGATTTTTGCGACTTTGTTAGGATTGCGGCAGATTTTGCAAATCTCGTGATATCTCAGGATTTTCCATAAAACACAGGTTACATTTTTTACAATTCACATTAGTTACAATTTTTTGTGCGAATTATCATAACAGTGAGTTCCACTCACAATATGCTGCGCGAGCTGATGCCTGTCATAGGAGTTGACGTTCCCACTGACTGCCTCCGCGCACCGCACGGAGAGGTCGCTGGTGGCGTGGAGGACTCGCGAGTCTAGGTACCCTTCACCTGTAAAGTTTAACAACACATTTATAATATAGATCTATACTAATATTATAAAGAAGTAAAGTTTGTGTGTTTGTATATTTGTTAAATTGTAAGGGGTAATCTCGGGATCTACTGAACCGATTTTAAAAATTCTTTCACCAATAGAAAGCCACATTATTGCTGAGTGTCATAGGTTATATAAAAAACCGAAAAATAAAAAGGCTTTTACGTGGTAGTCCGTTTTGCAAAGTGAATCGGAGAAAAAACGGTCCGGACGGCGCGCGAAGGATTCGGGTTTAATTAACATTATGCCCAACGAAGTGGGCACGGGTCAGCTAGTTTATAATATAGATACTAGCTGACCCGGCAAACGTTGTTTTGCCATATAAATTAATAGGGGTTGGTGATAGAAGGGTGAAAATTTAGGGTTGTATGTATTTTTTAATGCCACATTATAAAAAATAAAAATTTTGTCCAAAAAATAAAAAACAAATGTTAAGGGTGGACAACCCTTATCACTTAGGGGTATGAAAAATATATAGTAGCCGATTCTCAGACCTACTGAATATGCATATAAAATTTCATGAGAATCGGTCAAGCCGTTTCGGAGGAGTACGGGAACAAACATTGTGACACGAGAATTTTATATACAGGGTTATTCATAAAGGGTATGCTAAGCCGAAAAGGGCGCATAGTACTCATCATTATGAACAACTTTTACTATGAGACCAACTCGAAATTCGGAAAAAAAAAATCAGCTGTTCTGTTCCATATATTATTTTGTCAAAAGTCATTGACATTTTTCTATGGAACAGCTGATTTTTTTTTCGCGAATTTCGGGTTGGTCCCATAGTAAAAGTTGTTCATAATGATGAGTACTATGAGCTGTTTTCGGCTTAGCATACCCTTTATGAATAACCCTGTATAAGATAAGTAGATAACATACACTACTATTTACATTATAAATTACTAGCTGTTCCCTGCCATTCTTCGCTGTGGATAAAAAAAACATAGCTTAGGTTACTTTGGGATAATGAAGCATTCGAATGGCGAAAGAATTTTTGAAATCGGTCCAGTAGTTTTTGAGTTTATTCCACACAAACATACAAAAATACAAATCTTTCCTCTTTATAATATTAGTATAGATAACATACTACAGTATAATAAGTACTATAGTCGCCGCTTTACTAACTTAGTTGTAGGGCCTTCGTCATAGTCGATTGTCATATGTTTCTATCTGATTATATTCTTATCTTATAACATATAACCATCTTACGCACATCACTATGCGGCTCCATAAGACCCACAAGTGCGAGCGAGATAGACATAGAGCAATGATTTATGGCCGCACAACTCAGTTGGTAATGCGGTGACAATAATATTATAAAGGTGAAAGTGTGTATGTTTGTTACTGATATAATAATATGTACTCTGATATGGCTAGGTAGATAAAAAGATATAAAAGTACTAAGTGCTTAGTTAAGATGCAACATACCAGGATGTCTGGATTTATCCTCAACATCACCCTCGGCGAGCAGCGCCTGAGCCTCCTTCACTGCATTGGCCGTCTTGTCCATGCGGGTAACATTGTTTTCATCTTCATCCTCTGTTGATTTACATAAATCTTTATTTCAAGAAGCATTTCGGGTCATTTCAACAACAACCGGATTGTGTGCGGGTAACTGTGGCTGCGGGGTAATTTCGGGTATTTTCGTAGGGCAATCGCACCCAAAAGTTAGTCTTAATTTTAGAGATGGTCGAGTAAGGCAGTGACGGAGTGGTGGCCAAAGCAAGGTAAGCGGAGTGTTAGTTGTCCGGCAACAACATGGATTGACGACTTAGTTGTGGGTTGAACCTGGACTTCATAGCTTGTGACCGAGGCAGATGGCTTAATGGAGAGAGGCCTATACCTAGTAGTGGGAGAGAGAATGCTATGGATGATCATGATGAAGCCTTAATTTAAGTCTATACAAATTGCAGAGCACCTATACTCTTAACTTTTACACTTTTGACTTTTAAAATAAAGGCTTCATTAAAGAATTAACATTTCATTTGGGTTTTTACAAATGTTGCAGTCACGGGAATGATTTTTAGAACGGTTTCTTAGTCAAGGAACCTAAATTTTGGTGTGATTTTGGTATTTGTGTTTTAAAAGGCTTAGAACAACTTTTGTTACTGATAATACTTTATATGACTCTCCAAGAGACTGCTTAAGATATTGGTGATAACAGGATGGTAAAGTGGATGCACAGTCTTACAATGTCTCTTTTCAGCCTGCAAGAACCGGTAAAATAAATATAGGAAACTAATTACCCAAGGTTGATAGGTTTTCCAGTAGAGCTCTATATCGCAATTTGCGATCATGACTTCCTGAACTAGGACGACTGACACGCGTGCCATTTAAAGCCATTTTCCTATAAATTATATTGTCGGTTGTCGGTCAGGCCCAATGAGGATATAATACACTACGTTTTACAGGCCTTGACAACAAACAAAACTGCATTGCTTGTGAAAGTTGTGAACTTTTTTTATTGATAATAATAGGCAGCAACATAATGAAAACCTTAATATTGTACAGCACAATAGTTTGCGTACAGTGACGCTGAATAGCATGACGTACATTATTGGTCCGGTACAAGGCTGCCAGTATGGTGTTTTTCCCGAGATTTTCGGTAATATAATTTTAAGATATTTTTGTAATCAAATGTGTAATTTTAAAATATTTTTGTAATGTAATCTAATAATTGTGGCGTATTTTGTGTTTTGAAATGTATAATATCTTTTTCTACACTAACAGAATTTTTTCTGAACATTGTTTTTGTTTGGCCAAACAAAAATCACCATTATCTACAGTTACTCTACTGTAGTTACAGTTAGTATAGTACTTACTTTCTTCGTATCCTGCAAGGAACGAAGAATAAAGAAAAAACACGCCTACCAGCTGTAAGAACTATACCCATTACATAATGATAAATATTAGGTCGGGTAAAAAGTCTTTTCGCACTAGAGTATGTATGAACTTGTAATAAAATATCTTTGGCTATACTATTTGTATCGGGCTGGTTTTGGTATCATTGAAAGTTAAAATTTTAAAGAACTTATTTCCAAATTCAAATTAGGAAAATGTGTGATTTTCATTTTTTTTTTCGTACTGTCAAGATGAGTGAATCTAATGAAGAAATTCGATACATTTTAAAATTTTACTACAAAAAAGGTAAAAATGCAACGCAAGCCGCGAAAAAAATTTGCGATGTTTATGGACCTAGTGCAGTGTCTGTGAGAGTAGCAAAAATTTGGATTATGCGTTTTCAATCCGGAAATTTTGATGTCGGTTATTACGGATAAAATGGATGCCATTTTTGAAAAAGTGGAGCAAGATCGGCATATCAGTAGTTACGACGTAGCTGAAGAACTGGGAATTGACTACAAAACAGTTTTGGCACATTTGAACAAAACTGGGTACACAAAAAAGATCGATATTTGGGTACCTCACGAGCCCACTTCAGCCCACTGAAAGAAACCTAATGAACCGTGTACTTATTTGTGATTCTTTATTACGAAGTAATGAAACCGAACCATTTTTGAAGAAGCTGATAACTGGTGATGAAAAGTGGATCACGTACGACAAGAACGTGCGAAAAAGGTCGTGGTCAAAGGCCGGTCAGGCTTCACAGACTGTGGTGAAACCCGGGTTAGCTCGCAACAAGGTGATGCTGTGTTAGGACATTATTCATTATGAGCTGTTACCACCAGGCAGGACCATCGATTCTGAACTCTACTGCAAACAACTGATGAAAATAAAGCAAGAAGTTGAGAGAAACCGGCCGGAATTAATCAACAGAAGGGGGTGTGGATTTTCATCATGTTAACGCTAGACCTCACACATCTTTAGCCACTCAGCAAAAATTAAGAGAGTTTAGCTGGGAGGTGTTAATGCATCCGACGTATAGTCCTGACCTTGCACCTTCAGATTTCCACCTGTTTCGGTCTCTTCAGAATTCTTTAGGTTCTTTAGGTTCTTTCGTAGTTCTTCAGGTTAACATCACGAGAGGACCTGCCAAAACCACTTGTCGCGGTATTTTGATCAGAAGTCCCAAAATTTCTATAGCAATGAGATCATGTCCCTACCTACAACAAGATGGCAAAAAGTTATCGAACAAAATGGTACCTACATACTTTAGTTAAATGTAAATAAACTATTTTAAAAAATGTTTTGAATTTTCTCAAAAAATGCGAAGGAACTTTTTACCCGACCTATTATACGCGTGATTTGCTTTTTTAAACGGTTTTATTTAGCTCACGTTTTCTTTTTTCTTTCTTGGGTCAAATTTAGTAATTCAAATTTCACCCTCTTCCTGTCAACCGATTAATCTGAAATTTTGTGTACACTTTGGATTTTGGTGACAATACAATTATGTTTATTCATTACTAGCTTTTGCCCGCGACTTCGTTCGCGTGGACTTCAGGTTCGTCCCGTCTAGTCTAATAATAAGTAAGAAATACGGTAACTAAGCACTGCAGAGCCCTAATCATAGGCCTATAGGTAGCTACTGCAGTATGCTCCTATAAACTACATTTAACGATCTTCAGCGTTCTGTTGACGTCGAGCTTGAGACTGTTCGGGTGTCTCCGCAGCCCGTTGAGATGCTAGATACTCAGCATGCTGTCGACGTCGATCCTGGGACTGTTCGGGTGTCTCAGAAGCCCGTTGAGATGCCAGATATTCAGCGTTCTGTTGACGTCGAGCTTGAGACTGTTCGGGTGTCTCTGCAGCCCGTTGAGATGCCAGATATTCAGCGTTCTGTTGACGTCGAGCTTGAGACTGTTCGGGTGTCTCTGCAGCCCGTTGAGATGCTAGATACTCAGCATGCTGTCGACGTCTATCTTGGGACTGCTCTGGTGTCTCAGCAGCTCTTTGAGCTGCCTCACGCTCTGCTTGTTTAAGCCTTCGCAGTTCGGCTTGTGGAAACGTCTCGTTAAGTCTAGCTACTTTCATAGTTCGAGCTTTATTAGAGCTTTGGGAAAGATTAGACTTACACTTTCGCGGCATAATTCTTAAGTACGTGTTGTTTCTATACTTCCAAAAAATACAGTACGGTAGTTATTGTTATGATTGTACTTTAATGCAATCCTTGCCTATTTAATTAACCTATCTATATAGTAATTCAATTATCAATGAAGTAATTCGTTATAATTAACCTATTTATATAATTTGTTATAATTAACGGTAAGTAACCTATCTATATAGTAATTGAATTATCAATGAAGTAATTCGTAAAAATGAAGTATCTTTTTGTACGTGTAACTCCTAACCAAAAAGAAACCTGGCAATAACTAACCTTAGGCCTATATTACTTAAAGTAGGCGACCATACGTTTTTATCAAATCGCTAGTGCCTTGAAAATTCGCAAAACGGACACAACCGTCAACGACGTCTGCCCTCACGCGTCTGCCCGCGTTCGGGTCGCGCACTCAGCGATGAGCCACTTCTTCCCCACCGCACCTACCCCGCTCCCCCCGTTCGCCTGGCACCGCTGCCGGTATTTATCACCGAAACGGTATTTATCGCCGAAATTGCTATGACTCTGCATTTTAAATCTGTGATATCTTCGAAAATATTTATTTAATTTACATGCTGTAAAAAGCCATATTGATCTTTATTAAATGCACAATGTATTTAAGATACTTAATTGGATAAGGATTAATACTGTATTGCTTAAAATCGCTTCGTAAATAAGCCATTATTTCTTGTACAAAGTAAAGGATAAAAAATGGTTATTGTGGGTTATTCCTAAGAGATAAACATTTACCATCACGGACTTTTTTGTAGACCTTTTTAAGTTGTACAATACTGTAGTACATTGTTTTGATCTATCTTGTAGGATTCAGTCAGCGTTTGCAATGTAAGCGCAAAAAATGTGTTTTTTTACGACCTCACATTAGAAACCTAAAAAATTGTAGCCTATGTGTTATTCTGATGTATAAGCTATATTGTGGTAAAGTTTCATTCAAATCCATTCAGTAGTTTTTACGTGAAAGAGTAACAAACATCCATACATACATCCATACTTACAAACTTTCGCCTTTATAATAGTAGTAGGATCATTGTAAATTCAAGATGGCCGCCGCTACAAAATGGCGGATAACGTAGGTTTTATCAATCCCATCAATATGGGTATCAAATGAAAGGGCTCAACAAGCAGAATACAATATACTATAAAAAATTGAAATTCAAGATGGCGGCCGCTACAAAATGGTGGATAACGTAGGTTTTATCGATCCCATCAATATGGGTATCAAATGAAAGGGCTCAACAAGCAGAACACAATATACTATAAAAAATTGAAATACAAGATGGCGGCCGCTACAAAATGGCGGATAACGTAGGTTTTATCGATCCCATCAATATGGGTATCAAATGAAAGTGCTCAACCAGTATAATACAATGTACTATTTAAAATAAAAACTAAAAACTAGAAAATAAAAATAGGTAAAAAAAAATTTTAAGTTAAACGGTTTTATAAAACAATAAAAAAATAAAAATAAAATGTACTAAAAACCAAAAAATAATAAAATAGATACAGTCGTGGGAATTATAAACATATGCATAGACTAGACTAAAATAAAACCGTGGGGCACGTCCCACGGTTTTCTTGCCCCACGGTAAAATAGATACAGTCGTGGGAATTATAAAAAAAAAAAAAAAAACCTTATTCCTGAAAAAAAAAACAAATAAACTATTTAAAAAAATGTTTTGAATTTTCTCAAAAAATGCGAAGGAACTTTTTACCCGACCTAATAAACGCGTGATTTGCTTTTTTTGTTTTTTTTTTCAGGAATAAGGTTTTTTTCCAAGACAGAGCTGGCAGCACTTGTAGCAAATGTCGCGACTCGACTGACTGACGCGAAACGTTCTTTTTGACTCGATCAATTGTGATCGACAAAGTACTAAATTAGATTTCACATTTCACGAATTTAAATTGTAATTAACATAAAAAATACATTATAGTGTTGTAAAGTTATATAATGTTAAAATAAGTTATCTATAATCGTCAAAAGTGTTTTTGTGAGTGTCAGAAACTTTGTAATTGGTGAGGTTAGGATCGCGATTTATAGATTGAGTTTCTATTCTACTGTTAATGGATTCCCCACCCGCTCAAGAAGTAACGGAACTTCTAAGACAATGGGAGGAACAACACACAACTCCCACATACGACCCTATACCGACTTTAACCAGGTAAGCTCATTGTTTTGGTTCGCGAAACGTCAAAACACTGATACCTAAAATGCGTCTAACCACACATGTGGTAGAATATCGGCATTAAATTACATAAATTACGCTGAAATTGAGCAATCAAGTAATTTCTCACACAACTGTACCAACTTTCAGAATACTACCATAAATGTCAAAGGATTTTTTTGCAAGAAAAAAAATCCCATATCTACTTATGGAACTAATAACATAACAGAGAAAGGTCTAAAACAATCTGTCTACCATACTCAGGCATATCTCATTTGTTTAATGATTACGGGTTATTTTTAAGGTCTTAAGTTGTATCCACTCTATTTCTGCCGCGGCATCTGCTTGTTGGCATCTTGACTAGAGTAAGGATACAATAGATTCCACACAGTTCTGGTAAATCCTCGCCCTTAACATCTCACTGTAAGTTATGTATGTTGAAGAATTGTCGAGCCATAATTTGTTGTTAAATTCTTATCAGCCTTGAACCGAGGGTCAGTGGCGGATTTACACATATGCCGCCCGTAGGCTATTCAACAGTTTGCCGCCCCTACCGACCTAAACAATTCGATACACTAGCCCCGTCCCCCGTCCCTGCTCACAATAATACTTTCTTTCAGAAATCATGTCCGAAATTAAATAAACTTGCCCCAGAATTTGCCGCCCTAGGCTCCAGCCTACTCAGTCTGCTGGTAAATCCACCACTGCCGAGGGTATTAACTAGTCCAAAGGTGTACAAATCTGGATGATCTCTATGATGATTTAGATCTTAAATGATAGATCTAAACCTAATAACCCTAATAACTGTCTTAATAAGTTAATGTCCTTTATTGAGGTTCACTTTAGGCTATTTGCAAACTATGCATAGAATTGACGCAATGGCTTTTTTTACCCATTCGAATTAAATAGTCATCTAATTCATTTAAGACTCATTTAAGACAGGACAACGTCTGTCGAGTCAGCTAGTATTATATTATATTTATAATCAGTTGCCTCATCTTTTCATAGTCATAGAAAGATAGATATGTACTCTTTATTGTTCACCATGGAAATTACAAACAAATGAAAAGTTAATTTTAAAAATATTTTTAAAAACAAGCTTTTATTGCATTGTCATCGAAGTTACACATATAGACCAAATTTCAGCTCAATAGGACATTTGAAAGTGGTTCAAAATCGAGTTGCAAGATTCTACCCGAACAAACATACAAACTTACATAATTATGTACCTACATTGCAAGTTATATAAAAGCTTTTATGGGACCAAACCGAAATTCGCGAAAAAAAATCAGCTGTTCCATAGAAAAATGTCAATGACACTTGACAAAATGTATGGAACAGCTGATTTTTTTTCGCGAATTTCGGGTTGCTCTCATAGAAAAAGTTGTTCATAATGCCATTTTGAAATGGAGTTATGAATTATGAGTTATGTCCTGCCCAACTCCATTCTCAAATGGAGTTACTAGGCAGAGTGATGGCAGGTGGACTAAAACGTTGACGGATTGGTGGCCACGCACCGGTAAACGAAGTGTCGGACGACCTCCAGCTCGTTGGGTCGACGACATAACGAAGATCGCGGGTCGAACCTGGACAAGACTGGCACAGGACCGGGATGAGTGGCGTACAAGAAGAGAGGCCTATGCTCAGCGGTGGGCGATAACGCGCTGATGATGATGATGATGATGAATGCCATTTTCGGCTTAGCATACCCTTTACGAATAACCTTGTATATGATTACTCGATACTTGGTCTAACATGCTTAATATTGCATAACAATATGAAATGCACACCGAGGTAGGCACTTTACTTAGTAGCAGTGACTTGAATAAAATGACCTTTATTTTGATGACTGTCTAATAACACAGTCATGACGGCATGACTTTAAATGCTGTTATGTTATCGTCATTGAATACTTGATTTCCATTTAAAAAACAGAGCTGAATCTTAGACCTAGCACTAGGTTTTGTTTGGGGCTTCGCCTTTATTCAGCACTAGCTGCGGCCCGCGGTTTCACCCGCGTTTTCCGGGATAAAAAGTAGCCTATGTGTTAATCCAGACCATGAACAGCCTTCATTCCAAATTTCATGTAAATTCGTTCAGCCGTTTTTGCGTGAAAGAGTAACAAACATACTAACTTTCTCTCTTATAAAGTTAGCAGGATTAGTAAGATAGAATGTCGTTCAAAATGTATTAAACCGTAATTATAATTTAAATACATATTATGAATTTCCAGGATAGCAGAGATAATAGAGTCAGAGACAGAAAACTTCCTGAAGAAAGACCCTGACCCGTTCGATGAGCGGCACCCGTCGCGCACCGACCCGGAGTGCGCGCTGGGCCACGCGCTCAAAGTAATGTTCAAGAAGGATAATTTTATGACCAAGGTATACCAGAATATTCTCCTACTTCTTACTAATATTATAAAGTAGCAGCACTCAGCAGTTTCACAATAGAGTCAGGCAGATCTTCCTGAAGAAAGACCCCGACCCGTTCGATGAGCGGCACCCGTCGCGCACCGACCCGGAGTGCGCGCTGGGCCACGCGCTCAAAGTAATGTTCAAGAAGGATAATTTTATGACCAAGGTATACCAGAATATTCTCCTACTTCTTACTAATATTATAAAGTAGCAGCACTCAGCAGTTTCACAATAGAGTCAGGCAGATCTTCCTGAAGAAAGACCCCGACCCGTTCGATGAGCGGCACCCGTCGCGCACCGACCCGGAGTGCGCGCTGGGCCACGCGCTCAAAGTAATGTTCAAGAAGGATAATTTTATGACCAAGGTATACCAGAATATTCTCCTACTTCTTACTAATATTATAAAGTAGCAGCACTCAGCAGTTTCACAATAGAGTCAGGCAGATCTTCCTGAAGAAAGACCCCGACCCGTTCGATGAGCGGCACCCGTCGCGCACCGACCCGGAGTGCGCGCATGTTTAAAAAGGATAATTTTATGACTAAGTTAGATAGATAGTATTCTCTCTTTTTAACCGACTTCAAAAAAGGAGGAGGTTATCAATTCGACTGTATGTTTTTTTTTTTTTTTTTTGTTTTTTTGTTTTTTTTTTATGTTTGTTACCTCATAACTTTTGACTGGGTGAATCGATTTTGATGATTCTTTTTTTATTAGAAAGCTGACGCTTCCAATTTGGTCCCATTTCAATTTAGTCCAGTTCTGATAATGGTATCCATGAGAAAACCATATAAGTCTTAAATTTGCATTAAGTACGTGCGCGACAAATAGATGAATAACTCAATAGTCGGTCTTTTGAAGTCGGTTTTTGTTTTTTGTTTTGTAAAAATAATGTTCTTGTCTGATGTAAGGTACATCAGATCATTCTCTTACTTCCTACTAACATAATAAAGTAGCTGCGTTTAGCCGTTTTATCCACTGTCTTGCAGGAACAGTTAATTTTATCGTGAAAAGATGTGTTTCGACAGAAAAAAAAGACGAGAACAGGCGAGACAGTAAATGGACATACTCGACCGAGCAAACAAATCATTATTCTAGTGACTGTCTTGCCTCTTCAAACTGAAATCAACCCAGAAGGATGTGGTGTGCCTCTGCAGTGCAGTAGTTTGAAATAGTACGAGCAATATAATAGTTTTGGCGTCTGCCACAAGACTCTTCTATGGCTTCTATGACTTCTTCTATGGTTGTTTTATATAGGGTTATACAAAAAGGGTATTCTAAGCCGAAAGGGGTTTATTATAGTATTCATCATTATAAACAACTTTTACTATGGGACCAACCCGAAATTCGCGAAAAAAAATCAGCTGTTCCATACATTTTGCCGAGTGTCATTGACATTTTTCTATGATAAATCATAATAATGAGTACTATGAGCCCTTTTCGGCTTAGCATACCCTTTATGAATAACTCTGTACATCTATAGTCTCTTAAATCTTACCGCGCTATCAGTGTGTCTACAAGCGTCTACAGTAGACACGTATTATAACGACGCTTATTTTGTTCTCAGCTGGTAAACGACTACGTCCGCGACACGTTCTACTCGCGGCAGAACATCACGGGGCGGGACGTGTTTAAATTGAACGTGTGTGCGTGTAGACTCACGCTTGACCTCATGCCGGGGCTGGAGATGAGCGTGGTCTTCCAGGTAAAAAAATAAAAAAACTAACTTGTAAAATTAAAAAAAAAGACGTGTGGCACTCGGGGACTGCCGCGGTAAAGCTATTGCATAGCATATTTTATCAAATTATGCAATTATAATTATTTATCGAAACCTTACACTCGACACCTAGAGGCGAGTTGCTGAACTAAAGAGACAAGCGTTATATTTCAAAAAGTCATTAAAAGTTCTGCTATTCATCGATAGATGGCAACAAAACTAAAAAGTATTACTAAAATTAAAACGGGCCTCTTATTTTGTGACGACTATAAACATTTATGTTTCCCGGTGCAGGATAACGAAGCCCTAATCGACCGTCTCGGCGGCTGGGCCACTTCCTCGCCGGAGCCGCTGCAGTGCTACGCGACAGGGCTGCTTGCCGCCGCAATGGAGGTGCATGAGATCGCGACCAACTTCAGGTAAAGATTACTAGAAGCTTGCTGTAATGGGTTGATTATACGGGACGAGTGCAGTGGCGAGACAGTAAATGGGAACGCTCGGCCGAGCAAACAAATCGTGGTTCTAGTGCCTGTCTTGCCTCGTCAAACTGTTTATACAAATGAGTTCTCGGCCGACGGCACTGAACTCACTGTACGTGTCATTAGTGATAACGAATAGGCTGCCATGGAGGTGCAAGAACTCGCGATAAACTTCAGGTAGCTTTTACTAGAAAGAAATTTTAGAAGTCTTAGCGATAGACGATATTCTTTGTGCCTACCACAAAAAATAAAAGAAAGATAGAAAGAAAAGAGAAAAAAAAGACGTGTGGCACTCGGGGACTACCGCGGTAAAGCTATTGCATACGGTGATACTTTTTAACCGACTTCAAAAAAGGAGGAGGTTATCAATTCGTCTGTATGTTTTTTTTTTAAAATTTGTTTTTTAATGTTTGTTACCTCATAACTTTTGACTGAGTGAATCGATTTTGATGATTCTTTTTTTATTAGAAAGCTGACGCTTCCCATTTGGTCCCATTTCAATTTAGTCCAGTTCTGATAATGGTATCCATAAGAAAACCATATACATAAGTCTTAAATTTGCATTAAGTACGTGCGCGACAAATAGATGAATAACTCAATAGTCGGTCTTTTGAAGTCGGTTTTTGTTTTTTGTTTTGTAAAAATAATGTTCTTGTTAGTTTTGCCATCTGTCGATGAATAGCAGAACTTTAATGACTTTTTGAAATATCACGCTTGTCTCTTTAGTTCAGCAACTCGCTTCTAGGTGTCGAGTGTAAGGTTTCGTTGACTTTTCAAACGTCATGACTCTCTCTTCCGAGTGTACCCCCGTAGTTCTATTTAAAAAAAAAAGTTTTTATGGCTTCCTTTTTTGTAAGAATATTTTCGTTACGGAATTTCTGGATTCGGTCTCCACGCTCAAGGCCCGCGATAGAAGCTATGCAATAGCTTTAAAGAAAGAAAAAAACAGAGCATCAGCTACTTTCTATTTTGGAAACTAGCTGATGCTCGGAGCTACGTACCTAGTGCTGCTCGCTTTTCGACCTCGCAGTTTTGGGACTGTAAAGTACAGCCTATAGCACTCAGGGATAGTGGAGGGGTTCCCAACGAGTCACACCAAAACGAGTCACAGTGTGACTCGTGTAGCTTATGTGTGAATTAATTTCGGAAAAACCAACAGTTTCGGACATTACCGCTTACAAACGCACAATCTTTACCTCTTCATAATATTAGTAAAGACTAGCTGACCCAGCAAACGTTGTTTTGCCATATAAATTAATAGGGGTTGGTGATAGAAGGGTGAAAATTTAGGGTTGTATGTATTTTTAATGCCACATTATAAAAAATAAAAAAATAAAAATTTTGTCTATAAATAAAAAAAAAATTTAGGGGTGGACTACCCCTAACATTTAGGGGGATGAAAAATAGATGTTGGCCGATTCTCATAGATACCGGATAAGCACAAAAAATTTCATCAAAACGGTCAAGCCGTTTCGGAGGAGTATGGCAACGAAAACTGTGACACGAGAATTTTATTTATTAGATATGCCATTGCCTTCTTTACTTTGCTCCTTTACTTTGGCATTATCATTTGTTTGTTAACATTTTGTTAGACGAAAAAGTTTTTAATATAGTTTTTATTATAATTTCCAGAGATATGAACGCGCTGCTAGTACCATTAATGCTAAGGAGGTTACACGGTTTAAGAAAGACCCAAGAAGACAATAAAGTAAGTTAAAGATAAATAAGATATGGTCCTAACAAGCTATGGTTTAGCGTGGACTGAAAAAAAAATATGAAGAAAAGAAGTTCGAATAAAAAAAATGAAAAATTTCTATCTCAGAAAATTGGAAACTACCATTTTATTTCAGGTTTCGTCTCATAGTAAAAATTATTCATAATAATGTGCTGTGAAACCTTCTCAATCTCTACTTATAAACCTGTGTAAACTTAAGAAGGGACACTTTATTGAAATGTGAACCTTGTTGTCAGGTGCAAGCGAGTCAAAACGCGGTGACACCACCGAACCAGTTCAACTTTTTCTTTTAAGCCGTCATGATCTTACGAAAGGACATGTTAGTGAAATGTAAACTCTATTCTCAGATGCAAGTGAGCCAAAATGCGGTGACGCCGCCGAACCAGACGCGGCACTTCGCTCGCTTCGACAAGAGAAAGAGCAGTGATATCAAATGCAATGGACCCAGCAACGAAAAGAAAGGTACCTTCCAGACTGACTTTCATTTTATTGACGTGACAACGTCTTATAATTCGATGGAGCCGGCTGCACGCACGAAAAAACATGACGCATGTGCCGTTACCTCGATGAGGCGTTACCTCGCTCTGAGTGAAATTGTGATTTCCTATATTCTATTATATGTTCCTATTTGTCAAAGGTACAATTAAATTAAATTGAATTGAATTGAATTAAATTTTTCTTTTGAAAAATGAAACTATTGGATCAGTATTTTCTTATGACGTTGTCACGTTAAACTATCGTCAGTAAACCGACTTAGACAACCGATTTTTTTTATTACTCAACTATAGGCTTGTGTTTGACCGCCATCTCGCCTGATGGTAAGCAACGATGCGGTCTACGATGCACACGCGCCTAGTTTGTTCTATTTTTTTTTATGTGATTAAGTGACGTAACGAGCAAATCGCTCGTCTGATGTTAAACGTCACGTTTGCCCATAACAGGTCTGCGCCACCCAGAATTTTGAACTCGCAGAATTCACGACCCTGCGCGGCACAGCACTGCGCTCGTCACCCTGAGATATAAGTTGTTTAATCTCCCATTTGCCCTGTAATTTCACTGGAAACAATGCCCTTCCAACCGGAACACAGTAATGTTTGCACATTACAGCTTGGCGGTGGAATAACTGGCAAAGGTGTGGTACTTCCCCAGGCGGGCTCTGCAAAAGAGCCGTACCACTACACCGAAGATTATTAGAAGACACCCAGATTATATCTATCGGGAAACACCCACTCGGGCAGAGCAACCCGTCCCATTATTCCATTATTGTGAACTAGCCGCGGCCCGCGGTTATACCCGCATTTTGTCAGTATAAAAAGCCCACATGTTAATCCAGGGTATACGCTAGCTTCATATAAAATTTCTTTCAAACTTGTTCTGCCGTTTTTGCGTGATTGAGCAACAGACATCCAGACAAGGGACCATCCCGAAATTCGCTAAAAAAATCAGCTATTCCATAGAAAAATTTCAATGACACTCGACAAAATATTCCACAATTATATTTTATAACACCTATTCTTTTTTCGCGATTTCCGGGTTGGTCCCATAGTAAAAGTTGTTCATAATAATGAGTACTATCAGCCATTTTTGGTTTAGCATACGCTTTCGTTATAACTTTGTATTATTGAGATTTATTTATTAACTAGCTGCCCTCGGCGGTTTCACCCGCTTTTTTAAACTTTTAAACCTTCCCTGAACTTTTACAAATATTTCAAGATCAAAATTAGCGAAATCGTTCCAACCATTCTCGAGTTACGAGTATAGCGAGCCAAACGAACAGTGATTCATTTTTATATATACGAGTAAGAAGATAAAAGATTGATTGTTGAATATTTATTGGCTGTTTATTTTATTTATTTATTGGCTGTTTATTTTATTGATTGACTGTTTGTTTGCAGATCGCGACAAAGACGAAGGCGGAGGGAGCGAGACTATGGTCGTAGATGTTGCGCCGACGCAGGACCCACAGACCCCTGTCAAAAACTTTAACAGTGAGTTATGTTGCCATCCTTACTAAGTGCAAAATCTAGGATTTCGAGTGTTGTTTATCTCTATTTCTATTTATTACTAACTAGCTGCGCCCCGCAGTTTCACCCGCGTTTTCCGGGATAATAAGTAGCCTGTGTTGATCCAGACCATGAACAGCCTTCATTCCAAATTTCTTGCAAATCCGTTCAGCCGTTTTTGCGTGAAAGAGCAACAAACATACTCACAAACTTTCGCGTTTATAATAATATAATTTACAAAATTTTATTCCATAATAATCTCGCAGTAAAAGATGGTAGGATGTACCAAATCAAAATAATTTGTTTTGAAGTTAAATTAGAGTCCGTCTACCCCCCCCCCCCCCCCCCGGAGCCGTGGGGCATGATGTCCCCGCCGGTACATAAACACGAGTGTGTTTTAAAACACACTAATGTTTTAATACCCCTCATTATGCAACAGTTTCATAAACTACTATATCTATCAAATAATTCCCCAGACACGGTGGCCTCCCCCCCGGAGTCGTGGGGCATGATGTCCCCCCCCGCGCGGCCGCCGCCCCCCGCGCTGCCGCCCGCCCACCTCGAGACCTCCTCCAACTCCAGCTGGGCGGAGATGGAAACTTACGTCATAGGTACAAATACTATAAATAATTACGCTTTTATTTCGTAAAAATGCGGTTACAACTTTAGCTATTACTTTACACTTTGACTGCGGGAAACACATAACTTGTGTTTGTTTTCCTTTGTGCGACGCGAGAGCGGCTGCTCACGCCAGGCGCGTAAAACAACGCATTTGAGTATTAACCGCACTTAGGGCAAGCACATGTGATCATAAGCCGCAGTCAAAGTGTTAAAACATGTTTAGAACGCTACATATTATGTTGTTTCAGGTAACATACAGATTCACCCGCCGACGGACGCGACCAAACAGATGCTAATTTTGCGATACCTTACACCCATGGGCGAATATCAAGAGGTAAGAAACTAACTTTGATTTATAATACAGGGTTTTAAGGAAAGGGTATGCTAAGCTGAAAAAAAACCTTAGTACTCATTTTTTTTTTTTTTTTAATTTTTTTTTTTAATGTAATTGAGTGACGAGACGAGCAAATCGCTCGCCTGATGTTAAACGTCGCGTTTGCCCATAACAGGTCTGCACCATCATTCATCATTTTAAACAACTTTTACTATGAGACCAACACGGAATTCGCGAAAAAAAAATCAGTTGTTCCAGACTTTGTAGTGTCATTGACATTTTTTAATGGAACAGCTGATATTTTTTCGTGAATTCTGGCTTAGCACACCCTTTTCTTATAATCCTGTATTAGTAGGATTATTACTTTGTTTTTATTTTGAACCATTTCCCAACGTCCGGTTGAGCTGAAAAAAAAAACATCTAGAAATGTTACGTCAGACCGATGCTTTAGCTACTTGTTTTGTATAATTTTGAGTATGTCTTGAAAAAAGGGTAACATTTTATTGTAATTAATCACAGTGGCGGATCCAGGGGGGCCTCAAGACCCCCCAAACCCACCCCAAATATCAGTAAACCCTACCCTTGTTTCTTTTTCGTTATCGTTACGTATGACAGGTAATTCGATGTATGGGATTTTTTGATTAAAAATGAAAAATATTAAAAAAAAAAACTTATAAATATTATTCAAATATTTATTCAAAATTTCATGTTACTAGGACCAGCGGTTTTGTCTATGCACTCTATGCGTTGATTTCACTCAACTGATGCCTTTTATTATTTTTTTCTAAACTAGTCGTTTGCCCCCAGTTCCTCTCGCACGTGTTCGAACAGAACGCCCTCGGCCTCATCCTCGGCTACCTCAATGTGCGCGAGTCTCGCGACTCGCGGCTCGCCTTCGAAGCTCTCAAGTATCTTGCGGCGCTGCTCTGCCATAAGAAGTTCTCCATAGACTTCATCAACATGGGTGGCTTACAGGTGGGTGACCTACAGGGGCGTATACATGGGTGGCATACATGTGGATGACCTACAGGGGCGTATGCATGGGTGCATGGGTGTGTTTACAGATGGGTGACCTACATTCGTGGCTTACAGGTGGGAACCCAACAGGGGCGTATACATGGGTGGCTTACAGGTGGGTGACCTACAGGGGCGTATGCATGGGTGGCTTACAGATGGGTGACTTACATTCGTGGCTTACAGGTGGGTGACCTACAGGGGCGTATACATAGGTAGCTTACAGGTGAGTGACCTACAAGTGCGTATACTTGGGTGGGTTAAAGGTGAGAATAAAGAAGGAAGACAACAACGTCCAAGGATCTGGCGGCGCTGAAGTATCTTGCGGCATTGCTGTGCCATAAGAAGTTCTCTATAGACTTCATCAACATGGGTGACTTACAGGCAGGTGACCTACAGGGGCGTATGCATGGGTGACTAACAGGTGCGGATACATAGGTGGCTTGCAGGTGGGTATTTATGGGTGTGTGAATGGTAGATGGCCTATATGGCTGGCCATATTAACCAGTTTATTTTCCCTTAAACTAGACTCAAAACAAAAAAATAGGAAGAAAGTGGGGGGCCTGTACTCAACATCGAGACATACCTATTAAAAATATGAAAGTGAGCTTGTTTGTTACGCTTTCATGCCTTAACTACTCAATTGACCATCATGAAATTTTGCATACACATTACTAAAAGTACAGAAAAAGGCATAGGCTACTTCTCATTACCGTTGTCATCACCATTTTTTATCACTGTGTTGATGAAACCGTATTAATAAATAATTTTCCCTTACAGAAGTTCCTAGAAGTCCCAAGGCCGTCGGTTGCTGCGACGGGAGTGTCGATATGCCTGTACTACCTCGCTTACTGTGAAGACGCTATGGATAGAGTATGTCTACTGCCGCGACGGATCACGCACGACTTAGTCAAGTGAGTAGCGTTCTAGAACTTTCTAGAAACTTCTGGAACCTTCTAGAAGGTGATAGGAGTGTCGATATGCCTTTACTACCTCGCTGACTGTGAAGACGCTATGGATAGAGTATGTCTACTGCCGCGACGGATCACGCACGACTTAGTCAAGTGAGTAGCGTTCTAGTACTTTCTAGAAACTTCTGGAACCTTCTAGAAGGTGATAGGAGTGTCGATATGCCTTTACTACCTCGCTGACTGTGAAGACGCTATGGATAGAGTATGTCTACTGCCGCGACGGATCACGCACGATTTAGTCAAGTGAGTAGCGTTCTAGAACTTTCTAGAAACTTCTGGAACCTTCTAGAAGGTGATAGAAGTGTCGATATGCCTTTACTACCTCGCTGACTGTGAAGACGCTATGGATAGAGTATGCTGGCTGCCTCGAAGGATCACGCACGAATTAGTTAAGTAAACGTTCTAGAACTTTCTAGATGCTCCTGGAATATTCTGGACCATCCAAAAGGTGGTAGTTGTCTCAATGTACCTGTACTACCTCGCTTACTGTGAAGACGTTATGGATAGTGATCACGCACGATTTGGTCAAGTAAGTTACGTTCTAAAACTTTCTTGACATTTCTAGAAGCTTCTGGAATCTACTAGGTCATTCTAGATACAGCGAAAAGACGCACAATTTGCGCTGTCAATCTACTTTCTTATTGAGCGTGCGACTTGCCTAGTCTGTTACAATTTCGCAACTCAAAGCCAAGTGTACAGAACAAGGCAGTAAGGCTTGTGAAAAGTATGTAGTTCGAATAAAAAATAATCCTTCATGTTTGGTTTGCAGATACGCCCTGTGGCTTCTAGAATGTTCGCACGACTCGGGCCGCTGTCACGCGACCATGTTCTTCGGACTCTCCTTCCACTTCAGGGTTATATTAGAAGAGTTTGACAATCAGGTGAGACACATCTATACTTCTACGAGTATACTAATATAATAAAGACGTTTGTACAGTTTGTATGTACATATGTTTGTAAATGGTAATCTCCGGAACTACTTTCCGATTTAAAAAAAATATTTCACTTATGGAAAGCTAAATTATCCCTGAGTGAGTGTTACTGGGCTTTTTATAGCACTCAGTACGAAATTCTGGGCATCAGTCTCATAAAAAAGGTCGTATGTCTAACCTAACCCCGCTGTACCCTAATACAAACGGATATCTTTTTTAAGATTTATCCATGTTACAAAAAAATGTCTAACCTGGATAAAATTGGCATAAGAGAGGCCCATACTCTGCAGTGGGCTAAAACTGGCTGATGATGGTATCAATAAAGTATTTATTTCATTTTCCCATGAAAACTAAGTTTGTTTTAACACATTTTGTTATAATTAACTAAGAATATAATGTATTGTTTTAGGATGGTCTCCGCAAACTGTACAATGTAATATCGACGCTGCCGATCCTGGGTTCCGATGAGGAGGAGTCTCGAGTATCAGAAGATGCGACGTGTGCGGCGCGGCAGATCGTTAGACACGTCTGCGTGGCTCTTAGAAGGTATACACTTGACTGCCAGTAACACTTTGACTGCGGGAACCTTGTGTTTTCCTTGCGACGCGAGTGCGGCTGCACACGCCAGGCGCGTAAAATACAACGCATTTGACTATTAGCCGCACCTAAGGCAAGCACATGTAATTATTAGCCCCAGTCAAAGTGTTAAAAGCTAAAACAAAAACGAGTAAAAAGTTAAAAAAAAACTAGCTCGACTATGGAATAAGTGATTCAATTTAAATTTAAAAAACCTGAAAAAAAAGGACCTGGTAATACGACTTTTACTCGCATCGAGAAGAGAGGAGGACCACATTACAAAAAAGACGATGAACTTGAGTGTGAATGGGTATACAATATGTCCGGTTTCCGATGTCCGATACTTTAAGGGGTTAAAATGCAATTAATTTTATCGACAAATCACGGATTTTTTTTTATTTTTCTCATTATCTCTTATTTTATTTTTTTTTGTTTTATTTCATTTGCTGGGGTATGCGCGCTTTTCAAGTACATATGTTTACACTGTCATGGTTCCTAAACTATCTAACTCACAGTTAAGATTTAAATGTACATTTATAGCAAATATCCTGTATTATTAAAAAAATAAATAAATAAAATTGGTTAACACATTGGTTATTTTTTTAAAACTAATAATCTGAAAAAAACATCAATTTGTTGTCCAATTTATTTTTTTCAAAAATTATTTTTAATAATACTGAAACATTAAAAAATTTAAATTTAAATCTAGATTTATTGTCTACACTATTAACTAACATTTGAGACCACTTTTGTGTTTGTAAGTCTTCTACTTGGGTAGATATTGTTAAATTAATACAAGCACCTACCTATGCTTCGCTAACAATTTTTTTTAAAGTGCTGCCATTTTTTTATTGATGGAGAAAAATAAAAAAAAATCCGTGATTTTTCGATAAAATTAATTGCATTTTAACCCCTTAAAGTATCGGACATCGGAAACCGGACATATTGTATAGAGGACGACCAAGGAAAGTATGGATGAACTGTGTGAAAAATGATATGGAGTGATGAGTGGAAGAAGTGTACATACTGTACCGACCCCATCTAAGTGGGATAAGGGTAGGAAGATGATGACCCTAGATTGGGTCAATTTGGGTCACCTTGATCACCTAGATTTTTATTTAATTTAATTTTATGTATGTAATTTTGTTTTATTTTATTTAAGTAAGGTACAAATAGGAAAATATAATAGAATATAGGAAATCACAATTGCACTTCAAGGTAACGCCTCATCGAGGTAACGGCACATACGTCATCTTTTTTCGTACTTGCACCCGGCTCCATCGAATTATAAGACGTTAACACGTCAAAAAAATGTTATGATTAATTTCCAGGTATCTAGAAGCACATTTGAGGCTCCGATCGGCGCAAGTGTCCCGGCAACACGGGGATAATGTGCCAGATCCGCCGCCATACAAGGTACACACACAATATGTGCTAAAGTCCAACCAATCCCACACACTTAACACTTTGACAGCCGAAGGTTTTAAAACGCGCCTTCCCTGGTTCGCCGGCGATTTTCGCCGATATTGCAACATGTATAAAATGAGAACTATCAATGATGGATCTATAATTCTTTTTTTATTTACACTATTGATTTGTTTATTTTTAGGATAAAAATAAAAAACATGTACTTAAATTGTTTTTTTTTAATTTAAAAATGTAATACAAAAAAGGGGGTTTATGAACAAAATAAAAAGTCGAACATGAGCTCTCGAGATAGCGGTGCGGTAGCACTGGCGGAGCGCGCCACTCGATCGCTTGTTCCACTCACACTAGCGCCCCGTCTCGGTAAATCATACATGTGTGCGTAGCTAAAGCATCATACTGCCATACAAATACACGCTAAACACGCACCACGGACGTCGTTTTCAAATAAACACTAGGAAAGTCAATGCCGTACTGAGTACGTGATCAGCGTCCTGAGGCAATCAACCTGACACGTACTCGGTACGTGATCGGCTGTTAAAGTGTTAAAGACTACACGCTTGTTTTGTTGCCTCCTTTTACGACCTGGCATTTAATTTATCTTTCATCTCGTATAAGAATGTTCTAGTCAAACAGAAAACGTCTTTCCACGTCGAAAAGAAAAAAAAAACGTTTCACACTCATAGCTTCCCACTAGGATACCCTGTGTCGGGGATGCCATGGAACACACAAAGGCAAGGACAACTAACACAGACCCAGAACAGATATTTAAATTCATCATTCCAACATCTGCCTGGCCGGGAATCGAACAATGAACCTCTGGCCTATAAGGCGGATATACTACCACTCCGTCAAACAGGTCGTCAAACGACAAAAGACGATTTCATCGCTGAGAACGATCTCATCCAGACTTCTATATTTCTGAATACTTTCTCTAGGCATCAAAATCATCGCCAGAAGAGATCCAAGAACAAATAGAACTTCTCCAAAGCGTGTCCTGGTCTCGCTGGGCGCCGGTGGACGAGTTAGTGGAGTTGGGCGGGATATCCCTCCTGCTGCAAGTCGTGGGGTACGCCTACGAGTGGAACTTTAACGGCAGGTATTGTAGCTTGGACCTTGTGGCTTGTGGCTTAAGGTTTACTTTTGCAGTGTTAGAAAATGTTATTTAGGTACGTTAAAAGTATGGCGCGAATAGGATACCCTGCCTTGATATGTCACCTAGTTTTTGTCATAATAAATCTTATATGGTAGAATAAGAGTGGAACTCAAACGGTAGGTATTGAAGCTTAGACCTTGCTTCTTGTGGCATAAGGTTTACTTTTGCAGTGTTGAAATAGTGACCTGACCATTTTCCATACAGATTGGAAATAGTTCCTTCTTCTTTCGACGCCCACTTTGTTTATCATATTTTAAACCTTATCATCACAAGATAAAGCTCAATTTTTCATACAGATCTGAAACAGTACACTCCTCCTGCGATCTCGAACTTGTTTCCCACATTCTAAGCTTTATCACCACACAATAAAGACCAATTTCCCATACAGATCGAAAACAATACCTTCCACCCTCTACCCCAATTTTGTTTATTACATTTTAAACCTTGCCATCACACAATAACGTCCATTTTCATATATATGGATCTGAAACAGTACGTTCTCTCTCAACCCCGATCTTGTTTCTCACATTTTAAACTTTATCATCACACAATAAAGTCCAATTTCCCATACAGATCGGAAACAGGTCCTTCGTCTCTCGACCCCAACTTTGTATCTCACATTTTAAACCTTATCACCACTCAATAAAGTCCAATTTCCCATACATATCGGAAACAGGTCCTTCGTCTCTCGACCCATACTTTGCTTCTCACATTTTAAACCTTATCACTACTCAACAAAGTCCAATTTCGCATACAGATCGGAAACAGGTCCTTCGTCTCTCGACCCATACTTTGTTTCTCTCATTCTAAACCTTATCATCACACAATAAAGTCCAATTTCCCATACAGATCGGACACAAGTCCTTCGTCTCTCGACCCATACTTTGCTTCTCACATTTTAAACCTTATCACTACTCAACAAAGTCCAATTTCGCAGATCAGAAACAGTTCGGTCTGCCCTCGACGTGGTATCAGTGTGCTGCGTGGTTCCGAGAGTGCAGCTGTTGCTAACAGAAAAAATAGACATGAGGGACTCGGAACTCACTACTGGAGTCAATATTGTGTTGGGTAAGTGTTTAAGGGTAATTAAAAAAACTCGCTTATCCTATCGGAGATTAAAAAATAACTGTCGTAAAATGATATAAAAAAAATACTTAAATAAATAATCTTAATATATATAAATCTCGTGTCACAATGTTTGTCCTCAATGGACTCCTAAACCACTTAACCGATTATAATAAAATTCGCACACCATGTGCAGTTCGATCCAACTTGAGAGATAGTATAGTTTAAATCTCAAATTATAGTCGCAATTTTAATTTATTGCAAATTATATATACATATACTGATAATTTTTACTATAAATTGACAAGTTAGCATCAACATACTACGGTTGCTATAGTTACGCAATGGCTTTTGACAGGACAACGTCTGTCGAGTCAGCTAGTAAAATAATAAATAACGATTCACACTCATAGCTCCCCACTAGGATAAATTCCTGTGTCGCGGATGCCATGGAACACAAAGACAAGGACAACTAACACCCAGACCCAGAACAGATATTTAAATTCATCATTCAGACATCTGCCCGACCGGGAATCGAACCCGGGACCTCTGGCTTATAAAGCGGATATAATTACCGCTGAGCCAAACAGGCCGTCAACACTTGTCGCAATATGAGACAAGAATAAAATTTTGGTTAACTTTTTTTTAGTTATTGATAGGCTTGCGTTTGACTGCTGTCTTGCCTAAAGTTGAGAAGCGGTTTACGATGTTTGCTTAGAAGAAGCCGACTCGATCGCAAAAAACAAGAAAATTCTGGGTGTCTTCTAATTTCCTTTTTTGGTTTTTAAACATTCAATTCAATTCACCCAAACTTTTTAGGTATTTTTTTGAAGATAGAAGATTTAAGTGTAAAATAAAACAAATTCAAACAAAACAGTTTTTATTTAGATTCGATTTGTCTATCTTTTTGCTATTTTCTCCCTGTCTCTGTTTCACTCGGTCTAGTTAAGTCTCCGCTCTCCTTCTCTCATAAAATTATAATCTCTTTCCCTCAGGCGCGGCGGATGGTGAGATAGTCCCAGAGCCGGAAGTACAGAAAGCGGCTCTCAACGTACTCGTCAACTGCGTGTGCGCACCCGTTCATAGAGTAAGTCGTTTATTTTATAAAATTTACATTCAAAAACTTAGTAAAAATTTTTTTTTAAATAAACTTAACCAAAATGTATTTGTTCTTATCTTATCAGTATGTAACTATATTTGTTCGGGTGGAATCTTGCATTTTTTTATTAATAATAGGCTTGCGTTTGACCGCCATCTCGCCTGATGGTAAGCAACGATGCGGTCCAATGAATAATGAAAAATAATGTTCCTCTGTTCCGTTCCAGGCAGGTACATCGACAAGTCGTTTCTCAATAACCGGTTCGTCCAAAAAGAAGACCGCTCTGAAGTCATACGAGGATGTTATACAGAGGGTGTGGGAGAGCGTCCGGACTAACAACGGGATTATGGTATGCAGATGTTTTATTTACTACAATACAGGGTTATACAGAAAGGGTATGCTAAGCCGAAAAGGGCTCGTAGTACTCATTATGAACAACTTTTACTACGGGACCAACTCAAAATTCGCGAAAAAATAGTCAGCTGTTCCAACCTTTTCTTGAGTCATTGACATTTTTCTATGGAACAGCTGATTTTTTTCCCATAGTAAAAGTTGTTCATAATGATGAGTATTATGAGCCCTTTTCGGCTTGGCATACCCTTTCTGTATAACCCTGTATAGCTTTATTGAATGAAATAGTAACCGCTATAAACCAGAAACCGCAACAATAGGCTATTTGACTGATTTTGAAAAACTGTTTTAAATTATTCGTTGGCATATGATTAATACACCACATGTATATTTCTGCTAAATTTGCAGTATTTTTCGTAAAATACTGTGTTAAAATTACAATATTCGCGCTAAAAACGCTGTTTCGGTAATGGCGGACGACATGTGATTTGCGTGACGTCACAGGCAAGTAAGCAAACTTTATTCTTTGACAAACGTCAAACTTGTACCAAAGTGTACATTATAAAATCACACAAAGTGTCTTAGCATTAAACAATGTTTACCTGCGTGTGACGTCACGCGAGGCGTAGCCAATCACAGAGCGTTCTTGTGGCTGAAGAATTTTAAAAAATAATTTGAATTTATTTTGTTTATTTTGAAAAATCTATAAATATTTTTGGATAAAACAGAGATAAATATGTTTTTTTATGTTATTACCTAATAGAATGACCACATTTCGTAGCATATTTTTAATAGTGTCAAATAGCCTATTACCTGTAATATCCACCAGCGTGTTAGTTAAGAAAGACCGCTAATGTGTGGAACGCTTTGCCTGAGTGGATGTTTCCCGATAGATATAAATCTAGGTGTCTTCAAGTCACGACTGAATCAATTTCTTTTAGGCAAGCATGCTCCATCGTAAACCGTATCGTTGCTTACCATCAGGCAAGATGGCGGTCAAATGCAAGCCTATTCATCATCAGCCTATCTAATGTTTGTCCACTGCTGGACATAGGCCTCTCCTAACGAACGCCACAAGGCACGATCTTCTGCCTCACGCATCCACTTGCTACCAGCCGCCTCACTCCGCTCGTCGCTCCACCTGGCCGCAGGGCGCCCTACTCTACGTTTGCCGATCCGTGGTCTCCACTCTAGAACCCGTCTACCCCAACGGTTGTCGGTTCTCCTACAGATATGGCCAGCCCATGCCAAGCCTATTACTGAATAACAAATAATATAGTTTAAAAAACTAAAAAACACGCATTGTCATCGCTCTTTGACAAACGCGGCATGTAGCAGAATATGTACCAGTAGCCGTGGGGAACCACAGCATAGCCAGCAGTAGTCACCGAATTCGCGTACCGAGTCACAGCTTAGCTAACAGTAATCGTAGAAATCGCGTTCGGAGCAAAAACACAATTTAATAGCTTCATATAATTATTTTAATTTATTTAAAAGTATATTTTTTTTGTTTTTTGTATAATAATTTATTGTCATCGATCCTCGATATATCTACAAAGTTTGAACGAAATCCGGCCGTTTAAAGTGGGTCAAAATCGCGCCCAAAGGAGTCGGTTACAAACATACAGGTGAAGCTAATATAAGCGTGTTAAACAAGAACATTATTTTTACAAAACAAAAAACAAAAACCGACTTCAAAAGACCGACTATTGAGTTATTCATCTATTTGTCGCGCACGTACATAATGCAAATTTAAGACTTATATGATTTTCTCATGGATACCATTATCAGAACTGGACTAAATGAAATGAAATGGGACCAAATGGGAAGCGTCAGCTTTCTAATAAAAAAAGAATAATCAAAATCGATTCACCCAGTCAAAAGTTATGAGGTAACAAACATAAAAAAAAACACAGTCGAATTGATAACCTCCTCCTTTTTTGAAGTCGGTTAAAAAGACCCCAACAGACTACTCCCATCTCGTCCCCAGGTGCTGCTATCTCTGATGATGATAAAGTCCCCGATAACGGACGCCGACAGGCTGCGCGGGCTCGCGTGCCGCGCCCTGGCGGGGCTGGCGCGCTGCCCCACCGTGCGCCAGATCATATCCAAGCTGCCACTGTTCACCAGCGAGCAGATACAAGGTAGATAAATGTTTCACACTCATAGCTCCCCACTAGGATACCCTGTGTCGGGGATGCCATGGAACACACAAGGATAAGGACAACTAACACCCAAACCCAGAGTAGATATTTAAATTCATCATTCAAACATCTGCCCGGCCGGGAATTGAATCCGGGACCTCTGGCTTAGAAGGCGAATATATCACCGCTGAACCAAACAGGTCGTCATAACAACTGATATACAGGGCTAGTAGGAAAGGGTATGCTAAGCCGAAAGGGCTCATAAACTATACTAAAGGGTGTCATAGACCTTATAGTTACGAACAACTCTTACTATGAGGTCTAACCTAAGATCGAAAAAAAGCAATTGGCTTCCAATGACACTCGACAAAATGTATGGAACAGCAGATTTTTTCCTCGAATTCAGAGTTGGTCCTTGTTCATAATGATGTATACTATGAGCCCTGTTTGGCTTAGCATACCCTTCCCCGATCAATAGGATAAAGAAGGCTCGAGATGATAATGATTAACACTCAATTGACATCACATAAAAATACATAAACAGGAAAGCAAAAAAAGGCTTCAAACTTTCCTCTGCATTCGTTTCTTTTAGCACAAACGACATACCCATGCCACAAACAAACATCTCAAACCCTAAACGCTTGTACCGTCATTACTTCGTTAGTAAAAAAAAACATACGAAATACTAAAAACTACCTTCTTTTCAGTGTTAATGCGCGACCCAATCCTACAAGAGAAGAGGCAAGAGCATGTAATGTTCCAGAAGTACGCTCTAGAACTGTTAGAGCGAGTGAGCGGGAAGAGCAAGCATATGGGGCCGGAGTTCGAGACGTCGCTGGCCAACATACATAGAGTGAGTATGACATACACAAACATAAAGTGAGTAGAACATACACATAATATGATGAAAAAACACATGTACATATATTAAACAGACATCGTAAAAAGCAAAAAGCATGTCCGAATATCGTGGTAGGTAACAAACATGTCCATAATTATATCGTAATAGCCAACAAACATGTCCGCATATCGTGATAGGCAATAAACATGTCCGGAAATCATGATAGGCAACAAACATGTCCGGATATCGTGATAGGCAACAAACATGTCTGCATATCGAGATGGGCAACAAACATGTCCGGATATCGTGATAGGCAACCAACATGTCCGGATATCATAATAGGCAACAAACATGCCCGGAAATCATGATAGGCAACAAACATGTCCGGATATCGTGATAGGCAACAAACATGTCCGGATATCATAATAGGCAACAAACATGCCCGGAAATCATGATAGGCAACAAACATGTCCGCATATCGTGATGGGCAACAAACATGTCTGCATATCGAGATGGGCAACAAACATGTCCGGATATCGTGATAGGCAACAAACATGTCCGGATATCATAATAGGCAACAAACATGCCCGGAAATCATGATAGGCAACAAACATGTCCGGAAATTATGATAGGCAACAAACATATCCACGTATCGTAATAGGCATTAAACATGTCCGCATATCGTGATGGGCAACAAACATGTCCTCATACCGTGATAGGCAACAAACTCGTTCTCACAGCATTGTTATTCTAGGCAAACGTGGTCGCCCAAACCCGCATCAACTACAACGAGCGCCAGCTGCTGCAGCTGGTGTCGGCGCACCTGTCGGCGCGCGGCCTCACCGACTCGGCGGCGGCGCTGCAGCGCGAGGCGGGCCTACCGCCGCCCGCGCCGCGCGCCGCGCCCGTCTACACGCCGCCGCCGCCGCCCGTCTACACGCCCGCCACTCCCAGCAGGGTACTGTAACAACTGATCAATAGGCTATTTGACACTATTAAAAATATGCTACGAAATGTGGTCATTCTATTAGGTAATAACATAAAAAAACATATTTATCTCTGTTTTATCCAAAAATATTTATAGATTTTTCAAAATAAACAAAATAAATTCAAATTATTTTTTAAAATTCTTCAGCCACAAGAACGCTCTGTGATTGGCTACGCCTCGCGTGACGTCACACGCAAGTAAACATTGTTTAATGCTAAGACACTTTGTGTGATTTTATAATGTACACTTTGGTACAAGTTTGACGTTTGTCAAAGAATAAAGTTTGCTTACTTGCCTGTGACGTCACGCAAATCACATGTCGTCCGCCATTACCGAAACAGCGTTTTTAGCGCGAATATTGTAATTTAAATTTTAACACAGTATTTTACGAAAAATACTGCAAATTTCGCAGAAATATACATGTGGTGTATAGTATTAATCATATGCCAACGAATAATTTAAAACAGTTTTTCAAAATCAGTCAAATAGCCTATTCTAATATCTGTTCTGGGTCTGGGTGATACTTTTCCTTGTCTGTGTGTTCCATGGCATCTCCAACTCAGGGTATCCTAAGATTGTGATTTTTTTTTTCTGTAATTGTGCAGCATGTGTAAGTGTGTAGTGTAGCGTACATTTGCGTATATTTAAGTGTGTAGCGCTCCTAATGAATGTTACATCATTTCCTCAGCAGCGCGTGTCAGTGTCCCGCACCCCGAGCGGCGCGCTGCACCGCGACGCGGACCTCAGCGCGTCGCTCAACTCGTCGGCCAACCACAGCGACGAGCTGCCCACCACGCCGCACATCATCAAACTTAGGTGAGTGTAGTACTCGCCCTGGTCTGACGACCTGTTCGGCAACTCGTCGGCCAACCACAGCGACGAGCTGCCCACCACGCCGCACATCATCAAACTTAGGTGAGTGTAGTACTCGCCCTGGTCTGACGACCTGTTCGGCAACTCGTCGGCCAACCACAGCGACGAGCTGCCCACCACGCCGCACATCATCAAACTTAGGTGAGTGTAGTACTCGCCCTGGTCTGACGACCTGTTCGGCAACTCGTCGGCCAACCACAGCGACGAGCTGCCCACCACGCCGCACATCATCAAACTTAGGTGAGTGTAGTACTCGCCCTGGTCTGACGACCTGTTCGGCAACTCGTCGGCCAACCACAGCGACGAGCTGCCCACCACGCCGCACATCATCAAACTTAGGTGAGTGTAGTACTCGCCCTGGTCTGACGACCTGTTCGGCAACTCGTCGGCCAACCACAGCGACGAGCTGCCCACCACGCCGCACATCATCAAACTTAGGTGAGTGTAGTACTCGCCCTGGTCTGACGACCTGTTCGGCAACTCGTCGGCCAACCACAGCGACGAGCTGCCCACCACGCCGCACATCATCAAACTTAGGTGAGTGTAGTACTCGCCCTGGTCTGACGACCTGTTCGGCAACTCGTCGGCCAACCACAGCGACGAGCTGCCCACCACGCCGCACATCATCAAACTTAGGTGAGTGTAGTACTCGCCCTGGTCTGACGACCTGTTCGGCAACTCGTCGGCCAACCACAGCTTTTTCTTAAAAATATAGAGGATTATAGGGAAAAAGTATTCTGAAAAACTTTTACTACGGTACCCTGAAATCGCAAAATAAAATCACCTGTCCGTCCATATATTTAGTCGAGTGTCATTGACATTTTTCTATGAGACAGCTGATTTTAAGCGATTTCAGTGTTGCTTCTGTAGTAATAGTAAACCCTGCAATAACTTATACTATTCTTTGGTAATGGGGCCAGCATTTTGGGAACAATTCCCACAGGCTGCGGCCTTTTAGATTAGTTTTTAAATGAAGATAATTTTAATAGTCCTATGTGTTTGTATAATTTAAGTCTGTGAATAAATGATTTTCATTATTTTGTTATAGGAAAGTACAAAACCAGCAGCATCCATCAGTACCTGGGCCGGGCGCGTCGGAACAGAAGCGGTCTCTGCAGAAACAGATCAGTGTGACAGCGGGGGAGTCCACGCAAAACTCGCAGCATAGGTAAATATAGCTGACTAGCGACCTGCCCCGGCTTCGCACGGGTATGAAATATATTATAGTCTACTAGCTGCGACCTGTGGTTTCACCCGCGGTATTTTTTTTAATAAGTTTAATAAGTATCCTATGTTACTTCTGGTACCTCCAAAAATATGTGTACAAAGTTTCATGGTGATCGGTTAAGTAGTTTTCGCGTGAAAGCGCAACATAACTTAAAATATTAGTAGGTAAGGTAATATCTTAATATATATAAATTACGTGTCACGTTGTTTGTCCGCTATAGACTCCTAAACTACTTAACCGATTTCAATCAAATTTGCACACCGTGTGCAGTTCGATCTAACTTAGGAGATAGGATAGCTCACATCTCAATTTATAGTAAAAAAACATGAAAAATTAGAAAATTTAAAAATACTTAAACCATAATGGCTTTTGACAGGACAACGTCTGTCGAGTCAGCTAGTATATAATTGTAATATTAGTAGGTAAGTATTCAAACTTGTAATATTACTCGCTATAACTCGTGAACGGCTGGACCGATTTCGCTAATTTTGATCTTGAAATATTTGTATAAGTTCAGAGAAGTTTTAAAAGTAAATTAAAAAAAAACAGCGGGTGAAACCGCCGCTAGGGGCAGCTAGTCATAAATATTACTAATTTGTGATTTATTCCACAGAGTGACTCTCCACACCATAATAACGGAGTACCTGTACAATCAGCACGCGCTCTGCAAGAACCCCGTCGTCACCTGTCCGCAGTTCAACCTGTTCGAGTGAGTCATTCAATTACCATACAATAACCACACAGTAACCACACTATAACCATACAGTAACCACAGAATAACCACACAATAACCACACTATAACCATACAGTAACCACAGAATAACCACACAATAACCACACTATAACCATACAGTAACCACACAATAACCACGCTATAACCATACAGTAACCACACTATAACCATACAGTAACCACACAATAACCACACTATAACCATACAGTAACCACACTATAACCATGCAGTAACCACACAATAACCACGCTATAACCATACAGTAACCACACTATAACCATACAGTAACCACACAATAACCACACTATAACCATACAGTAACCACACTATAACCATGCAGTAACCACACAATAACCACACCATAACCACAGAATAACCACGCTATAACCATACACTAACCACACTATAACCATGCAGTAACCACACTATAACCATACAGTAACCACAGAATAACCACACAATAACCACACTATAACCATACAGTAACCACACTATAACCATGCAGTAACCACACTATAACCATACAGTAACCACAGAATAACCACACAATAACCACACTATAACCATACAGAAACCACACTATAACCATGCAGTAACCACACTATAACCATACAGTAACCACAGAATAACCACACAATAACCACGCTATAACCATACAGTAACCACACTATAACCATACAGTAACCACACAATAACCACACTATAACCATACAGTAACCACACTATAACCATGCAGTAACCACACAATAACCACACCATAACCACAGAATAACCACGCTATAACCATACACTAACCACACTATAACCATGCAGTAACCACACTATAACCATACAGTAACCACAGAATAACCACACAATAACCACACTATAACCATACAGTAACCACACTATAACCATGCAGTAACCACACTTTAACCATACAGTAACCACAGAATAACCACACAATAACCACACTATAACCATACAGAAACCACACTATAACCATGCAGTAACCACACTATAACCATACAGTAACCACAGAATAACCACACAATAACCACGCTATAACCATACAGTAACCACACTATAACCATGCAGTAACCACACTATAACCATACAGTAACCACAGAATAACCACACAATAACCATACAGTAACCACACTATAACCATGCAGTAACCACACTATAACCATACAGTAACCACAGAATAACCACACAATAACCACACTATAACCATACAGAAACCACACTATAACCATGCAGTAACCACACTATAACCATACAGTAACCACAGAATAACCACACAATAACCACGCTATAACCATACAGTAACCACACTATAACCATGCAGTAACCACACTATAACCATACAGTAACCACAGAATAACCACACAATAACCACACTATAACCATACAGTAACCACACTATAACCATGCAGTAACCACACTATAACCATACAGTAACCACAGAATAACCACACAATAACCACACTATAACCATACAGAAACCACACTATAACCATGCAGTAACCACACTATAACCATACAGTAACCACAGAATAACCACACAATAACCACGCTATAACCATACAGTAACCACACTATAACCATGCAGTAACCACACTATAACCATACAGTAACCAGAGAATAACCACGCTATGACCATACAGTAATCACACTATAACCGTCACCTTTTTAACACGCTTTTATTAGCTTCACCTGTATGTTTGTATGTATGTTTGTATTTTGTTTGTAACCGACTCGTTTGAGCGCGTTTTTGACCCACTTTAAACGGTCAGATTTCTTTCAAACTTTGTAGATATATCGAGGACCGGATGACAATACACTAAACAAAGCGTGTTTTTTAGTTTTTTTAACTATTAATTATTTTATATATATGAGTCCTGTCCGCAGTTCAACCTGTTCGAGTGAGTCATTCAATTACCATGCACTTCCATACATTAACCATACAGTAACACACATGCACACTGTACATACAGGGTTATTCATAAAGGGTATGCTTACCCGAAAAGAGCTTATAGTATGAACAACTTTTACTATGGGACCAACCCGAAATTTGCGAAAAAAAACAGTTGTTCCATACATTTTGTCGAGTGTCATTGACATTTTTCTATGAAACAGCTGATTTTTTTTCGCGAATTTCGGGTTGGTCCCATAGTAAAAGTTGTTCATAATGATGAGTACTATGTGCCTTTTTCGGCTTAGCATACCCTTTATGAATAACCCTATATAGTATAGTGTAGTGGTAGGGCTCTGTTGCAGAGCCCGCCTGGGGAAGTACCAAACCTTTGCCAGTTGTTCCACCGCCAAGCAATGTGCAAACATTACTATGTTCCGGTTGGAAGGGCAGTTTCCAGTGAAATTACAGGGCAAATGGGAGATTAAACAACTTATATCTCAGGGTGACGAGCGCAGTGCTGTGCCGCGCAGGGTTTTGAATTCAAAATTCTGGATAGCGCAGACCTGTTATGGGCAAACGTGTCGTTTAACATCGGTCGTCGGTCATATCATAAAAAAAAATTAACCACACAAAAACCACATAATTATTAAATAACAACACTTTACACATTACCAAGTGTTCCATTCTACAGCGTTGAAAGAAACAGGCTCATAGTACTCATTATTATGAACAACTTTTACTATAGGACCAACCCGGAATTCGAGAAAAAAAACAGCTGTTCCATACATTCTGTCGAGTGTAATTGACATTTTTGTTTGAAACAGCTGATTTTGTTTTCGCGATCTACTATGAGCCTGTTTGGCTAAGCATACCCTTTCCTTATAACCTTGAATAGTCCGAAACAACGAACTTCCAGTTCAAAATTTAGAAATAGGATTCTAAATTATTTTGTTGTGTATTTTAACACACAAATAAACAATCAAGCCGACGACTGACCTTTGACATTTCGTCGTAACGTAACGTTACGTTACGTTACGACGAAATGTCACAAATGTTGCAGGTCAGTACAGCGAGCCGATCCGCTCGCTGCGAGCGCCACGTTTCGGCAAAATGCTCAGTAGGCCTAGCACAACTTTGACGTAAAAATACGTAGCGAGTATTCGATAGAAAAGTGTACGCCATTTACACCCGTCAGGAGCATACTTGACAGTCGTAAATGGCGTACACTTTTCCATCGAAAACTCGCTAACGTATTTTTACGTCTAAGTTGTGCTAGCCCTACAGGTCAGTCGCCGGCTTAACACTAAACAATACATGTATCGAACTTTAGGTGGTCATTAAAATTAACATATACGATTTTTTAAATCAAACAAACAAAACAAACAATTTAGGTAAAATATATCGATTTGTTATGTCAAACAAACGCTTATCAATTACTAGCTGACCCGGCAAACGTTGTTTTGCCATATAAATTATTTCTAGTGACTATTAAAAAATAGGGGTTGGTGATAGAAGGGTGACAATTTAGGGTTGTAAGTATTTTGTAATGCCACATAAGCCATATTATAAAAAAATAAAAACGTTGCCCAAAAAATTAAAATAAATGTTAGGGGTGGACAACCCTTATCACTTAGGAGTATGAAAAATAGATAGTAGCCGATTCTCAGACCTACTGAATCTTAATATATATAAATCTCGTGTCACAATGTTTGTCCTCAATGGACTCCTAAACCACTTAACCGATTATAATAAAATTCGCACACCATGTGCAGTTCGATCCAACTTGAGAGATAGGATAGTTTAAATCTCAATTTATAGCCGCAATATTATTTTATTGCAAATTATGTATATACTGATAATTTTTACTATAAATTGACATGTTAGCATCAACATACTACGGTTGCTATAGTTACGCAATAGCATGAGAATAGAGGTTATAACAAAGAGTTCCTATATTCTCCGTGCGAAGCCGGGACGGGCCGCTAGTATGCATATAAAATTTTATAAAAATCGGTCAAGCCGTTTCGGAGGAGTATGGTAACTAACATTGTGACACGAGAATTTTATATAAAAGAAGCTGACTCGACAGACGTTGTCCTGTCAAAAGCCATTGCGTCAATTCTATGACAAATGTCAAAAGTTACATTAAAAAAGTTTACATTGTCCATAGCGCTCTAAGGTTTAGTATTTTTAAATTTTCTAATTTTTCATGTTTTTTTTTACATAAATTGAGATGTGAGCTATCCTATCTCCTAAGTTAGTTCGAACTGCACCCGGTGTGCAAATTTGATTGAAATCGGTTAAGTAGTTTAGGAGTCTATAGCGGACAAACAACGTGACACGTAATTTATATATATTAAGATAAGATAAAATAATAAACTCTGGTTAGGTACGAGTATAACAATATTGGTATATCAAACTTGCGACAAATAAGGAAAAATATATAGAATTAAGAGGAAAACTATATACCGAATGTAGAGTTTGATAAATCCACAAACAAGACTTAATAGGCATGACGACAGTATCAAAAAATCGCCGATTCAATGCTTTCAGGGGACTAGCCAGATTAAAAAAATTTAAAACACATGTTTAGTTTTATTTTTAAAAAACAGATTATTAAGATTTTCAATAAATTAAAACATTAAAATACAGCAATCGGCCATCTTGTCAGAAACAACAGTCACAGCGTATGACGTCACGCTTCAGTGAACTCAGGTCATCCGCCGCTCATCACGCATAGACACAATGACATGTTTACTAGCCGTGACGTCAAATCGACGCCATGACACAAGCAAGCTGTTTTCGGGCACTGTTGAAAAAATATGTGAATAAAAATAGGTAAAAAAAAATTTTAAGTTAAACGGTTTTATAAAACAATAAAAAAAAATGTACTAAAATAAAACCGTGGGGCAAGAAAACCGTGGGACGTGCCCCACGGTTTTATTTTAGTCTAGTCTATGTATATGTTTATAATTCCCACGACTGTATCTATTTTATTATTTTTTGGTTTTTAGTACATTTTTTTTTACACATACAAATGTACTTAAAATTTTTTTTTACCTATTTTTATTTTCTAGTTTTTAGTTTTTATTTTATATAGTACATTGTATTATACTGGTTGAGCACTTTCATTTGATACCCATATTGATGGGATCGATAAAACCTACGTTATCCGCCATTTTGTAGCGGCCGCCATCTTGTATTTCAATTTTTTATAGTGTATTGTATTCTGCTTGTTGAGCCCTTTCATTTGATACCCATATTGATGGGATCGATAAAACCTACGTAATCCGCCATTTTGTAGCGGCCGCCATCTTGAATTTCAATTTTTTATAGTATATTGTATTCTGCTTGTTGAGCCCTTTCATTTGATACCCATATTGATGGGATTGATAAAACCTACGTTATCCGCCATTTTGTAGCGGCGGCCATCTTGAATTTATAATGATAATGAATAAACATAATTGTATTGTCACCAAAATCCAAAGTGTATACAAAATTTCAGATAAATCGGTTGACAGGAAGAGGGTGAAATTTGAATTACTAAATTTGACCCAAGAAAAAAGAAACGTGAGCTAAATAAAACCGTTTAAAAATGGCTTCAAACTTCGTTAAACTTAAGTTTATTACCGAAATAAAGGCTTTTTTGTAAATAGTAAATGTGTACTAACATTGTGGAAGAGGATTTTAAAATATTTCGTCACGCCTATTGAAATAGGTTTTATTTTGAGGTATGAAGGTAGCTTATACCCTATGCAGGGTTGTAAGGAAAGGGTATGCTAAGCCGAAGAGGGCTCGTTACGTACCGAACGTAGAGTTTAATAAACTCGCAACCAAAACTCGGTATAGTATTTTTTTAATAATTGATATAGGATTTTTATTACGAACTAGCGGCCCGTCCCGGCTTCGCACGGGTAGACTTTGGGATAAACGTAGAGTAAATTGAAATCGGTCCAGTCGTTCACGCGTGATGGCGTGACCAAAGGTGTTGAGAATAATTATAGGAACTCTTTGTTATAACCTCTATTCTCATGCTATTGCGTAACTATAGCAACCGTAGTTTGTTGATGCTAACTTGTCAATTTATAGTAAAAATTATCAGTATAAAACGCACACTGTTTTGATAGATATGATTGAATTTGAACTTTGTACAGAGGTAATAAAGTGCAAATTGACTCTTGGACGTTAGGAACATACCTACATTGCTTAAACAACAGTGAGTGCTTGCAATTCAATATGAACTTTATACAATAGCAATAAAGCTCGTTTTAGTTAGAAAACGTTTGTATGGGAAAAATAAAAGGGCTTTTTTTTAGGGTTTTTCAATATTTCTGAGAGATTTTCTTAATATTTTTTTCCGTAAGAACCTTCTCCTAATAATAACAAATACAACAAAAAAAAAATTAGTGAAATCGGTCCAGCCATTCACGCGTGAGGCCGTGACCAAGGAAAACGGGTTTCATTTTTATATATATAGACTAGCTGCACCCGGCGGTTTCACCCACTGTTTTTTTACTTTTAAACCTCACCTGAACTTTCACAATAGGCGTGACGAAAGATTTTAAAATCCTCTTCCATAATGTGAGTACACATTTACTATTTACAAAAAAGCCTTTATTTCGGTAATAAACTTAAGTTTAACGAAGTTTGAAGCCATTTTTCACATATTTTTTCAACAGTGCCCGAAAACAGCTTGCTTGTGTCATGGCGTCGATTTGACGTCACGGCTAGTAAACATGTCATTGTGTCTATGCGTGATGAGCGGCGGATGACCTGAGTTCACTGAGGCGTGACGTCATACGCTGTGATTGTTGTTTCTGACAAGATGGCCGATTGCTGTATTTTAATGTTTTAATTTATTGAAAATCTTAATAATCTGTTATTTAAAAATAAAACTAAACATGTGTTTTAAAATTTTTTTATCTGGTTAGTCCCCTGAAAGCATTGAATCGGCGATTTTTAGATACTGTCGTCATGCCTATTATTTTAGGATCAAAATTAGCGAAATTGGTCTAGCCGTTCTCAAGTTATAGCCAGACAAACGAACAGCGATTAATCTATACTAATATTATAAAGAGGAAAGATTTGTATTTTTGGATGTTTGTGTGGAATAAACTCAAAAACTACTCGACCGATTTCAAAAATTCTTTCACCATTCGAATGCTACATTATCCCAAAGTAACATAGGCTATTTTTTTTTTATCCACAGCAAAGCGTGGCAGGGAACAGCTAGTTTTTACATAAAAGAAGATAATTGATTTATGTTAACTTTGTTAAGCTATATTAAAAATAAACTATTTAATATGAAATAAAATAAAAAAATAAAATAAATATGACTACTTTTTATCGCGGAAAAATGAACGGTTCCAGTCGGTTCGACGGTGAGGCGGAGTGACTCATTATGTAGGCATCACTCAGTGATATAAAAGAGGCATGTGGTCGCTACTCGCTCACATTCGCTACTCCGTCCCTGCTCAGTTATCGCCTACTTTTATTCGTTAATAATATTTGTGTGGTTTTCAACCAACCTTTTTACTCCGAAGAACAATGCTGAAGTGTTTCTTAGCGCTACTCGCAAGTTTCGCCATGCAAATATGCGCTCAAAAAACTCACGTCTACGACTTTAAATCCGCGACATGGAACACCAACGGTCCGAGATGGAGCCAAGTCCAAGCGGTCATGAACACTGGAATAGACGTTTTAGCCATCCAAGAAGCTGGTAGCATCGCGACTATAGCCAACCAGTTGCAGCAACAGCGACCGCCGACGTTTTTCTACGGAGCGTTTGACATGGACGCCGCTGATATGGGCGTTGCGGAATACATTTGGGGAACTGCAGCCGGAAATTTTTACATGTACTACTATAATAACCGCGTGCAAACGGGTGCTGGGACGGTTTTGTCGTCGATCAAGCAGAACATGGCAATAGTGTCCAGGCAACGAGCTGCCGAAATCATTCTCATACCAAATGAAGTGAGAAACGCTCCAGCCGACGTCCCGTCAGCAAATAACGAAGAGCGGACTTTCATAAACCGCCCGGCTTTGGGCATACGTATAGCCAAAAGCAGCTTCTTTAATATTCACCCGGAGCCAATCAGGGCTCGCAACGAAGCGCCTGCATTAATCAGTGGAGTACGCAGCTATGTGGAGACACATTATCCTGGAGAAACGTGGATGGTGATGGGAGATATGAACAGGAATCCGACGCAGCTCACCCAGAATCTCCCGGTAGCTAATCCTGGGCAATTCTTGAAGATAGTACGATCGAATGCCAATACGCATCCGCATCCGAACGCCGCGAATGAGCTGGATTATTGCGTTGTGGGCGGACCGGTCGCGAACCAGACTTCTTTAGCAGCGATCCCAGCACAGTTGATACAAGTCCCACATACCTCGGATCATAAGCCTGTTAGGTTTAACTAATCAACAAACAATATACTGTTAACAATATACCATTTATTATAGTATTAAAATAAAAAAACAGGCTTTGTAATTCACATAGTTTATTTCAATAAAAACAGTTGAAAATAGTAGCTCAAAGACTTTTTTATGCGATTGAGCAAATTGCTCGTCTGATGTTAAACGCCACTTTTCCCCACAACAGGCCTGCGTTACCCAGAATTTACAATAGATAACAATAGATTTACATTAATTACAATAGATTAATCTATCTATATATATAAAAATGAAACCCGTTTTCCTTGGTCACGGCATCACGCGTGAATGGCTGGACCGATTTCACTAATTCTTTTTTTGTTGTATATGTTATTATTAGGAGAAGTTTCTTACGGAAAAAAATATTAAGAAAATCTCTCAGAAATATTGTAAAACCCTAAAAACAGCCCTTTTCTTTTTCCCGTACAAACGTATGGCAGTACGAAGTCTGCTGGGTCAGCTAGTTAATAATAAATTCAGACACACAATGCAATAGAGTTTTTTTAAGAAACCCTTAAAGTTAATTTCTTAGTATAATTACAATGTAGCCTCAGTCTAATAAGTAATTTAAAACTAACTTATATTTCTAGTTAACTAATTACTAAGAATGTCTCCAATAACACTTTTCTTATTGTTTCTATTATTAAGGCGAACACAGAATATGTTCTTTATAAATTACACTTGCACTACTTATGACTAACACTACACTAGCTCGAACAGTTTAGTTCTTTCGAGCCTTCTTACAATATCTGCTATAGACATTGAGTTTAAGATATGAAGAATGCTTAGCTTAGGATGCTTTAGATTGAGACTGCCTGTCTACTGAAGAGCGGAGTTTTATGTAATTGTAGAGAAGAGAGAATCTGTCAGAGTCCGAATTTAAGGGAGAATTTTAAGCAATGATTAAGTTTATTTAGGGTTTATACTCGTAGGTAAGTCCCTAAACGAAGTCGTTAAAATTTGCCCAACCTAAGTGTTAGTAGGGCAAAGTCGCCAACAAAATATTCAATAATCCACTTCTTGATTGAGTTTTTTACTTGCCGGAATTAATATTGACTCTTGCTTAAATTTGAGCATGTTTGTAGGTATGGCATATTTTTGCCTATTATCTTTTTCCTCTTGGTGACCGCCAACTGGTAGAACAATGGGTAACAAACAACTTTATCGGTTAGGGTCAGCGTAAAAGAGTCACCGACCACAGCCATTGTGGCTAGCGACAAGCAACTCGTACGAGACGCTTTCATCGTGATCGTAGAACAACGACAGATGTGATTTTTTTCGATTTTCGTTTTATACTCCAAGTTTTTGTTTGATCGAGTCGATGATTGATAGTATTTATTCATTTAATAATTTAATGCAATAAAACGAAAATAGAAAAAAATCACATCCGTCGTTTTTAACCGACTTCAAAAAAGGAGGAGGTTATCAATTCGTCTGTACTTATGTTTTTTTTTTTATTTTTTTTTTTATGTTGTTACCTCATAACTTTTGACTGGGTAAATCGATTTTGATGATTCTTTTTTTATTTGAAAGCTGACACTTTCCATTTGGTCCCATTTCAATTTAGTCCAGTTCTGATAATGGTATCCATGAGAAAACCATATAAGTCTTAAATTTCCATTAAGTACGTGCGCGACAAATAGATGAATAACTCAATAGTCGGTCTTTTGAAGTCGGTTTTTGTTTTGTAAAAATAATGTTCTTGTTCTACGATCACGACGCGTTGATTCCACCTTTATTGTGCGAACCGCTAGTGTGGAATGCTCTGCCCGAGTGGGTGTTTCCCGATAGATATAATCTGGGTGTCTTCAAGTCGCGAGTGAATCGGTTCCTTCTAGGCGCGTGTTCCATCATAGACCGCATCGTTGCTTACCATCAGGCGAGATGGCGGTCAAACGCAAGCCAGTAGTTATTCAATAAATTATATACGCGAATTTTGCACTTTTTCATTTATTTTTACAGTATTACAATATATTTTTTTTAAAAATAATAATTGCCTTAAAACCAAAAAGTAAAAAAAGAAGGTAAAATTCGGGTGTACAGCTAGTATACAGGGTTATTAGAAAGGGTATGCCAAGCCTAAAGAGCGCATAGTACTCATCATCATGAACAACTTTCACTATGGGCGAATTGTTCGCCTGATGTTAAACGTCACGTTTGCCCATAACAGGACTGCGCTGCATCTCCTATTTGCCCTTGAATTTCACTGGAAACATTGCCTTTCCAACCGGAACACAGTAACATCATAGTAACATCTTCTTCTAATATATAAAATTCTCGTGTCACAGTTTTCGTTGCCATACTCCTCCGAAACGGCTTGACCGATTTTGATGAAATTTTTTGTGCTTATCCGGTATCTATGAGAACCGGCCAACATCTATTTTTCATCCCCCTAAATGTTAGGGGTAGTCCACCCCTAAATTTAATTTTTTATTTTTTAGACAAAATTTTTATTTTTTTATTTTTTATAATGTGGCATTAAAAAATACATACAACCCTAAATTTCACCCTTCTATCACCAACCCCTATTAATTTATATGGCAAAACAACGTTTGCCGGGTCAGCTAGTAGTATTATAAAACCGTCCCGTATGTTCCCCGCAGGCCGCACAAGTGCCCCGACCCGCGGCCCGCCGCCTCCATACTCGGCTCCGGGCCCGCGCTCAACGTGTGCGCGCGCGTGGTGCGGCGCTCCCTCGGGGGCTCCGTCGCCGGCCGCCGCGCCGACGCGAGACTCGTCCACTCGCACTTCGCCCCCGTACGCACGCTGCGACTGCAGGACGACGACGCCTACTTCACTCACACCATCTTCCACGTGAGTAGTACACTACTCCCGCGGCGACGCGAGACTCGTCCACTCACACTTGTCAACAAATATACCTTAATTAATGTCGGTCGGTCATTTAGAAGAAGAATCATGATGTGAAGAGGCACAAAAAATCTAAAAGATCCTCGATACGGCACGCATTGTCAGGAGGTTCCTCTTTCTGCAGCCCTGACCAGTAGCTTGGGCCCTGCCCAATCCGTTTAAGCTTATCATTTAAAAAATTATTGTACTTATATAAATATTGTAAAAACTAGTCATTAAGAACCAAAAAAAACCTGAATTAAAATTTATTCAATATCTGAAGCATATTTGACAGGTTCAAAACGAGTCACATCAAATACACAGTCACACCGTTACTCGTTGGGAATTATTTTAATTTAAATGAGTCAACCAAAACCTCACATAATAAAATACGGAATCTATCCCAGATATGACAGTTAATTTAGTTCTATAAACTTCTCTCCACAGCCGACGCAACAGCAGCTCCTGGCGTCGACCTCGTCCGGCGACATCCGGATATTCAACCTGTTCACGGGCGCCGAGGAAAACACGTACCAAGTCCACGAGTCCTATATCTACCACATGCAAGTGGGTACTGTGATAATGTCGGTCGGTTCAGAGACACTCAAACCGGCCAAGTGCGAGTCGGACTCGCGCACGAAGGGTTCCGTACCATCCTACTAATATGAACGCGAAAGTTTGTAGGAATGTTTGTTCTTTCACGCAAAAATGGCTAAACGGATTTATATGAAACCACCGGGTGCAGCTAGTATTATATAGGGTTATTCATAAAGGGTATGCTAAGCCGAAAAGGGCTCATAGTATTCATCATTATGAACAACTTTTACTATGGGAACAACCAGAAATTCGTAAAAAAAATCAGCTGTTCCAAACATTTTGTCGAGTGTCATTGAATTTTTTCTATGGTTTACATAGTAAAAAAAAAATCGATTTTATAATTTGAATTTTACGATATGAGAGTAGATAAAATACTATAATTTAACTTGTAGGGTTACAATGTTGTTTAGTTGAATTATAAAGATCTCCAGACCCCGCCTCTCATCGTACAAGCGGGCACTTAAATTGCTAATTACAAGTTTATTACAATAAAGAATAACATGTCAAAATAAAAAAAACTGCTTCTGACGAAAGTGGAAACTGACGGACCGGACGTGTACCAAACCAAAGTAATGATAATATTATTAATAGTCAGATACTCCTGTCATTTAACACTTTAACTGCTGAAAACACAAGGTATGTGCCTTGTGTTTTCTTTTGTGCGATGCGAGTGCGGCTACACGCCAGGCGCGTAATCACAAGCGCATGTTTTTTTTACAACAAACTAGACATGCGTTTGACCACGATCTCACCTGATGGGAAGCGACGATGTGGTCGAAGATGTAGCACGCTTGCCTAGGAAATACCTATTCACTCTACTTTTAAATAGCCCTGGGTTGTACCTTTTCGGGAAGACAGACGCCGGCAATGAGTTCCACACCTCTGCCGTTCGAATTAAAAAGGTGGAATGGAAACGCATAGTGCGTTTGAACGGAATATCCACCGTGAGAGGGTGTCTCATTTTTAACCGACTTCAAAAAAGGAGGAGGTTATCAATTCGTCTGTGTTTTTTTTTATTTTTTTTTATGTTTGTTACCTCATAACTTTTGACTGGGTGAATCGATTTTGATAATTCTTTTTTTATTAGAAAGCTGACGCTTCCCATTTGGTCCCATTTCAATTTAGTCCAGTTCTGATAATGGTATCCATGAGAAAACCATATACTTAAGTCTTAAATTTGCATTAAGTACCTACGTGCGCGACAAATAGATGAATAACTCAATAGTCGGTCTTTTGAAGTCGGTTTTTGTTTTTTGTTTTGTAAAAATAATGTTCTTGTTGAGTGCCTGGTGCAGTTGTTGAAGAATGTGATTATTAGCAGCAGTTAAAGTGTTAAGAACTCATCTAAGCTGTAGTATGCTTTTGAAAGTAGTCAATTCAGCCTGTTTTTAAAAGTTTTTATATCGCTCCAGTCACGAATTGCCATAATTTTCATTAACAGTGTAAACTTGTGTGAAATCTGTTGTAAAATGTGTACTGGGCGTTTATAAGATGTGTTTTATTTTATAGACGAGCAAAAACGGGCTGTTATTGCTAGCTTCCGCCACCACGCCGTGGCGGCCCCTGTCGGCACTTTGGAATATTAAAGAATTCACGTTACAGTAAGTAATTTGCAGGGTGGTGAGGAAAGGGTATGCTAAACCGAAAAGGGCTCACTGTACTCATCATTATGAACTATTTTTACTGTGGGACCAAACCTGAAATCGGGAAAAAATAGCTTTTCACTATTAACATTTGGTCATAAACATTTTTCTATGGAACAGCTGATTTTTTTCTCGATTTCGGGGTTGGTCCCATAGTAAAAGTTGTTCGTAAGTATGATGTGATGATGATGACTGGTTCGGTATTGCTAAGGGGCCATCCATAAATGATGTCATACGAATTCCATGATCTTTGGACCCCCATCCTTGTCAGAGCTGGTCACGTTTGTGAGGCTCGACCTCCTTAATACGTCACAATTTTTGCAATTGTACATCTAGAAATTATGATATTTAAAAATAAATTATTTTTAATAGATATTCGATTTTGAAATGTAACGTCTAGAAACTTAAGAACCCTCCCACTTCTTTTCACAGAATGTCACACTTCGTTGACTCTCCCCCTCCCCCTTTACAACCCGGTCACAATATCTGTGCACCTCGCTGGAATGCGTATAGCCTTATATAGTCTATATATAGCCTTATATACCGCGCACCCCCCGGTGCGACAGTGTGACTATATAAGGCTATACGCATTCCAGCGAGGTGCACAGATATTGTGACCGGGTTATACGTATGACGTGATTTACAGATGGCCCCTTAGGACGAAAATATAATAGCTATAAATAAAAAGGTTTGCTGAATGTTTGCTTATGAAACAGGATTAAATTCGAAACACTGAGTAACAACACTGAGTTGAAAACAATTAATGACTTTTCCAGATTCCAACTAGACACCGAAGAGTACGTAGAATTCTCTAAAATGAGCGCGGAACGGATCATAGGAACCTGCGGCGAGCGGGCCACCGTCTTCGACGCTCGCACCGGACAGGCGTTAATGACGCTACTACCCTCGATTAGCAACCAGTATGCGAAGAATAGAGCCACTTTTAACCCCACCGATGAGCTTGTTTTGTCAGGTATGGTAAAATTAGTCAGTAGTAGGTAGTTACACAAAAATCAGTAAATAGCTGTACGCCAAAGTCAGTAAACTTTATTTACGTCAAAATCAGTAAACAGTAGGCCTAGCACAACTACGACGTAACTTACGTAGCGAGTATTTGATGGAAACGTGTATGCCATTTGCGCCTGTCAACAGCGCCCCTGACGGGCGTAAATGGCGTATACTTTTCTGTCGAATACTCGCTACGTAAGTTAACGTCAATGTTGTGCTAGATACACAGTAATTACGCCAAAATCCGTAAACAGTAGATACATAAAAATTAGTAAATAGGTATGTATGCCAAAACCAGTAAATAGTAGTTACAACAAAATTAGTAAATAGGCACGCTACGAGCGGGCCACTGTCTTCGGCGCTCGCACTGGGCAAGCGTTAATGACGTTACTACCCTCAATTAACAACCAGTATGCGAAGAATAGAGCCACTTTTAACCCCACCGATGAGCTTGTTTTATCAGGTATGGTGTAAATAATTAATAGTTAAAAAAACTAAAAAACACGCTTTGTTTAGGGTATTGTCATCGGTCCTCGATATACAAAGTTTGAAAGAAATCTGACCGTTTAAAGTGGGTCAAAAACGCGCTCAAAGGAGTCGGTTAGAAACATACAGGTGAAGCTAATAAAAGCGTGTTAAAAATACGCGTAAATCAGTAAATAGTAGGCAATTACGCAAAAATCAGTAAGTAGGTAGGTACGCTAAAATCAGTAAAACCGTCTTAGACGCTCGCACCGGACAAGCGCTGATGACGTTACTACCCTCGATTAGCAACCAGTACGCGAAGAATAGAGCCACTTTTAACCCCACCGATGACTTTGTTTTGTCAGGTATGGTAAAATGAGTAAATAGAAGTTACGCGTAAATCAGTAATTAGTAGGTAGTTACGCCAAAGTCAGTAAACTGTAGTTACGCTAAAATCAGTAAACATTAGTTACACCAGAAACCGTAAACTGAAGGTACAGCACAATCAAGCACACTAATAGTACGCGAAAGTTAGTAAACAATAGACCCTCTTAAAAATCTATTTGAAAACATCCGATTTACGGAATATTAATTCTGCAATGTTGTCCACAGATGGCGTTCTATGGGACGTGAATACGGGCAAAGAAATACACAAATTCGACAAACTAAACCAAACGCATAGCGGAGTGTTCCATCCAAATGGCTTAGAGGTAAACATCCTTAAATACTGAAAAATAGAAGAAAAAAGAGAAAGAACACTGGCCCTAAATATAACTGCTATTCGGTTGTGGTTAGCGAACGCCCAATCACTAGCCGTGACGTCATCGTCTCCGCTACGGTGATTGGACGTCTGCTGATAAACTTTTTAATCTATTTTTCTCCATATTTGCGATTTTAAACATATCTATACTATCTATACTAAAATTATAAAGAAGTAAAGTTTGTGTGTTTGTATATTTGTTAAATTGTAAGGGGTAATCTCGGGATCTACTGAACCGATTTTAAAAATTCTTTCACTAATAGAAAGCCACATTATTGCTGAGTGTCATAGGTTATATAAAAAACCGAAAAATAAAAAGGCTTTTACGTGGTAGTCCGTTTTGCAAAGTGAATCGGAGAAAAAACGGTCCGGACGGCGCGCGATGGCTTCGGGTTTAATTAACATTATGCCCAACGAAGTGGGCAAGGGTCAGCTAGTATGGAATAAAAACCTTGAACCTTTTTTAAAAAGCTTCATCTTGACAAAGAGCTCACGTGAAAATGTATAATTTCAGGTAATATCAAATACTGAAGTTTGGGATTTAAGAACTTTCCATCTACTCAGGACTGTGCCTACATTAGATAAATCGGAGGTAAGCGAATAAAACACTGATTGTAATCAAAATACAGACAGACAGTAAGCCTAGTATAAATTTTGATATAAATTACGTAGTATTTGATAGACAAATGTATGAACAATTAACTTATAACTATTTGACCCAGGCCGATATAGATAGATAGATAAACTCTTAACTGTTCACACCAGAAATTACAAACAAAAGGATTATAACACTTGAAACTAAAATGGTTAAAATATAGGGTTATTCATAAAGGGTATGCTAAGCCGAAAAAGGCTCATAGTAGTCATCATTATGATCAACTTTTACTATGGGACCAACCCAGAATTCATGAAAAAAAAATCTGCTGTTCCATACATTTTGTTGAGTGTCATTTGACATTTTCTATGGAACAGCTGGTTTTTTTTCGCGAATTTCGGGTTTGTCCCATAGTAAAAGTTGTTCATAATGATGAGTACTATGAGCCTTTTTCGGCTTAGCATACCCTTTATGAATAACCCTATATAGTGAAATGAACTTGTTTTTCTTCCCAGGTGATATTCAACCCGTCCTGCAGCGCGCTGTACGCTGTTTGCAGCGACCAAGACGCAGAGGAGAGGTCTCAGTTCGACACCAGCTTCAAAACTCTGGACCCCTACGACTACTCCAGTATAGGTGAGCCTAACTGTGCACTCTTGACACTTTGACTGCGGCTAATAATCACATGCGCTTGCTTTAAGTGCGGCTAATAGTTAAATGCGTTGTGTTTTACGCGCCTGGCGTGTGTAGCCGCACTCGCGTCGCGCAAAGGAAAACACAAGGTATGTGTTTCCCGCTGTCAAGTCAGTTTTGGTCCCATTTCAATTTAGTCCAGTTCTGATAATGGTATCCATGAGAAAACCATATAAGTCTTAAATTTGCATTAAGTACGTGCGCGACAAATAGATGAATAACTCAATAGTCGGTCTTTTGAAGTCGGCTTTTGTTTTTTTGTTTTTTGTAAAAATAATTTTAGATGGTGCAGAGTTCCGGTCATTCATGAAACTGGTACGAAAGGGTTAATTTTGGAAGCGTATGCGAAAACCTTTGATAAACGATACTAATCTTGATACTGAAAATTCTCTATATTAACAATTGTTATTTCGTCCCACACCAACAATAAGTGTACTGAAAATTCTCTATATTAACAATTGTTATTTCGTCCCACACCAACAATAAGTGTACTGAAAATTCTCTATATTAACAATTGTTATTTCGTCCCACACCAACAATAAGTGTACTAAAAATTCTCTATATTAACAATTGTTATTTTGTCCCACACCAACAATAAGTGTACTGAAAATTCTCTATATTAAGAATTGTTATTTTGTCTCACACCAACAATAAGTGTACTGAAAATTCTCTATATTAATAATTGTTATTTTGTCCCACACCAACAATAAGTGTACTGAAAATTCTCTATATTAACAATTGTTATTTTGTCCCACACCAACAATAAGTGTACTGAAAATTCTCTATATTAACAATTGTTATTTCGTTCCACACCAACAATAAGTGCACTGAAAATTCTCTATATTAACAATTGTTATTTTGTCCCACACCAACAATAAGTGTACTGAAAATTCTCTATATTAACAATTGTTATTTCGTTCCACACCAACAATAAGTGCACTGAAAATTCTCTATATTAACAATTGTTATTTCGTCCCACAGCAACAATAAGGGTACTGAAAATTATCTATATTAACAATAGTTATTTTTTCCATAGCAACAATAGACGTAAAACGCAACATTTACTCGCTGAGCGTGTCCCGGGCGGGCACGCAGATATCTCTCGTGGAAAATATGGGAGACTTCGAACAGATGCAGGAGTCATGTGTGAAGGTGTACGATGTGGGCAGAAGCAGGGACCACGATGATGATGCGGTAACTATATACAGGGTTATTCATAAAGGGTATGCTAAGCCGAAAAGGGCTCGTAGTACTCATCATTATGAACAACTTTTACTATGGGAACGAAACCGAAATTCGCGAAAAAATCAGCTGTTCCATACACTTTGTCGAGTGTCATTGACATTTTTTTATGGAACAGCTGATTATTTTCGCGAATTTCGGGTTGGTTTCGTTGAAAAAGTTGTTCATAATGATGAGTACTGTGAGCCATTTTCGGCTAAGCATACCCTTTATGAATAACCCTATAGAGATTACAATAAAACAAAAAAATAATAATAAAAAACAACACAAATTACAATATCAGCTGTTCAATAAATATTTCTGAATCTGAATTATAAGTGGCTGTGACATATATAGTCATGCGGGGCTATTACGTGTGCGGGGTTATTACGACTTTTGTCTATAACTTATGTACCATAATGTTTTATCAATAACGACATCTATGGGCCACTTCTTTTTTTTTCCACTTTCCGCCCATAGATGTCGTTATTGATAAAACATTATGGTACATAAGATAGAGACAAAAGTCGTAATAACCCCGCAGACGTAATAGCCCCGCATGACTTTAGATAGACAGATAAACAGGCAGCCAGACAAGCACTGCGACAAACTTTAGTGGTTTCTTAGTGCAATAAAAAATATGTTAAAGGGGGCCAAACATCTTTTTTTTAACCGACTTCAAAAAAGGAGGAGGTTATCAATTCGACTGTATGCTTTTTTTTTTATGTTTGTTACCTCATAACTTTTGACTGGGTGAATCGATTTCGATGATTATTTTTTTATTAGAAAGCTGACGCTTCCCATTTGGTCCCATTTCAATTTAGTCCAGTTCTGATAATGGTATCCATGAGAAAACCATATAAGTCTTAAATTTGCATTAAGTACGTGCGCGACAAATAGATGAATAACTCAATAGTCGGTCTTTTGAAGTCGGTTTTTGTTTTGTAAAAAAAAGAATCATCAAAATCGATTCACCCAGTCAAAAGTTATGAGGTAACAAACATAAAAAAAAAAACATACAGTCGAATTGCTGTCGAATAACCTCCTTTTTGGAAATCGGTTCAAAATAATGTTCTTGTTTTTTTCCCCCTTCTATTTTCAATGATGGTTACATGCTAGCTGTGAATACGCGACTGTATAAGAGCTGGTTCAGACATGGCGGATTCCGCGCGGATGCAAATCGCGCGGTTTTCGATTTCGATTGTCAATCCGCCCGGACAGGTATGAACGAATGAATAGGCGCTAATGTAAATAAGATCCGCGCGGTTTGGAACCGCGCGGATTCCGCCATGTCTGAACCAGCCCTAAATGTGTTCCGTTCTCAGGAGGAGGACGAAGAAGAGGAGCTGGCGGGGAGGTCGGAGAACGATGACGGATCCGACTCCGGGTCTGATAATGATGACGGTGAGCTACAGTACTTTGAAACAAATTAATATTGTTTTTTTTTTTAAACGGTTTTATTTAGCTCACCCCGTTTGTTTTATTCTTGGGTCAAATTTAGTATTTCAAATTTCACCCTCTTCCTGTCAACCGATTAATCTGAAATTTTGTATACACTTTGGATTTTGGTGACAATACAATTATGTTTATTCATTATCATTATAAATTCAAGATGGCCGCCGCTACAAAATGGCGGATAATTTATGTTTTATTAATCCCAAAAAAATATTGTATAAAAAATTGTACTAAAACCCGGCACCCGGCTCCATCGAATTAAAAGACGTTATCACGTCAAAACAAAAAAAAATTTTAAGTTAAACGGTTTTATGTTAAAAAAAAAAAAAAAACCGTGGGGCAAGAAAACCGTGGGACGTGCCCCACGGTTTTATTTTAGTCTAGTCTATGCATATGTTTATAATTCCCACGACTGTATCTATTTTATTATTTTTTGGTTTTTAGTACATTTATCTTAAACATTGCAATGTATGTTTTTTTTTAACATAAAACCGTTTAACTTAAAAATTTTTTTTTGTTTTGACGTGATAACGTCTTTTAATTCGATGGAGCCGGGTGCAAGTACGAAAAAAGATGACGTATGTGCCGTTACCTCGATGAGGCGTTACCTCGCTCTGAGTGAAATTGTGATTTTCTATATTCTATTATATTTTCCTAAGTCAATTACTTTTGTACCTTACTTAAATAAAATCAAATCAAATTAAATTAAATTAAAATTTTCTTTTGAAAAATGAAACCATTTTATCAGTATTTTCTTATGACGTTGTCACGTTCAACTATCGTCAGTAAACCGACTTTACAGACAACCGATTTTTTTTTTTAATATAAATAAACGTTACACACTCATAGCTCCCCACTAGGAATAAGTCCTGTGTCGGGATGCCATGGAACACACACAAAGAAAAGGACAACTAACACCCAGACCCAGAACAGATATTTAAATTCATCATTCAAACATCTGCCCGGCCGGGAATCGAACCCGGGACCTCTGGCTTATAAGGCGGATACACAACCGCTCAGCCAAATAGGCCGAGATTATTGATTTCCCCTGGATACGCACAAAGCAGTTCGAGTCCACGTTCCTAATCCGTACAGCTCGGGAATGGAACAGACTTCCGGCTTCCTTGTTCCCTGAGAGGTTAATCTTCAAAATTTCAAGGACCGTGAATAGGTATCTTCTAAATCTGCGTGCTTCATCTTCGACCACATCGTTGCCAACAGACGAGTTGGCGGTCAAAAGCAGATTTATCTTAATATATATAAATCTCGTGTCACAATGTTTGTCCTCAATGGACTCCTAAACCACTTAACCGATTATAATAAAATTCGCACACCATGTGCAGTTCGATCCAACTTGAGAGATAGGATAGTTTAAATCTCAATTTATAGTCGCAATTTTAATTTATTGCAAATTATATATATACTGATAATTTTTACTATACATTGACAAGTTAGCATCAACATACTACGGTTGCTATAGTTACGCAATGGCTTTTGACAGGACAACGTCTGTCGAGTCAGCTAGTTTATTATAAAAACATAATGAGCGTTTTTAACACGCTTTTATTAGCTTCACCTGTATGTTTGTATGTTTGTATGTTTGTATGTAACCGACTCCTTTGAGCGCGTTTTTGACCCACTTTAAACGGTCAGATTTCTTTCAAACTTTGTAGATATATCGAGGACCGATGACAATACACTAAACAAATCGTGTTTTTTAGTTTTTTTAACTATTAATTTTTTTCGCTGAAGTTCATATTAAAAAAACTTGTTTTTAACACGCTTTTATTAGCTTCACCTGTATGTTTGTATGTTTGTATGTTTGTATGTTTGTATGTTTGTATGTTTGTATGTTTGTATGTAACCGACTCCTTTGAGCGCGTTTTTGACCCACTTTAAACGGTCAGATTTCTTTCAAACTTTGTAGATATATCGAGGACCGATGACAATACACTAAACAAATCGTGTTTTTTAGTTTTTTTAACTATTAATTTTTTTAACACGCTTTTTCTATAAAGTTTCTTTAACTTTTAATACCGTTTAACTTACAAATGGTAATTTCGTCATTCGTGTCAGAGAACAGAGTAGCGCAGTGGAAGCGTGCTGGGCTCGTAACCCAGAGGTCCCTGGATCGAAACCACGCGCTAGAAATCTTTTTGCTCAATATTTTTTGTTACGCATCAATTTTATTTTATGAGGTCTGAGGATCGAAACCACGCGGCTACAAATCTTTTTGCTCAATATTTTTTGTTAGGCATCAATTTTATTTTTAATTTGCTTGAGCAGACGGCCAAAATCGGATAACACCAACACATTTGTACATATTAATAATGGTTAATAGTTAGCACATCGAACTAAAAAGCGAAAAATAAATAATAGTTAAAAAAAACTAAAAAAACACGCTTTTTATAAAAAACCGAACTAAAAAAATAGAAAATAAAATTTTATAAATTTAAATTAAGAATAGGGTTGAAAATTTCAATAAATATAAATTAATAATAGTGTAAATAAATAAATATATGTATTTTATTTTTAAAAAAGCGTGTTTTTAAAAAAGCTAAGATATTATCAAAATGCTAATCACTCTACTCATGTCTGTCAATACAAAATGTATCTACAAAATATATAATATCTATTGACCCATGCACCCCACGCTTTTTAAAAATAAAATACATATATTTATTTATTTACACTATTATTATTCACATTTCGATTAGTTTATTTTATTTAGTGAAATCCTTTTTTTTTTCAACAATAGGCATGACGACAGTATCATAAAATCGTCGATTCAATGATTTTAGGGGAGAAGTCAGATTAAAAAAATTTAAAACAGGTTTAGTTTTATTTATAAAAAACAGATTATTAAGATTTTCAATAAAACAAAACACTAAAATACTGCAATCGGCCATTTTGAATGAAACAACAAACTTCGTTAAACTCAAGTTTATTACCGAAATAAAGGCTTTTTTTAAATAGTAAATGTGTACTCATGTTATGTAAGAGGATTTTAAAATCTTTCGTCACGCCTATTAAAATGGTAAATGGTTTCATCCGACAGCGGCCTCGTTACTCCGCAACGCGGTCATGGAGCTGGGCTCCGCGGGCAGCTCGGGAGACTCGTCGCCCGACGAGGACCGGCCGCGCCGCCGCCTGCGCACGCGCCGACGAGTAACTATACCATTCATATAGCTGTCAACGTGTTAACTGTTAACTAAACAAGAAATAATATACAGAGTCACCTCAAAAACACCAGCAACCTCGTAGGACTAGGTAGCTATCATCATATACAACAACATTTGAATGGGACCAACCGGAAGTTCGCGAAAAAAAAATCAGCTGTTCCATACATTATGTCGAGTGTCATTGACATTTTTCTATGGAACAGCTGATTTTTTTTTTGCGAATTCCGTATTTGCCCCATAGTAAAAGTTGTTCATAATGATGAGTACTGTGAGCCCTTTTCGGCTTTAATATACTTTCTCTTATAGCCCTGTATTAATTACTCTAAATAAAGTAATTTGTTAGACTTGTCTGGTTCCCATTTTAGGCTTATTTTATAAATGAAACGTATTTGTTTTGTCCCGTTCCTTCTCGTTGTGACTCGTATCTTCTGTTTCAGGCGGCCGAGGCTCGCAGCAGCGACAGCGACGGCGACGTCGACCTCGCGGATATTTTAGATTTCGAAATCGACTAGACAAATACAATAAACGGCTTGACACATTTCATACTGAACTTGTGTTTTATTTAAACACTCACTTATTTTTTTGCCGTGACAACGTCTAGTAAATCGATGAACGCTGGGTACACGCACGAAAAAGTCCATTACGCTCATTGTGACGTCACGATCGGAGCGAGAACAGTATGCAATCATTTCATCAATGTTTTGTTATGACGTCACGTTAAACTATCGTCCGTAAATCGACTTTATAGACAACCAATTTTTTTTATTTACATTCAAAAACTTAGTCTAAGACTAAAACGTATTTGTGCCAACATTAAGAATATATATAAGTATAGGTATATATTATACAATCAATACAGTATTGCTATGTACGAAGAAGAAAAATAAAAGTCGCCAGTATGCCTAGCACAACTTTGACGTAAAAATATGTAGCGAGTATTTGACAGAAAAGTGTACGCCATTTAAGTGTAAGCATTACAAAAACATGCTCTAAAAATAGTTAAAAGAATGGAACGTATGAGTGAAAGAGATGGCTGAACGGTAAACTCAAGTATGAAAGAGAAAGCATAGATTGAAAGGAATGACAGAGATAGCATTACGAAATCTTAGATATAAGAAAGAGAAATAAAATACTTTTAATGCGCCCGCCACACACTCGACGAGTGGCGTGGGAAGTAGCGAGGAAAGTAGGCAGAGACGTAGGGTGACGAATCTACATCGAGCTGTGCTGCGCTGTACTGAGCTGTGCTGTGCTGTGTTTCTTAAGCTACGTTTTTTTAAGAATCAACATCAAGCTGTGCTGTGCTGCGCTTTGCTTAGCTCAGTAGTGAATGAGCGAATGAAACTAGTTCGTTCTTGTTTGTTTGTGCGCGCATACACTAGTGCGAGCGAGATGGGAGTACGAGAGTGAGAGAGACGTCTGAGGGCGATGGAGGGGCACGCAGCGTGCTCCAAAACCTAGCACAGCTCGACTCGACACAGCGCGCCTCGCTCGAGACTGCTGCGTTTTTAAACAGAGCGTAGCTTCACACAGCGCAGCACAGCATGGTTTGTTTCTATCCTCATTGAAATATTAGACGAGCGAGTTGACCAAACATAGCACAGCGCAGTACAGCTCAGCACAGCTCGATGTTGATTCGTCACCCGTAGTGTGGCCACGTTACTCGTCATGCCACTCGTCATGCTCCTCGTCCTCGCCCGCCACACGGCAATACGAGCGGCAACACGAGCGGCAATACGAGCGCGAATGACTGTCCACATACTCGCGCGGCCGCAGTTCGTGCCGAGCGCTCACGCGAGACGCACGCGTCATGTCGTCGCCGCGCAACGAAGAATGGTCGGACGAAAAAACATTAATTTATGTTCCCTTTAAAATTGTAGATCTATTTGTAGATAAATTATTACTTTACTATAAAAAAATATGTTTCGTAAAAATTAAAGGCACTAAAAAAAATCTTTGGTCGTCAATTCAAAATTGTCACTACCGTACCCAGAGTCTACCCTAACAAAATTAAGTTGAATTCAAATTTTTATTTAACTCCATCCAACTTTTCTTGTTTAAATTGAAGATGCTTACTACAAAAAAAATATAATAATTATATTTTTTATTAAGAATTTAACTAATATAATTATTATATTAGTTAAATTCAACTAATATAATTATTATATTAGTTAAATTCTCCATAAAAGAAAAATTGCGGTAACTGCTACATATCTAGACGTCGACGCCGACGATGTATATTGCTTTGTAGCATAACATTGATATAATTAGCTATACTACAAATACACGCACTCGCTGCCACCACAGTTTCAACGTCCATTGTGTAGCAACGACGAATAGACAAGTGCGGCGCGTAGCGATTAATTGCGCGATTAATCGCGCGATTATTCGCGCGAGTAGAGCAGTGTGTGGACAGACAGGGCAACATCGCGGCAGCGATGCGGCAGCGCGAGGATGGCGCGAGCATAAAATGGACGTCAACTGTTTTAATAGTCGACCTTACATGGCGCTGCGGACAGGATTCGAACCTGTCACGGGCGCTTTTACGGGCGTAAATGACATACACTTTTGATGTGAAACATCTTTTGGCGCACGTAGGTAAAATCGATTTCTGGCGTGGCGACGCATGCCGTGGCGACGCGTCGCCACGGCATGCAGTATTCAAGCAAATAACAGGGTTATTCCAAAATAAATGACGACGCGCGTACCTAATTGAGTTTCAATTTTCGAACGGTTTTGTGAAAATCTGTATGGCCATGGACAACGGGAGCATGAATGGATTAAAATGTTTCACATCTACCAGGCGTCCCGTGACGGCTCACATTTTTCATCGGATACTCTCTACGTATTTTTACGTCAAAGTTGTGCTAGGCACACATGCATTTGCATTTGCATTTTGCATTTGTATAATAGGTTAGCACACGGCGGGAAGAAATAGTTCTTCCCGTTTTAATGAATCTGAGCGGGCAATTAAATAGTATATCCATACTCTAGCAATACACATCGACTCGCAGATAAAAAGGGAGAAAAGACGGTCCGTGCTAGACCTGTCAGTGGAAATAATCCTTTTATCCACCTTACAAACCACAGCAACCAGGGCATAGATTTATTACCTAAAGATAGAGCCAAAGTGTAACCGCACATGCGACAGCTATATTCTTGAAATAATGCCAGGATAGGAATGCTTCCCCCATCTTAGAGGAAAAAATTTCATAAAATATTTCTAATCTTTTTATTTCACAAAATAAAACATTGTTATACAGGGTTATAAGGAAAGGATATACAAGCCTCAAATTGCTCATAGTAGGAAAAAGTCTAATAGTAGGAAAATAACTACTAGTATACTAATCTACTCATAATTATCAACATCTTTTATTAAATAGGCAATCTTGCGATTGCGAAAATAATGTACCTTATCTTAGTTTTGGGTCAGCAGGAAATATGAAATAGTCCAATAAATTAATTATTTATTAATTTATTGGTACAATCCTGGGGAAGCATAATTCACAACCTGGCAGCTACAAATCGTAGACGGCTCACGTAGTAACTATTATTCCTAATCTGTGGTTTGCCCACCTTGGCACGGTTACAGCGACGGGGACAAAAAATGAAAGGTCTGTCTCTTTTTTTCAACCGTGTTTTGGCACTTGCCATCTTGCTCTTTTTCACAAAGTAGCTGTTATGGTTCTGTCTGTTAGTCTGAGAACCAGGGAGACAAATTGTTTCATTTTGACATTTCTCATACCCCATTTACACTCGCGTACGAGTTGCGAGGCGAGGGACGAAGCGCGGGGCGAGGTGCGAGTGTGAACAGACGCTCGTGGCTCGCCGCGTCATTCGCCTCGTCACTCGCGGCGCTCGCGTCCGGAGCGGTTTTTGGGGCACGAGTCAAAGGACCTCGCGTCGCACGCGAGTGGATGTTTACATTCGCCCTCCCGCTTCATTCTGGCTTCTACATCGTGCCGCGCAGGTTGTGTTTAGTTTTAACAAATACGCAAAAATTTAACTCTTTGACAGCCGAAGGTTTTAAAACGCGCCTTCCCTGGTTCGCCGGCGATTTTCGCCGATATTGCAACATGTATAAAATGAGAACTATCAATGATGGATCTATAATTCTTTTTTTATTTACACTATTGATTTGTTTATTTTTAGGATAAAAATAAAAAACATATGTAAATTGGTTTTTTTTTTATTTAAAAATGTAATACAAAAAAGGGGGTTATGAAAAAAATAAAAAGTCGAACATGAGCTCTCGAGATAGCGGTGCGGTAGCACTGGCGGAGCGCGCCACTCGATCGCTTGTTCCACTCACACCTAGCGCCCCGTCTCGGTAAATCATACATGTGTGCGTAACTAAAGCATCATACTGCTATACCAATACACGCTAAACACGCACCACGGACGTCGTTTTCAATAAACCCTAGGAAAGTCAATGCCGTACTGAGTACGTGATCAGCGTCCTGAGGCAATCAACCTGACACGTACTCGGTACGTGACCGGCAAAAAGAACGAATAATTTGGGACCCTAAACATAAATGCCACAAGAATTAATAATATTTAAATTCATTATTAATTAATTATTATTAATTAATATTTAATATTTAAATTAGTGACGTAGCAGTATAAGCCCAGTGTGCACAAACTTGTTGCTGCTAAGACTTCGACGTCCTCCATTGTTGCTAGCTCATAGACGACTGAACTCGGCACGCGAGTGTAAACAGGCAACTCATTTACCATCGATCAACACGAGCCTCGCACGAATGACGCGGCGAGCCACGAGGCGCGGGACGAAACGCGAGTGTAAATGGGGTAGGGTTTGCAAGTATTGTGTTTTGTAGTAAACAGTGACATCTAGCTATTTGACTTTGAACTACTTTACTTTTGGTCGTCTTATTTTCTAAAAAAAAGTTTTTAGTTTGGCTACTCGACACTAGATGCCACTAGCGTTACCAAACTTCTATTCTTGTTTTAAGAGCTAAAAATTAACAAAATTGCTATTTTATGTAATAAATATGAGTTTTTGTTATCAGCTAAAACCGTTTAAGTAGGTTTACAAAACATTCTAACAATATTACAAATGCTAAAACGAGTTTTTTGTTACTCTTTAAAATTTTACATGCACGTTGTCAACGATACAGAAAAGGGCATAGGCCACTTTACATCATCCTATCATCAATCATCAAGACCGTGAGGCGAAACCCAGCTATTATGTAAAAACGCTACAGGATTATTTTTGGTAAAAATAAAAGAAAGAAATAGGATTATAGAATGCAGTTTATTCCAATAATTCATAGTTAATATGTTTGAAATATCACAATTTGTTTTGTTCAATATTTGCCGAAATTTCGAACTAATTCTAGAAATAATTATCATTAACGTAAGTACTTATATTATGTATAGATATCTAATTATAAAAGATCTATTTAGGTATTATAGTCACAAATCACTCTTCAAGCGAATCCGTGCCCTCGTCAAAACATAAAAGTTTAAAACGATATTCTCGAGTCAGGATCAGGAATCAAAATGTTTAAAAAAAACGTTTTTGTGTACCTTCGCCAATACAATATTAGGTACGTGCAGGGTTAAGAAAAGGGTTTACTAAACCGCAAAGGGCTCATAGTAGGTACTCATCATTATGAACAACTTTTACAATAGAACTAACACTGAAACCGTGAAACAAAAGATCAGCTGTTCCTTACATTTTGTCGAGTCAGTGTCATTGACATTTATATGCAACAGCTGATTTTTTTCGCGCATTCCGGGTTGGTCCCTTAACAAGAACATTATTTTTACAAAACAAAAAACAAAAACCGACTTCAAAAGACCGACTATTGAGTTATTCATCTATTTGTCGCGCACGTACTTAATGCAAATTTAAGACTTCTATGGTTTTCTCATGAATACCATTATCAGAACTGGACTAAATTGAAATGGGACCAAATCGGAAGCGTCAGCTTTCGAATAAAAAAAGAATTATCAAAATCGATTCACCCAGTCAAAAATTATGAGGTAACAAACATAAAAAAAAAAAAAAACATACAGTCGAATTGATAACCTCCTCCTTTTTTGGAGTCGGTTAAAAATTGTTCATAATGATGAGTACTATGAGTCCTTTATGTACCCTTCCCTTATAACTCTACATTATGTCCTTCTACCGCCAAAACGGCTTGACCGATTTTAAACAGCGAGGTGTCGTTATTCGTCTCCATATCCGGTTATAAACTACATTTTGCAGTCGAAGTTTGGTTTACTTTTATAATCATACTTTAAGGCCTTACTTATAAACACTGCTTAAAGTTAGACACTGCTTAAAATACTCTGACAACTTCTCGCTAATGTGAAACGAGACGGAGAATTTTAACCAGTGATTAAGTTTTTAGGCAACGCACTGAAAATGTTTTGGGTATTGGAGGCGTCTATAGGCGGCGGTGACCACTTACCATCTGAGGTGGTTCGATGCTTGTTCGTTTAATAGGCTTGTTTCCACTAAGAATGAATCGGATGGATTGGAGTTTCTAATTATTGATTAAGATATACAGATTTCAAACAATAAAACAATTTATCAAAATAATTAAAGATTATTAATATTTTTTGAAAAGAAAATATTAAAAAAATAGGCATTGAGTCACGTGACAGTGAATGCCAATCAGAAAATTTGACGTCACGCCGTGCTAAACATCACGATAATGCATCATGATAACGCCTGATCTTTTGTTTTTATAGTGGTCTGGGCTGCTTTACTTCTGAATTTATGTGTAATTAATGTTTGAACTGATTTATCTACTTAAAACTTTATAAAGAAAAAAACTGTTATATCTAAAATTTCTTTTTTATAAGTACCCGACGCGATATGAAGGCGGAAATAAACTAGAAATACATTGGAAAACATCTAAAAAAGTTAAGGATTTCCAGATTTTTTCCCCAAGTTGTCTTTGACTTGTCACATTGTTTGTATTGAGTGCTACATTTTTTAATTTCTTTTTTTCATAATTTTATTGACATTTGTCAATCTTAGCAACTACTAATCATCGTTTACAAGTAAGGCCATATTATAAGATATTTCTAACTATAACCCGGTCACAATATCTGTGCACCTGACCTCGTGCTATCAACTCAATTTTGAGCCACTTCCCGATGTTCGATTGTATTATTATCAGATCAATCGTTACAAAATACAGATGTTAATAAGTATACCAAATTTCAGCTCAATCGAACATCGGGAAGTGGCTCAAAATTGAGTTGCTAGCACGAGGTCAGGTGCACAGATATTGTGACCGGGTTGTAATTTAAATCCAAAAAAATCTCATACAATACAAAACGACTGCCGCCACGAACACTACCGAAACTGGAAATGGCATTTTGTACAGAGATTTAAAATCAAAACAAAGTTAAAATTTTACCTAAATTACTGAGTTAAAATATGTAATATCAATTTTATTCGATTTAAAAATGACAATATTTTTTTTTATAATTATTTGTTTTTCTAAAAGTACTTACATTAAATATTAAGTATAATTGGTATAAATAACGTAATTTTGCAGTTTCGATAGTGTTCGTTTTACGTTTTACGTCGTTTTACTTTATCTTACGTATTTATTTACAAGTAAAATAGGGATTTATAATAAATATTAGCATTTTAGCAGCTTAAAACGAATAGCATCTCAAATAACGGCTAATTATTTACATTTAGGACTAGTTGACTCCAATGTCAATGGCACTTAATTCACAAGTCTTATAAAACATTAAAACGTTGCTGGCAACACTGAAGGCTTTATTTTTTAACCCACTTCGCAAAAAGAGGGGTGTTATATTATGTCTGTCATCTGTGGCATCGTAGCTCCTAAACGGAAGAACCGATTTTGATGCGGATTTATCATTTGAAAGCAGGTTTTCTTAGACATGTTTTATGAAAATCGGTTCAAAGCCATTTTTAACTTGGAGGTTTTTTTTTTATAGTAAATGTAGATCTGTCAAGTAAAACCTTCAGGTTTAGTAGCAATCGTGAGGTATACCTGCAGTGTAAGTATGAAACTTTATTGACAAACAAATTTACATTGAAACTCAACAAAATCGTTAAATTCATTGTTCAATTTTACAACTTTGTTCGAAACAGACAAAATAAAAAAAAATACTCGAGTTCATTATGTCAATTTGTTAAAAATCTATTTAGTCAAGTTCTGTCAATTTGTGATCAAAAAATTAGTCGCCTTTTTTTTTAATTGGCTCTGCCAGAAACAGTGTAGGCAGAGTGTAAAAAAGAGGTCAAGTCAAATATGAAAATCGAGTTCGAGTCGAGTTCATATGTCAATTTGTCGATTGAAAGAGTTCCATACTTGCACTGTTCAATAAGATATACCTAGTTACAGATAAATAATATTTAGCATTTTAGCAGTTCAAAATATTGTTGTGCTAAAAATCACGCGTGAAATAGCGGATAGTTCGCAAAATAATTAATGTCAAATGTAAACGAACAAACAAAAAGACTTTCACATGACATGTGTATGATTACATTGATTATACAAATTTTCCCACGGAAATTACTATTTATTAAGACTATTTATTTAAATATGACAATTTTGAAAAAATGACAACAGAACTAAAATATGTATTTCAGCTAAAAAGACATAAATATCAAATAACCTGGTTAGTTTGATTCTGTCATCTAAGATCTTCAGAATCGTCATCATTCTAATAATAATACAGGGTTATAAAGAAAGGGTATGCTATGCCGAAAAATACTTATATTCATCATTATGAACCACTTTTACTATGGGACCAACTCGGAATTCGCGAAAAATAATAAGCTATTGACATTTTTCTATAGAGCAGCGTTTTTTTCTCGATTTTCGGGTTGGTTACATATTAAAAGTTGTTCATAATGATGAGTACTATGAGCCCTTTTCAGCTCAGCATACTCTTTCTGTATAACCATGTTTGTAATTAAATATATCTAAAAACTGCGAATTTTCTAAAAGCTAATTATTGTCCTACACTTTGATATTTGGCCTTAACTATTTTACATTTTACATATTTATTACTACAAATTATGCCTAATTCTTTAAAACTACAAGATTAACTCAGGTTTTTAGTGATTTTGTAAAAGCAAATGAAAGTAGAAAAAGTCAAATTATACAGGGTTATAAAGAAAGGGTATGCTGAGCCGAAGAGGGGTCATAGTATTCATCATTATGAACAGTTTTAGTATATCAACTGAAATCAGCTGTTCCATAGCAAAATGTCAATGACTCTCGACAAAATGTATGGAACAGCTGATTTTTTTCGCGATTTCCGGGTTGGTCCCGTATTAGAAGTTGTTAATAATAATGAGTACTATCAGCTCTTTTCGGCTTAGCATACCTTTTCCTTATAACCCTGTATAGCAGGTGTAACAGAAAGGTGTAAATATTTTAACAATTCCTAATGAGAATGATTTAGAATTACCCGCGAGGTCACAAATTATCACAAACTTTTAGTACTTAAACTTAGCCAGGGGCAACCCTAAATGAAATCATTTAGTATTGTAAAATAAAACTTTGAACTTATTTCAAATTTGAATGGCAAAATAAGGTTTTGGTTTGGATCGAAATGTGATATCGATAGGTGCGCACTTTTCAATATTACACCTTTCTGTAACACCTTGTATGTTCGAAATCAAGCACGTAAATATGTTTAATTTTACAAAGAAGACTGATTTGGGAAAATTTACGCTTAAGCCTAAATTTTTAAACCACGTCTAGTTGATATAAAACAACTCTTAATTTCAATAAATTCTATTTACAGAATTATTTTACAACTTATTTTAAGTAATAATAATATATCTAGAATTTTATGATTTCTGTTTGAATTTGAAAACCAAATAATGCCAAAACTGTTACGTTTTCTATTATCTGTTATCGTTAATTGCTATAAATCAATTAGGTAATAGCTTAGCGTGCAATAAATTTAGCATGTTGCTAAAGGAATAGCATAAATTAGCATTAGGGCTTGAAATCGCATTTTCTTTTAAAACTCGATTAAAATAAGAATTGATCTGATTTTTTTTTTTTGGTTATCATTATTGTGACAAACTTTATGGTTAAAATGTAACTCATCACCAAAGAGTTTACATAGGTAGATTAATTTTTCATTCTGAAACCAACAAAACTTTCTAAAGTTTAGATGTCTTTATCCTTTAAAATACTTTAAAATTTTACCAATCCAATTTGAAAGTTGTAAAAAACAATATAAAATTAGTCAGGGCTCTCATTTTTAACGTTTTCTATATGTCAATGCACAAACTCGTTTACTCCACCGCCATGATGATGAAATTGCTGCGTGTTATCTACAATAACGCTCGTGTAACCTTCTTGCACGACTGGACTTGTCGCCATCTTGCCAAAACTCCCGCCAAAATCTTCCAAAGGTCGGCCATTTTGTTGACCATTATTGTAAAAGCTTATTAAATTAGTATAATTGTATTGATTAGGATCTGATCCTTCGACTGATGAGCAAGAAGACGAGCTTGCCGAAAATGGCCGCTGATTTTGAGGGTAGACGTAGTTCTGCTGTATTTCCGTTTCCGGGTAGCTTTCGTAGAATATGTCTTGGTAGTTGTGCTGGTGGTAGTCTTCTTGGTTGTCGTAGGGGGGGATGACGGGGAGGGAGGGAGGGTATTCTGGGTAGGTGTAGCTACCTGCAAAATTAATTTCTTATTAGTATTTTTTAAATTTTCCCTATAATCGAAACCATTCTAAAATCTACTTAATAAATAGATTCAATATTCTATTTTAGAAATGTCATTTTTAGTTTTCTATAGCATTCGTGATTCAGTGTGCGTTGGGTTGTCGTTGCAGTCGCACGTACACAGCAGTCACTTCGTTGCAACTAGTGATGGGAACAATTACTTATCGATAACTGTGTCGATAATAATGGAACAATTCCTGAAGAGGTCTTCGTCGAATCCAAGTTTGGTCAGCAAAAGACCTAGAGATGAAACGTCTACTGCAGCTGACCACTGGAGACAGCCTAAAAAAATTGCCACCTCCAACGATGGCACGAAGACTAAAGTTAAGGTAACTGAAACTAATAACCGCTTCAGTGGCCTTCCTGTTGAAGATGTAACTGCGGAGCCTTTTAAGAAAGCTACGAGGAAGATACAGATCAACCAGATCCCACCTATCCTAATTGAACTTCTGGGCGACTGGAGCCACCAGAACATCAAAGACGTCGTGGAGAAGTATGAAAAAGGCTTCCATATGCAGTACAGAGGCCGTAACAGAGTTAAGGTACAATGTTACTCAGCAAAAGGCCATCAATCTATCAAAGAAGGATTACTAAAAGAAAATGTAGTTTTTCACACATTTTCTCGCAAGGATGAAAAGCTGCCCAAAGCTGTCATCAAGGGGGTACCTAAGTTCCTTCATAACAAAATTCCGGAAGAGTTGGCAGCTGTTGGTTTCGCTGGAGTAACAGTCACCCAGCTCAAGACTCTGTACAGCACCGAATGTCCTCCACTACTTATTAATTTACCAAGCGGAAGCGACATGGGCAAGTTTAAGCAGATAAAATATCTTTCAAGCTGTGTGGTCGACATCCAAAGATACAAACCAAATAATAAAGCAGGCACCCAGTGTTTCCGCTGCCAGGGCTTTGGACATGCCTCAAAAAATTGCAACCGGCCTGCCAGGTGTGTGAAATGTGCCTTAGATCATCCAACGTGGGAATGCCAAAAAAAGGACAGAGATGAGCCAGCCATATGTTGTAACTGTCAGCAAAGCCACCCTGCCAATTACAGTCAATGCACAGCAAGACTAAAGTATCTTGAGAGAATTCAATCCAAGCGAGTAAGCTCAAATAAAAGCATTGTCGCTGGGACCGAAGTTATTTCTGCATCCATCCCCAGCCATACCAAACCTACTTGGGCCCAGATCACCAGTACCAGTAAGCGCAGCACCCATGCCCCTCGTCAAAATAAAGATCTTGCAGTTCCTGTAAAGCCCGCTAAGCTTCATTACCCTGTAGAAAGTACTCCTGATACAGTCCATTCAGAACGGGAGGCGTCCAAAGGTTTACTCGTCGAGAAGACGGTTACACATGATCTAGCTACGGCCGAAATGTTGGAAATACTGAATACTATCAAGTCCCTTAAGCAAGAATTCTCCAGATGTAAAACTTTTATGGACAAAGTTATTCTCATCCTGTCACATCTTGGTCACTATGTCTAATAACCCTACAGGCCTTCGAGTACTCTATTGGAACGCTGATGGCGTTCGCAACAAACAGCAGGAGCTGAGTCTTTTGGTGAGTGAGCAAAGCATTGACGTAGTCGCAGTCTGTGAAACCAAATTAACCGATCGTTCAATATTCAATATCTCAGGTTATGCATGCTATCGTATGGACAAACGTCAAAACGGCACTGGTCAAGGTGTGGCCATCCTAGTCAGATCTGACCTAGCCCACTGTCTTGTTCGTTCCCCAGCTACTACTAACCTTGAAACTGTAGGAATATCACTCAAACACTTTAATAGTAATACTTTAATTTTTTCAGTGTATCAGTCCCCAAATTTACCTCTCTTACAAAGTGACTTCGAATTGCTTATGGCATTAGGAAGCTCAGTGTTAGCAATGGGCGACCTAAACGCTAAACACCCATATTGGTCCCCTGGGCCTATGAATGAACATGGGAGACGCCTGTACGACCACATGCTGTGCAGTGATTATTTTATCCACGGTCCACAAGACGTCACCCTTGTTCATTACTGTCCTAAATTCAAACCATCAACTCCTGATCTCTTACTAACAAAAAACTTACATAACCTAAACGAAATAGTTACGATTAAGACCTTATCATCTAATCACTATCCTGTACTCGCTAACTTTAACGTTGCAATAACTCGTAAAGTTAGTATCAGACATGATTACTCAAAAGCTGATTGGGTTAAATACCGCCAAAGCCTAAATTGTCATATCTGCCTTACTACTCTTACGTTCCAAACCACAGGTCAAATTGACTCGGCCATCGCTCAACTTCAGAATTCCATCATAGAAAGTAGGAACACATGCGTTCCCACTTCGACGTCAAATTCCTGGAGCTCAACTCTACCACGACGCATCAAGAGGTTAATTAAATCAAAAAATCGTTTTCGCCGCTATGCCGCATCTCAATCAAATCCATTAATCCGTAAACAGTTGACCCAAAGAGTCCACAAGCTACAGTCTGAGATTAGCTATGCTGTAAAATCGTACAATGATAAGAAATGGGACTCTAAGCTAAAGAAAGTCGATAACCCGGGTGCCGACTTATGGCGTGTAGTTAAAGGGATTAGGTCGAATTCTTCTCCTCCCATTCCTGCGCTTAAAACTAGTGATGGTACATTAACATCTACTGAGCAAGAGCAGTGTGACGTCTTGGCGAAAGCTTTCCTTGGGAACATGCTTTTGACACACAACTGGAATAGTGCTGAACATGAAGCAGTTGCCCGTTCACTATCAGTTCTGGACGATGATACACCTGACGATAATGACAGCTCCCTCTTAGCTCGCCCCGCGGAAGTCAAAAAGATCGCATTGAAATTAAAAACCCGTAAAGCCCCCGGACTTGATAATGTGTCTAATATACTTGTTAAAAATTTACCCCAAAAAGGCTTTGTTCTTATAACGAAAATTTTCAACGCCTGCTTTAAATTTAATTACTTTCCATCGAGCTGGAAAACAGCTAAAGTTATAGCCATCCACAAACCCGGAAAAGATACCTCGGACCCAACATCTTATCGCCCAATCAGCTTACTCCCATGCTTGGGTAAATTGTTCGAAAAGATCATTTCCAGTCGATTGTCCCGCTTTACCAGTAATAAATTAATCAATGAGCAATTCGGTTTCCGTGCTGGCCATTCTACAGTACAGCAATTAGCTAGAGTTTCTGAATCTGTAGCACATAATCTGAACCTCAAAAGATCGACCGGAATGTTCCTGCTCGACATAGAAAAAGCATTTGATACAGTCTGGCACGATGGTTTGCTTCACAAAATGATTAAGTCAGCTATACCATTAAAACTGGTTAAAATGATGAGATCTTATCTTACTAACCGCTCGTTTCAAGTTCACATAAATGACTCTTTTTCGTCTCCTAAAATCATGCCAGCTGGAGTACCACAAGGTTCTATCTTGGGGCCCCAGCTATTCTTAGAATTTGTTAATGACATACCTACACAACCACGGACAAACATAGCCTGCTTCGCAGACGATACAGCTTCGTTCACGTCTTCTGATGATATCGACCTTATTATAAGTAGACTCCAGTTATCCATTGACCTTCTCTTATCGTACTTTCTCAAATGGAAACTCAAAATCAACTCTTCGAAAACAGAAGCCATACTCTTTACCCGACAGCGTTCATTACCATCCCGCAGATTATCGATAGACAACTACCATATTCCCTGGAGTCGCTCAGTTAAATATTTAGGTCTCGTCCTCGACAACAAGCTCAATTGGTCCGAAAACTCGGAAAAATTACGACTAAAAGGAACAAAGGCTCTTAATGCACTTAGTCCAGTCCTTAACAGGAGATCTTGCCTCAGCAGCCAAACGAAACTAAATATTTATCGCACCTTAGTCCGACCCTGTATAACTTATGCGTGCCCTGTTTGGAGCAGTACCTGTCCCACTAACATTAAAAATCTCCAAGTTGTCCAAAACAAAGCAGTTAAATATTCTTTTAATACCCCACTGTGTACTAACCTTAAACAATTTCACATAAACATTGGTCTACCCAGTATCCTAGAATACATCTTAAAACTATCCAAAAGCTTTTACTTGTGCAAAAATCCCACTAATAATAACGAATTGATACGAAATATTTGCAAAACCCGCAAACCCGACTTGAGTTATATCGATAAATACAATCGGTTTAAATTACCACATCACTGGTTTCTCGACTGCGATGAATAGGAACAGGGTCCCGCGCAAGCGCGCGCCTGCACCGGTGGCGGCCGCGCGCGCCGATCTCGCCCGTATTATCCTGCGATATGAGGGCCGGAGTGGCGCGCGCGCCCCGCCCCGGGCGGCGTGCGCTTGCGCGTCGCTCGCTCACTGCATGACTCGCTCGCTGCTGCGTATTGTTTACCGTCTCAACCGTGCTATGTTAATTACAATTTTGCCTACCCTCTTTCGGCTATCTTTGTTCTAATTATTAAAATTTAGTTTTGAAATGTAATTCTATTCTAAAGATTGCATAAATATTCACCCCAATTAGTATTAAAAGTTGTCAATTCATGTATAAATAATATGTATTTAATAATCAATAAGTTAATCTACCCGCTTTAAGTTTATATAAGTTTATTTAAGCTTGCAAACAAAATAATTGTCTCCTTTTCCCGCTACCTCTAGGATCCAACGTACACTAAAGGTCAGCATTATTGTTTTAATTATTATGTTTAAATAAAGATATTTTAAAAACAAACAAACAAGCATTCGTGATCATAGAATTGGAACTTGGTTAGACCTGCGGATTTGTACCTACAGTTGGTGACGTTGCATTTCAAATAACCACTAACCAAATGAAAATAAATCAATAATCAAAAGACACAAGTGCGTTACCTGTCGAATCTCCATTGAACTCTGTGTCGTTGGCCAGAGGAGCTAGTTTCTCGTGGCGCAGCGGAGTGGAGACGGGCGGCGGGGAGGGCTTCACTTTGGGAGGGCCTTGCTCCAGGTTGAGAATGAGGTGCTTCTCTTCGATGTCACTGGAAGGTGGAACTTGGTTAATACTGATTTCCTGGTTTGGTCAGCGCCTCGGTAAGAACAAGCTCTTCAGGGTTGCCTGATTGGGGGTTTTGATTTTGGGGAAAAATTTGGCTGTGGTGGAAATTTTGGGGAAATGAAAAATTGAAACTGGCAACCCTGGAACTCTGCCAGACTGCCAAGAGATAGTATGGCTGATGAGTGATAGTATAGTATGGAGATAGTATTATAGTAAAGGCCGTGAATCTTTTTGCTTGCGTGTTAAGTGTCCAGGGGTTTAGTACGACAGCTGCTCTGCCATCCTAAGGCAAAGAGCGGTATAATATAATATATAAAAGAAACTGTTTATCATGCAGCTGATAGCTTGAAAAATTACGCATCTGATGCTATGCTATATATGATGCTGATCTATTAGCTTCACTTGTATGTCTGTCTGTTTGTAACCGACTCCTTTGGGCGCGATTTTGACCCACTTTAAACGGCCAAATTTCGTTCAAACTTTGTACATATATCGAGGACCGATGACAATACACTAAACAAGGCGTGTTTTTTAGTTTTCTTGAACTATTAATTATTTGAGATACCGCTCTTGGGCTTAGGACGGCAGTGCTATGGAGCTGCGGAGTGACTTCACAGCGGACACTAGGGCTGGGCTTAGGACGGCAGTGCTGTGGAACATCGTGACGTCACAGTTGACACTAGGGCTGGGCTTAGGACGGCAGTGCTGTGGAACATCGTGACGTCACAGTTGACACTAGGGCTGGGCTTAGGACGGCAGTGCTGTGGAACATCGTGACGTCACAGTTGACACTAGGGCTGGGCTTAGGACGGCAGTGCTGTGGAACATCGTGACGTCACAGTTGACACTAGGGCTGGGCTTAGGATGGCAGTGCTGTGGAACATCGTGACGTCACAGTTGACACTAGGGCTGGGCTTAGGACGGCAGTGCTGTGGAACATCGTGACGTCACAGTTGACACTAGGGCTGGGCTTAGGATGGCAGTGCTGTGGAACATCGTGACGTCACAGCTGATCCCAGGGCCTCACCTCAGCACGTAGTTGACGGACACGATGCAGTGCGGCCGCGAGGAGCGCGAGTTGTGCACGATGGTGGCGTAGCTCTGCATCCACACCCAGCCGCCGGCCTTCGTGAGGAACCGGTAGTAGCGGGACGTGACCTGCCCTTTTGTTAGCACTGGAATGGAAGAAAACGTTACTATGGAAACTAGCGTGGCTTTAACACATTTTTAACCGACTTCAAAAAAGGAGGAGGTTATCAATTCGACTGTATGTTTTTTTTTTAATTTTTTTTTTTATGAATGTTATAAAAAAAACTGGGTAACTTAACATAACTTTTGACTGGGTGAATCGATTTGATGATTCTTTTTTTATTAGAAAGCTGACGCTTCCCATTTGGTCCCATTTAAATTTAGTCCAGTTCTGATAATGGTATCCATGAGAAAACCATATAAGTCTTAAATTTGCATAAAGTACGTGCGCGACAAATAGATGAATAACTCAAATTAACTCAATAATCGGTCTTTTGAAGTCGGTTTTTGTTTTTTGTTTTGTTAAAATAATGTTCTTGTGTCATAATTAACACGGGAATATTCACGTAAAAATTAAGTTATTAAAAATTAATCGATTACATTCGGTGACGCTAAACGTGACGCGCTCGCGGTTGCGTCTCGCAGGCCACTGCGGGCCGTGGCGTGTCGCGTTTTTATATGAGTAGTGTTGATTATAAAAAGAAGAAAATGTTATTGATTGAGTAAGTTAGCACGAGCTGAAGGCACGCTACGACTATTGCCACCACGGTTAAGGTTAAATAGACAACTAGACAAATATTTATTTATAGCAAAAAGTTCCAAAAAATAAAAAAGTAAAGGAAAACAAAAAAGAAATGGCAAAGCAGTAGGCAATTAGGCCACTGGTTTCTTGTGATTGGCTGAATACTTACGAGTGCAGTGCGAGTATCTCATGTGCAGGATGTCGGTGCCGTGTATGTAGTGGTACAGCGTCTTCTCTATCAGGTCCTGGGGCTCGTATCCTGTTAGCGATGCGACCCTGTCGACAAAATATAAAAAAATAAGTGACAAAATACGGTAGACCTGTATCTCAACAGTGGGAGGATTAAAGGTTGAGAACTTGAGAATGATGATGATGAAGAGATGAAATAAATAAGTTTTATCTTGTTTTTTATTTTTAAACACGATCACTGGACAGACCATCAGCCCGGTGGTCGGCTGACATTGTGAAGACGGCAGGAAGGAAATGGATGAGACTGGCACAGGACTGGAAAGGATAACGCGCTAAAGAGGAAACCTATACTCAGTAGTGAGTGGAAAAAGGTTGATGATGATGTTTTTTCTGCATTGTCATGAGTTACACACGTATACCAAATTACAGCTCAATCAGACATCGGAAAGAGGTTAAAAATTCAATTGCAAGATTTGACCCATACTAACAAGTAGGTATACTATAATAACATGGCAAGTTAAATAAAAGCTTGTAAAAATAAATACATTTACAGAGTTATAAGGACTTTAGGATCGATCCTGAAATCGCGTAAGAAACAATTCAATACATTTTATCGAGGCCCATTGACATTTCTCTTGGATTTTTCTGAAATTTGGTTCAGTCGTTTGAAAATTATCAGCTGTTTTCTAGTCAGGGTTTTTTTTTATAATTTCGCACCCAATTTTACCACTTAGTGTAAAATTACTTTTTTATGTATATTCCGTTTGAGATTTGATATTTCCCCCTTAAAACTCCTAACAAAGTCCCAGAGCCCTTACAAACTATCCGTAAAACAATCAATTAGCCAACGCGTAACCCGACCCGCTCGGGGGTCCATTGTTTTTCATCCGAAAAAACTGTTGACTAAAGAATAAAGCGTCTGGCGCTTCCGCCAATTAACTGGAGAGGGAGGCATTGATAGGGGCTGTCGTGTATAGGCTGAGTGGTCGGCCCTAGTGTCAGGGATTTTAGGCCCTTTTTAAGTATCTAAACGTATGGAAAAGAAATTCAATAGCAAATTTGAAACAGCCCGGCCTTGGGCAGCGTGGAATACGGCCTAATCACCTTTCGAGGGTAGATCTACTTCCTAGTGCTGCTGGGAAGGTAATCTACCCCACAAATCTTCAAAGGACGATTAGGTACATCGTTATGAACAATTCTTACTATGGGATTAATTGTAGAATCGCAAAAAAAGCTGTTCCATAGAAAACTGTCAATGACACTCGTAAATAAATAAAATTTCGCACTCATAGCTCCCCACTAGGATATACCCTGTGTCGGGATGCCATGGAACACACAAAGACAAGGACAACTAGCAGCCAGACCCAGAGCAGATATTTAAATTCATCATTCAAACATCTGCCCGGCCGGGTATCCGACCCGGGACCTCTGGCTTTTAAGACGGATATGCTACCGCTGAGCCAAGCAGGTCGTCAGGTCAGGTTGTGGTCGAATGTTTCCAGTGAAATGTCAGGGCAAATAGGAGATTAAACATCTTATATCTCAGGGTGACGAGCGCAGTGCTGTGCCGCGCAGGGTCTTAAAATTCTGGGTAGTGCACACCTGTTATGGGCAAACGTGACGTTCAACATCAGGCGAGTGATTTGCTCGTCTCGTCACTTAATAACATAAAAAAACTAGTCTGCGTCTGAAACTCGACGTGGACCAGTAAGCCCTAAACGACAAATAAAGCTACAACGATTTTTGCTAAAACAATGATTTTATTCATCGATTATAAAGAAAGCTTCGACCGGATGTGACGTATGCTGCGAAGGGTAACGAGCGCCAATTATCGAGGAGGGTGCGGGAATGGGTTGTTTTAACACCCTCGAGAATAAGGGAGGGGTGCAGTTGACATTCGAATATTGATTTGTCTTTATGATCAGACTACAAACGAAAATGCCAAAAAAAAGAATGTCTAGAAACGACGTTTATCTTGCAAATTGCTTATTGATTTAATTTGTTTCCAGCGGCCTTTTAGATTAGTTTAGTTTAGTTTTATTTGTTTAGTTTTTAATTTAAGTATATTTTAATATTCATATGTATTTACACAATTTAAGTCTCTGTAAATAAAAAAATTAAAACCTATTGTTTTTCATATTTTTTTAAATGATAAAAAATACGTATTTTAGGCAACTAGGCGTAAACTGATTTTTGAGGATTTTCCGTGAAAAAACTCTCGATTACATAAATTATTGATTTGGGTTTTTCAGGTAAAAATGTTACCATGAAAAGTAGCGTGGTTTCGAAACATGTGTATTTCGCGACTTTTTAAAAATGATCTACGAATGTGATCGAAATTATAGTCCGATCATCATAATTCGATTCTTTCTTACGTGATAAGAAATTAAGCTTTTTTCAGACCAAAAACTCGTATGAGGCGATTTAATTCCACCTTTATTGTGCATACTACCGATTACTACCCGCTTGAAGCACCGCGGACACTGTAGTGTCCGATTTCAAAAAACCCGTAGAAGCACCGCGGACACTGTAGTGTCCGGATTTTTATTTCGCGCCAGACTCAGAAAAAGTCTCTATCCTGCTTTTACTAAGGCAAAAGACTTATAAAGTATGAATGCCATCTCGTTCCGCTTGAATAGGTCAATAATTTGAAGCAGCAACATTATAAACTCAGTGGATATTCGATTGGAAAAAAAATAATATTCCGCGAGTCAAAGTCAGTTTGTGTTGACTTTTTCTGGGCGGCGGTGCATCGACGGTTTTTATGTAAATAAAACGTTAGTTATGCTGGTTTTCTTGGATAATAAGCCTTAAATTCTTGTTAACAAGGCTGATAACAATATATTTTATGGTAAAACAGTCTTTTGTGTTTCGAAATCGGCGACAAGTGTTGCATCATCATCGTAGATGGCCGTGTGTGTTATTTCTCAAATGTTATTCTAATTACTGTGATAAATGTTATGATCTATTTAAAATATAGAAAAACGATCATCCTAGAATAGTTGTGTGCAGTTGTTTTTGTGAAAGAACAATTTACGACAAAATGTAAACAGTGAAGTGAAGTGGGAACAAAAAAAATCGCGGAAAATTTTTTTTTCGCTGGTTTTTAGATGCCTGATATTAAATACTTTTAAGGTGAGTAATGTATTCTTATTTTGTAACAAATAGATAGATTGAGTCTATGATTAAATCTAAATAGTATAAAACATACATTATCGCTTTACTTTTTTTAGTAAAAATATGTAAACTTCAAAGTCCATGTTTTTTTGTAAAGTAAGCGGTTATACGCTGATTTATATCTATACCAGGCCAACCAATGTTATGATAACATTCGTCATTCGACACGTGTATACAACAGCTCTAAGATAACAATTACAAGTGGGTCCTTGTTCGAATGTTTAAGTCATAAAAACCATTTAAGTGGTCGACCGCCCGGCGCGTGACGTAACATAAACAAACGATGACGCGCCGGTGCTTCTACGGAAAAAAACCCGCGGGAGGGGGTGCCTCAAGCGGCTACCACAGTATTCTGTGGTACTACTAGAGAGTGCAATGCTCTGCCCGAGTGGGTATTTCCCGATGGCTATCTTATATATATAAAAATGAAACCCGTTTTCCTTGGTCACGGCATCACGTGTGAATGGCTGGACCGATTTCACTAATTCTTATTTTGTTGTATTTGTTATTATTGGGAGAAGGTTCTTACGGAAAAAAATATTAAGAAAATCTCTCAGAAATATTGAAAAACCCTAAAAACAGCCCTTTTCTTTTTCCCATACAAACGTTTTCTAACTAAAACGAGCTTTATTGCTATTGTTTAAAGTTCATATTGAATTGCAAGCACTCACTGTTGTTTAAGCAATGTAGGTATGTTCCTAACGTCCAAGAGTCAATTTGCACTTTATTACCTCTGTACAAAGTTCAAATTCAATCATATCTATCAAAACAGTGTGCGTTGGAGCACAGATAAAACAAAAAAAAGAAAACGAAATCGAATAGTTCATTCATTTGTTTTAAAATTTCGAAGGATTTGACTCCAAGTCATATCAAATTAAAAAAAAGTTGAAACAACAACAAACTGTCAATGTCAGTGTTTTTTTTTTCATGGATGAGTTTGCTTTTGTCAACTGATACACGAAACAAATTCGTACCTATAATTGTAATATATTATATGTATAAAATTGTAAATAGTGTTTTGTGCAGTGTTTATATTTAATTAGGCAGTACCATAGAGAAGTACTGTATGGCAGTACGTAGTCTGCCGGGTCAGCTAGTATTTAATAATAATAATCATTTATTCAGGCAATTACAGCCACACACACACTAAACATTGTAATAAAATAAAATAAAATTGAAATTAAATTAAACAATAAAAATAAAATGTCAAATAATAATACAAAAATAAAAATATACAAAAAATAAAAAGAATTAAAATGTCAAAAATAAATACACATAATTTTACAATTTCCTATCCGGCATCGGGACAGCGACATGCCTATCGCAGCCATGCCGGATATATGGACAGTCCAACCTGCTGGCAATCATCGCCAGGACGGCGTTGGGTGTCTTCAAATCGCGTGAATCGGTTTCTTCTAGTCAAGCGTGCTCCATCGTAGACCGCATCATTGCTTACCATCAGGCGAGATGGCGGTCAAACGCGAGCCTATCCTAGAATGAATTAAAAAATGACGTGTGGCACTCGGGGACTGCCGCGGTAAAGCTATATATTATATAGCATTTTTTATCAACTTATGCAATTATAATTATTTATCGAAACCTTACACTCGACACCTAGAGGTGAGTTGCTGAACTAAAGAGACAAGCGTGATATTTCAAAAAGTCATTAAAAGTTCTGCTATTCATCGATAGATGGCAACAAAACTAAAAAGTATCACTAAAAAGTGTAAGGTTATTTTCGTTACGGAATTTCTGGATTCGGTCTCCACGCTCATGGCCCGCGATAGAAGCTATGCAATAGCTTAAAAAAACTGTCTGAAAGAAGGGATGTTTTTCGGGTGCATGTATGTACGTAAGTGTGTTTGTGTGTGTGTGTGTGTGTATCTTACACAAACAGCATATGTAAAGACACCTCAATGCCTACACCTAAGATAAATCCGATAACACCTATCTACATGGTTTTAAGGAAAGGGTATGCTAAGCCAAACCGAAAAAGGCTCATGTTACGATCATTATGAACAACTTTTACTGTGGGACCAAACCGAAATTTGCGAAAAAAAACCAGCTGTTCCATAGAAAAATGCCAACGACACTACAAAATGTATGGAACAGCTGTTTCTTTTCGCAAATTCCGGGTCGTAAAAGTAAAAGTTTATAAGCCCTCCTTTCTTAGCATACTCTTTCCTAATAACCCTGTATAGCTAATACATAGCTACAAAACCCAACACAGCTGTTTTCGCAGAATACTTGCATCATCAATATTCCGCGACTCCACGGACATCTGTGTGCTGACTGCGCAGAAACAACGCGGAAGGGAATCTCTTCAGTACGCTCCGCGGCACGTACACACTACACACGGTATGTAGGTGTTTTGTATGAGAAAGTGTAGGTACGTAATAATAATAATAACCGATAGGTAGATTTAGGTAGGTTTTAAGCTAGGTGTAGCTTTATTTTCTATTTGGATAAGGAAAAACCCAATAGAAAATTACCTAACTTAACCCTGAAATCGGGAAAAAAACAGCTGTTCCATACATTTTGTTAATAATGTTTTGCTAGTTTTTAGTGTTATTAAAGTCAGACGTTGTAAACCGGGGCCTACAATTTAACGTCTCATACGTTTTGAGCCACGGTGTCGCTCAGTTGTAAATGCCACTCGCGGTGCCAGACTAGTTGTCCAGCCACCGGTGTCCCAAGGAGTGTGTGTGTTTTCCCCTTTGGGGTTATCCATTAATCTCTCCCCTGGTACATGGTCATTGGTCAGGAACCGGACTTAGATTTGTTTTGTCCCCATTAAGTAAGTATAATTTTATTGAAGCATGTACACCGAAGTCGGATTATAACAAAGTAGCATTTTCTACTATGGACGGTTGCCCTACGAAGTTACTAAAGGCCGATCTACTTACATACTAGATCGATGAGCTACTATGTATGTTTGTGTCATACTACGTCTCACTTTAATAACACTAAAAACTAACAAAACAACATTAGTTTTTTAAGTACAGTAATAGGACTTACGCGATAGGTGGGACCAAGCGATAACAGCGTAAGTCGAATTCGCGTAACAACGGGGTTCAACTTTGCATATAATATAAACTTATTTTTTTGGTCTCCTGGATGACATAATTACAGATAATCAATAATGTGAGTGCGTGCGTAAAAGAATCCACGCCTAAAGTAACACGTTCGACTTCGAACCGAATATTGACAAGGCGGAGTGGGCGCTGCGATCAAAATAACAAGAACATTATTTTTACAAAACAAAAAACAAAAACCGACTTCAAAAGACCGACTATTGAGTTTTTCATCTATTTGTCGCGCACGTACTTAATGCAAATTTAAGACTTATATGGTTTTCTCATGGATACCATTATCAGAACTGGACTAAATTGAAATGGGACCAAATGGGAAGCGTCAGCTTTCTAATAAAAAAAGAATTATCAAAATCGATTCACCCAGTCCAAAGTTATGAGGTAACAAACATAAAAAAAAACATACCTACAGACGAATTGATAACCTCCTCCTTTTTTGAAGTCGATTAAAAAACCGCGTATCTCCGAATTCGCGTAAAACGGGGTAAGCGTAAGTCGGGGTATTACTGTAATTTTAATGATATATTTGTTATTGTGGCTTACTGTACGCGTTGGCTTTGCTGTGAACATTGTAAGCATTCGAAAATAAATAAAATAAATGGTGAGGTTATAAATTACCTTTCTCCGCCAATATCAAGTATATTTTTTGGTACAAATTGTCTTTAAAATAATTAGAATTTAACGGAAACACGTGATAATTCGTGATGTTTTCCGAACCCATTAATAGACCCCTTTCCAGCGATGACCCGAGCCAACCCAGTTCATTAAACCATTTTTAAAAGAATACAGGCAAAGCCGTGCCATAGCGATAGTATAATGATAATTCAATCCCTAAACTTTATCCATCATATCGCATACTAAGCTATCGCGAGTGTCGGGTTCCAGCATCTGGCCCTCAGGTGTGTTCTGCAAACCAATGCTTTGTAACACGACACTACGTTTCTATGCTTTCCTGGTACTTTATCTAGGATCTAGGCGGAGATTACATAGCCAGTTGACGGATTATTGGAGTGTCAAGAAAATGGTACGCTTAGAGAAGCATAATAAGGAATACCTAGTAATACCTACTAATGATAATTCTGGTGCAGTTTTGAAGTAGTCCGATCGTAGGCGCGCATTATTATTTTTGAATTCATCACACATTGATGTAACATTGTCTGTAACATTGCGTGTAACACAGTGTTACTACTACCAGCACTGCACAGTGCCAGGGTGGACGCGACGCTTGTAATCTCCCTGAAGAAGATCGCCGAATGTTATCGAAACTGGTCGGTGTAGCCGACGCAATAGAAGAAATGTTTTAAATCGACGTTAGTTTTCATAATATAAATTTTTGGGGGGTGGGAAATCATCAAATGACCCCTCCCACTCTTGGGCAGAGCGGAAGGGAGTGTCAGACTTCTACTGACCAAAAACCACCCATGTTCCTTCTACGCCCTTGTGACGCCGAGGCCGCGGTAACTTCTACCCGCAGCCCCGACGGGCATGGGCCCTCTCGGGCCCCTTCCATGTTGCTGACATCTCTTTGAGGCGCGCGTGGAACACGAACGCGCCGTCGACACGACCTGTGTCGTCATAAGACGGACGGACAGCGAGCTAGCCCAATAGCTCACCGTCCACAGGCCCGCGTCTACGGTGGCCGGAGGTCGTCACGTGACCCCCGACGCCCGGAGCGCCTCCCACGGCGGCGGTCTGTATTTTACCTGGACTTGAATATAAAAAATATTATTATTTAGGCATTTATTTCTCCCCCAATTGGGGGAGACCTTTGCCCAGCAGTGGGACAGCATAGGTTAAATAAAAAAAAGTATTTATTTCATTTCTTAGTTTAAATACATTTTTTACAATACAAAAATATAAAAAAATTTATATATTTTTACAAAACTTTTTATTTTTTTATCATTTATGTTACGCTTCCATAATACTCCGTGTCATACATTTATTATGTTTAATTTCCGACGCTACACGTACCGCAAAACGCCCCGCGTCTCCGTGAACGAAACCTTATCTAGTTATGATAGACTCTTGTGTGGTCTTTTAACGAACCTAGATTTTATGTTGCCATGAAGCTTTAATGCTTTGTTTGATAAACAAAAGATTAATCCTTGATTCACAAAAGGGTCGCCCATTAATTAAACTTAAACTTTAAACTTATCTATCCCCCTCTGTCCCTAACTCCCTAGTGATACATGGTGAGATTGTAAATTACCCCCTCCACCTCCCCCAGCCAATATCACGTATGTTTTGGTAAAAATTGTCTTTAAAATTTTAGAATTTAACGAAGAAAATAAATACATATTATAGGGTTATTCATAAAGGGTATGCTAATCCAAAAAGGACTCGTAGTACTCATCATTATGAACAACTTTTGCTATGGGACCGACCCGAAATTCGCGAAAAAAAACCAGCTGTTCCATAGAAAAATGTCAATGACACTCGAAAAAATGTATGGAACAGCTGTTTTTTTTTCGCGAATTTCGAGTTGGTCCCATCGTAAAAGTTGTTCATAATGATGAATACTATGAACCCTTTTCGGCTTAGCATACCCTTTATGAATAACCCTGTATAGAACTATTAGCACTACAACCCCTCCTCGTGATAATTCGTGATGTTTTCCAAACCTCACTTGATTAATAGACGATCCCAAATGTGAAATAAATACATGACACAAAAGGTGGTCTTGTCGCCTTTCTAGATATTTCATTCATCTTAGGCTTTGCTTAAAGTTAGACAGTGCTTAAAATGCTCGGACAACTCTATCAAAAGGTAGAATTAAAAAAAAAAAAATTATTTTGAAAAACTTTTTTTATTGCTTAAAGTTTTTCACGTGCTTAAAAGTTTAAGCAATGATTGACTTTAAGCAGGCTTCATAAGTAAGGCTCTTTAATGACAAATTCCTCATTTTGTCTTGGTTTTTAAGGCAAGTTTTATTGCGGTTATTTTTTTATTATACTTAATTAATATTCTTAATTCAGTTAAGAATATTTTCATCTTTCTATTTTAAGTCTCAGGCCTCATATAGCTGCATTCCAAGAAAGCTGTATTGGAACAATGCGAGCCGTGCTGTGCGTGTCCATTGCTAGTCCGGGAAATGCAGAAAAATAACTTGGATAACCTTTGCCAGTTATTCCACCGCCAAGCAGTAATGTACAAACATTACTGTGTTCCGGTTGGAAGGGCATTGTTTCCAGTGAAATTACAGGGCAAATGGGAGATTAAACAACTTATATCTCAGGGTGACGAGCGCAGTGCTGTGCCACACCGGGTCTTGAATTCCGCAAGTTCAAAATTCTGGGTGGCGCAGACCTGTACATCTACCATGAGTTGCCATCGAAAACTTACTTCAGTCGGGACCGAATAAACGCGCATCGGATTGTTTTGTTTTAAAACGGCACCATGAGTTCCATAAAAGTTAACTTGCTTCCTCGAGTTAGCTCACTCTGTTGAGTACATTTTGATATCGTTATGTTGGCAGCACTACACCGTTTCTAACTTCACACCGATTATTGCTCTCTCTTTCCAACTAATACTCTAAAGACGGAGTAAGGGATACATTGACAAAATCTTAGTACTTTAAAATAACCCTGCTAATTGAAAGCGTCATAGAAGAGAGCTTGAGCCTGAATAGTTAGTGATTTTAAATTTATTTGGTTAATATACGGCCAAGGTCAAGTGCGTGTCCAATGGGCAATGGTTTTAGATTTCGTCAGTGTTTGTTTACGTAGCTAGGTACTCGCCGGCGTAAATTGAACTGCCTAAAATATAATGGTGATAACTGTGATGATACATTATAAAACCGGCAAAGTCGTGGAATGTACATTTTTGGATGATTTATAACTAAAATGAAACTTCCATAAGTAAGTACCTATCTTTGTTTCCAATAAGATCCTTTGTGTGGATTTCAAATCTTGTATAGTCACGAAATAAATCCTCAAAAGTATCCATAGGGAGCATAATACATATTCTTTGATATAAAAATGTCTTCCTAAATAAATTCATAATAAATTTTTCAAGTATCATTCTCATGCCAGCTTAAGATTTTTCTTGTTCGCGCCTTAAACATTCAAGTTTCATGTAAAATAACGTTTTATCGACACTATTTAGACAATATAACTCTCTAAATTAAATTTACTTTTACAAAAACTAGAGGATCGAAACAATTTCACGCTACAATTTGTAAGTGAGTAAGTTAACTACACTCGAGACGGTATTTCTCGATGGCATCTGTCAAATTTGTAACTCATGGTGCCGATTTTGTATGGCAACGGCTTAAAAACGTTACTCGCTGACATTTAGTTCTCGATACGATGTTTACTCAGCGACTCATGGTGCCGATTTTAGTTCTACGAGTAACCGCTAGGGGCGCTGTACAATTTGCCATACAAAATGTTAACGCGGTCGATAGCGAGTAAAATGGCTAAAAACTCATGGTAGATGTACTGTTATGGGCAAACGTGACGTTTAACATCAGGCGAGCGAATTGCTCGTCTCGTCGCTCAATTACAAAACAAGCAAATATCAAGCGACCAAAAGGCTGGAATGTCATCGAACTAATCTGTCCTGGCTTTCGTCTCGCTCTGTTAGCTAAAGAAAAAGAGAGACAAAAGCCTACGTGATTTAGTTCAGAGTCGCGTTAAAAGTTTACAGATCTTCCTGTTCTCTCTGCTGTAGGGAAGGTTGTGCGGGGTAAGTTCTACGTGTATAACGATATACGACTAAGGTATACCCGAATAAATGATAAATAAAGAAATTATTTACACTTTTTAATTTTTTTTTTTAGAATCCAGCAAAATAATAAATTAAAATAATTTCTCTGTAATGCATTGTGTCTTATTGGCCATTACGTTATTAATAATGTATAGAACAATGAATTGACACTAATCTACTATTGATACAATATTTTTTTAATGTTTTTATTTACTTATTTATTTTTTATTCCTAGTCGGGAGCTATGAGTGTGAAACGTTTATTTATTTATTTATTTGGGATGGAGCTTATACATACTCGTAAGTGCCCAACCTCCTTTGAATACAGGATGACTGGTTGAGAGCCACTTTAGATATTGCAGGTTATCATTGTACTCATCAATGAATAAATTTTACTATGGGACCAATCTGGAATTCTCAAAAAAAAAATCTAAAATGTCTAGTCCAGTCACGTTGTTATATTTGAGTTTGTGTGTATGGACACAGTCTCATGCAAGTTCAACATTTATAGCTCACGGCAATCACCGCGGAACGGTGCTCACAATGGACTGTTAGGGCTTCGCGGAACTATACCGCAGCCCTAACGTGGGGTGCTGGCGTACTAACTTACTAACAATACTGACACTTAAATACTTATGATACTTACAATACTGTACTTAAATACTTAAAGTTAGGTTAAGAAAATTTCTCTTTTTGGCTTAAAGAAATAATGATTTAGGAAAACGTGACAAGACGTCTTCAAGTCGCGAGTGTTTCGATTTCTTCTAGGCAAGCGTGCTCCATCGTAGACCGCATCTTTGCTTACCTTCAGGCAAGAAGATGGTCAAATGCAAGCCTGAATTAAATAAATAATAAAAAAAATCTGAATTAAAATATAAAATAAACGTTTTAAATTATACTGTTTTTAAGTAATCGTTTTGTTTTATGTGTTTTGTTGTTGCAAGCGCTGTTTGTATCATTTACGGTTTTTAGTAATAAATATGCAAATGACAATACCACAGCCCTAACTATGATAATCTTTTTGTCGCAGTTCTTTGTCATTAATTAGAAAAATGTCAATGACACTCGACAAAATGTATGGAACAGCTGTTTTTTTCTCCCGATTTTTGAGTGGTCTTAAAGTAAAAGTTTTTCATAATTATGAGTTCTATGAGCGTTTTTCGGCTCAGCATCCCTTTTTTTTGCATAACGTCTATTGTTGGTTAGTTAGGTAAATAAAGCAATACACTTTTTAAAAAACAGTTTTATACTTGAATTATACCGATTTATTTGCTGTGAGGTGAAAAAAAAACCCTTTTTTTTTTTTTAAGCCTAAACTGACAATACTTGTAGGAAAAAAATTACACGAATCGATTTATGATTCGATAGCTTTGTTCATAACGATTCGATTGAGATACGTTTCATATATTCATTCGATACAAAAACTTGACGAAATCTTGACTTTATTACAAAGCGCTGACATTTTGAAAATTTGCGGGGGGAGGCGTGCCAGTTGCGCCATTTTGCGAAAATGACAGCTGCCAGACGAGGGGTTATAGTAAAAGTTTTTCATAATTATGAGTTCTATGAGCGTTTTTCGGCTCAGCATACCTTTTTCTTATAACTCTGTATTGATAAAAGAGGTCCCATCTCCCCGACGCATGCGTGTAATCGTTTCGCTCAAGCAATGTCGCGGTATGAGCCTTGTTAAATTCGCATTTAGCGTGAAATTATTTATTTTATTTAGCTTTTGGTCGTTAACGCTTATTTTTATTTAGCTTTGTGCAAAGTCTCGTTGTTTGAGTTTTTGGCTTGAAGAAATTATGATTTATAGTATTTTGAAGAAAGATTAATTTGTTGACTGTTTTTAAGAACCGTTTCGTGTGTATGTGTGGCGGGGGAGGGAAGAGAGGGGGGTGTTAGTAACCAGGCGAGAAGGCGGTCAAATGCCAGCCTATTTCTGAATTAAAACAAGAACATTATTTTTACAAAACAAAAAACAAGAACCGACTTCAAAAGACCGACTATTGAGTTATTCATTAGAGACTATTGAGGTACACTCATGGATACCATTATCAGAACTGGACTAAATTGAAATGGGACTAAATGGGAAGTGTCAGCTTTCTAATAAAAAAAGAATCATCAAAATCGATTCACCCAGTCAAAAGTTATGAGGTAACAAAAAAAAAAAAAAAAAAAAAACATACAGACGAATTGATAACCTCCTCCTTTTTTGAAGTCGGTTAAAAAATAGTGTTGTTTAAATGGTTTTGTTTCTGTGTTCGCCGTTTGAATTAGTTACGGTTTTTATTCAGCTGTAAGTAAATATACAAGTTACTCCAGCTACATCCTGTATACAAAAATCACATAATGCAGAAATTAGGCGAGGTTCCCACGTATCTCGTCGCAACCACAGAAAAGATGTGGCTATTACGTGGCCATTAGAAGTAGGTTTGCCATTCGTCCGGGTTTCCCCGGATTTGTCCTAGTTTAGAGGGCATCCGGGGAGCGATCAGGCGGCTTCATTTGTAGTCCGTGTTTAAAAATTTAAAGTCTTGGGCCGCCCGTGACACACGCACCGACGAACCGACTTGTTAATAAACCTGTTGACGTGTCCGGGTTCTGGGCTCTAAATCCGGGGTTTTTGCGTCTTGTCCTGGTTGCCAAATTTTAGAGATGACCCTAACTATGCGGCCGAGGGGGGCAGAGCCCAACATACCTGGCGTCAAGGAAGATGAGTCTCATATCCAGCGAGGCTCGGAACATGAACATGTTGGAGTGCAGCTTGACTTCGGTGACGGCGGAGGGGGGGAGGGAGTGCCCCACCGCGATGAGGCCGAGAGGGGCCGAGCCTTCGCCGAAGCGCCGCGCGCGGAGGTAGCCGGAGCAGTGGATCACCTGCGAATGATGACGAGCATTAGGAAACTGTTATTCAAAATTCAAATTCAAAATATTTAATAAAAGACACAGTAAAAATATTAAAAAACAATCCACAGAGTAAAAATATTAAAAACAATTCACAATAATAATAATAAAAGAGATCAATAATTGACGACTTGTTTGGTTCAGCGGTAGTAAATCCGCCTTATAAGCCAGAGGTCCCGGGTTCGATTCCCGGCCGGGCAGATTTTTGAATGATGAATTTAAATATCTGTTCTGGGTCTGGGTGTTAGTGTCCTCGTCTTTGTGTGTGTTCTATGGCATCCGCGACACAGGGTATCCTAGTGGGGAGCCATAGCTCCCCACTAGGATGAGTGTGAAACATTTATTTTCATTTTCAATTACATAAAATTAAATAAAATACAATTAAAATTAAAACACACATTTGATCACTTGTTTGTTATGATCGTAAGGAGATGGGTCGACGACTTTGTCAAAGTCGCGGGTCGACCCTGCTGGCTGATTTAGTTCGAGCATCGAATGTATTCGACGATTATCTTCGAAAGGCCTTCGGAAAGAATATGTCAAATCTTTCCGAGATTTGACATGTAAATTCGAATTCTTTCTGAAGGCGGAAGACTTTTCGAAGAAAATCGTCGAATACATTCGACGTTCTGATAGCTGAATCAGCCTGCTGGATCCGATTAAGAAGAAGAATAAGAAAAAAAATTGGCCTGATTGTAATGTTTAGAAAGCTTAATCAATGGTCCTTTTTTTTTGACCCAGGGAAAATCCTTTATGGATACCACCGGCTCTGGGGGGAGCACGGTAGTGACGTGGGAGTCTCCGCCCTGGTGGCGGCCTACCCACTAAAAACCCTGGGGTGTTCCCCCTTGACGCTATCCGCCGGGACTATGGGCATTGGGCACGCTCGCACTCTTCCACGAAGCACAACTTTGGGGTAAAAATACGTAGCGTGTATTCGATAGAAAAGTGTACCTACAATTATAATTATAAGTGAAACGAAATTAATGAAAAAATTAAGTAAAATTAAATTAGAATTATCAATAGGTCCCCTTTTCAAGTAAGGTTTGAGTACCCTTTTTTAGCATAATTTGCGATAATAAAATCCGCGTGCCCCAAATATTCGAGATTAATAATCAAAACGCTCATCCATGTCGTCGTTCCCAAACCTGGTCCACTCCCCTAAAACCAATATCTCAACGCATAATCCCCAAAATGCGACCAGCTTTACAAGATTATGGCTAATCTCAACAATTACCAGTGTAGTGCGCGACTACCCTTGGAAAAACAAGCTCAATTGAATGATATTTGAATAATTGAAGGGAGAATATGTGATACGGATTTGTATGCAGGAGCGGAGCGAGGGTTTTTGAAGGGGGCAGTTTTCAGAGGTTTTTATTAATAAGACAAAATCTATATATATAAAAATGAAACCCGTTTTCCTTGGTCACGGCCTCACGCGTGAATGGCTGGACCGATTTCACTAATTCTTTTTTTGTTGTATTTGTTATTATTAGGAGAAGGTTCTTACAGAAAAAAATATTAAGAAAATCTCTCAGAAATATTGAAAAACCCTAAAAACAGCCCTTTTATTTTTCCCATACAAACGTTTTCTAACTAAAACGAGCTTTATTGCTATTGTTTAAAGTTCATATTGAATTGCAAGCACTCACTGTTGTTTAAGCAATGTAGGTATGTTCCTAACGTCCAAGAGTCAATTTGCACTTTATTACCTCTGTACAAAGTTCAAATTCAATCATATCTATCAAAACAGTGTGCGTTTTATACTGATAATTTTTACTATAAATTGACAAGTTAGCATCAACAAACTACGGTTGCTATAGTTACGCAATAGCATGAGAATAGAGGTTATAACAAAGAGTTCCTATAATTATTCTCAACACCTTTGGTCACGCCATCACGCGTGAACGACTGGACCGATTTCAATTTACTCTACGTTTATCCCAAAGTCTACCCGTGCGAAGCCGGGACGGGCCGCTAGTAGGTAGTTTAAAAAACTAAAAAACGCTCCTTGTCATCGGACTTTGACGGGTGTGCAAAGTTTGAATTAAATCGAATCTGATCGTTCAAAGTAGGGCAAAATCGAGTCTAAAAGTGTCGGTAACAAACATTCTACAGGTGAAACAAATAAAAGCGTGTTAAAATAGAGTGTTTCAGTCGTGACTCAGAAGGGGTAATTAGGTATACACAGGGGGTGTGTATCCATTCTTGTATTGTATGTGAAGGATCGAGCTAGTGGGTCAAACGGTCAAACCGTTTAGGTTGTTGTAGAATCGCATAGAAATTTATGAACTCTTGTTCGAAATGTTTTTAAAATAAAACGTTTTTGCATTGTCATCGGAGTTACACAGGTATACCAAAAAGCTCAATCGGATATCGAGAACCGGTTCAAAATTAAGTTGCAAGATATGACATATTAATATGGGTTAAATAAATATCATAGGTTTCAAACCGAATTAAAAAGGCACGTCAAATAAAAGCTTGTAAAAAACTTTTTGACTTTTTGCTTGCTTACAAATATTCTGAAAAACATAACCCTCTTTCTGTATAGTTGGGTGAAAATGTACTTTTCACGCCCTTATAATGGTAATGTCCACTCGTGTTTGGATTGGCGTGTGTTGGAGGCCGGGGGCAAACAAGGAGTGCATTGTCTGTCTAGTGCTTGCCAAGATTTACATTATTGTTATAAGATATTTTGCTCTGTTCCCACTAGTTCTATTGATTGTTCTATTGATAGAACTAGTTGGAATTTTTTGTCCAAGTAGTTCCATTACTTTACGTTTTTCGATGAATGTAACTAACTGGACCATTTTATCCAATTAGTTATATTGCAAGATACGTGATTAATAAAGCATGCATGTTCCATTGCGAGTATTCCTAGATTCCAAATGATACTTACCTACATAAAAATAAAATAGTTGAATAATATATTTAATAACTGAAATACATACTTATTGCATAATTTTTAACTTTTTGACGACACAACAAAATATTCGTCCATTACCCGTGGCACTACTGCTTGGCACTACCAGTAGTGTCATAGGTAATTTTACTTTCCCATGGCACTACTTCTCTGATTGGCTCATTGAACGCATACAACAAAATTACCCGTGATCTACTTAGTTACCCGTGGCACTACCGACCAATAGGTTTTGATTAATAACCTAACTTTTTTCGCTTCTTGGCTTTCTAGCACTTCGCCGGCCGCTGCCGCGGCACGCTCGCTACGCTCGCTCGGCTCGTGCGTTGTTTTTCATGTTCTAACATAACCTAACCTATTGATCGTTTCCCGTGATCTACTTAGTTACCCGTGGCACTACCGACCAATAGGTTTTGATTAATAACCTAATAATATAATATAATACCTGGTAATATTGATATCCCTGACACATCGAATCTAGGAATACTCGCAATGGAACATGCATGCTTTATTAATCACGTATCTTGCAATATAACTAATTGGATAAATGGTCCAGTTAGTTACATTCATCGAAAAACGTAAAGTAATGGAACTACTTGGACAAAAAATTCCAACTAGTTCTATCAATAGAACAATCAATAGAACTAGTGGGAACAGAGTGATATTTTTAATGCCATCTTAAATGTGATAATTTTTATTTTTTTTTCGTTTAAGATTTTTTACGTTTTAGATTTTTATAAATTAGAAAATAATAATTATGTGGACATGTTACGGTGTTTCATGTCTTTTTAATTTGCAACTTTAAAAAAAAAATAGTGATGAGGTAAATTCCCTACGTTGATATTGAAATATCGATAAAAATACAACCCATACTTTTCACGCCCTTATAATGGTAATGTCCTCTCGGCGTTTCAATTGGCGTGCGAGGACGGAGTGCTATCTAGTGCTTGCCAGGATTAACATTATAATATTAAAAGATTTTTTGCCGTTTTTTTATGTTCAGGTACATTCTTTTATATTAAAGTTATTTTATATTTTATTTTTACAAAAAAATAGATTTATACAAAAAAATAGATTTATACAAAAAATAATTTACCGTTCCGATTTTTAACATTCTAGATTATTGTAAATGGGAGAATTATCATAATTATGTACCTACACCTATAACGATATTTGTCATGTTTTTCTTTGCTTTTCACCTTATTAGAATTAATTACAACTGAAACGTTATTTTTCATGCTTTTAACTGGTGAATTTGCGTTATTTCTCTATTTAACTCAAGAAGTAATAGAGATGGGGTAAATTCCCAAAATCGATGGTGATATCGATAAAAATGGTATCTCATACAAGTTTTATTTTAACATTTCTGTTAGAAATTATATAAAAATCTTACCTTGTAACCCGATGTCGTTAGTCCAGCGTTTCTCTTCGCGAGAACACACTTCATTCTGATGAAGAAAGCCCTTTCACACTCGATGTCTACTGTCGGACCCCAGGAACCTCCTACTGGATACCTGACAAAAAAACAATACAATGTCATCAACACGTTAGATCATTTTTTAAACTCAACTAAAGGAAACCAGCTCTAAAAATGGTAGCCATCTTTTTTAGACACATTAAAAATAGACGTAGACGATTTTAGTGCTGTCAGATTATTTTCTTTTAGCAAACAACAGAATTGATATCGAATTGTATACTTATTATTGCAACAAAATATACGTATGCATATAATTATATACACGTACGTACATACCTACATATGCATTACCATTATTACAGCACTAGCTGAAGACAATAGACAAGAACAACGCTGTTATTAATATTAAACTAGCTGTGCCCAGCGGTTTCCCCCGCGTTTTCCGGGATATAGAGTAGCCTATGTGTTAATCCAGAGTAATCCAGACCATGAACAACCTTCATTCCGAATTTCATGTAAATCAGCCGTTTTTGCGTGAAAGAGTAACAAACATACATTCATACAAACTTTCGGGTTTATAATATTAGTAGGATAAATCAACACATGTCAGTAGGTAAAAGAACTCACCCCAATGTAGGATATTGGTGTCCGAGGTACGAGTGCGGATGCTGTAAGCTGAGGACTGCGCTCATCTCCTCGTGGTCTGATTGGTGGATGTATTCGTATATTGAATTGCCTGTCAGTTCCACCTGTAAAAAGTAACCAGTTTCGATATGGGGCTTATTTAAAAAGGAATTTGTAGTGAATTTCCTACTGTTAAACAAAGGTGACTGCATAAATCCAAAATGCATGTATTCGATGTATAGGTTCTAACCCGATTAAACCTAAGATTCATATGCATATCTTAATACAAATCTGACCCAGAATGCGTATGCATAAGTATTGTACAAAAGTGACTCAGCCCAAGATGCGTATGTACAAGAACTCAACCGACTTACTTCAGTATGCAAATGTATAAGTATTAACTTGACTAACTTCAAGATTCATATATACAAGAACTGACCTAAATAAGCCTAAGATTCATTTATAAAAATTACCCTGACCAAAGCCAAGATGCATGGGTACAAGTACTAAGGTCTAACTGCATAAGTACTAACCTGACTAAGCCCAAGATGCACAGACGCCGTCTCACTGATATACATGATCTTGCCATCCGGAGCCACCACGAAGATGAACCCGTCCAGCGTCTGCAGCAGATGCGAGCCGAGCTCGCGGATGGAGAGCTCGCGCGGCTGCGGCGGCGGCGGCGCGGCGCCCCACGCGTCGCCGAGGCCTGCGGAGATTACTGGTGCGGTAAGTCACTTGCGAAATCTGCGCAACTAATATGGGTCTTAAATAAATAAAATAACGTTTCACACTCATAGCTCATAGGATAACCTGTGTCGGGGATGCCATGGAACACAAAGATTTTTAAACACACGTTTTAACTCATTTATTTCTTACACATAAACACTGCTTAAAGTTTTTTTATGGATTAGCTGATTGCTTTATTGCAATTTTAGATGTCCCCGAATCAATTTTATTCATGTTCATCGAATTCACGCCGAAACATCGATAGTTTTGCTCTCAACTAACGCCACATCACTAGTAAACACATCACCTAGTAAAATAATTTTCTGTTACATAGGTACTTGTACCCTTAGTACGAGTTTTGATAGTTTTCGAAACGATCAAACGTTTCGAAAACTGGGTACTGAAGTCTCGCCTCAAGGGTACTTCCGGGAAGGTTAAGAACCCTAAAATATAAAAATAAAGCGCCCCACTCACCATCAGGAAAAACCTGCCGCATCTTCAAGTAGCTTGTCGTCAGTCTGATGACTGATGCCTTATCAAGCTGCGAAGTGATGGCTGATGGCAGAGGAAGCAGCTTGGCCAGCTCCAGGAACTCCGCGTTCTCTTTCTCTCTTCGCGAGCGCGCCGCGTTTTTGCTTTTTTCTTTCATTATGGCCGCCGCGTACGGCTGATGCCGCACGTTTTCTTTGCGGCAGGCTGGTGGGAAAAAAAAGAAAATAAGTTAATTAAAAAAAAAACAAGCTTTTATTGCATTGTCATCGGCGTTACACATCCAAACAGCTCAATCGGACATCGGGAATTCGGGACTAAATCGGACATAGGGACAGTGGCGGATTTACACATTTGCCGCCCGTAAGCTATTCAACATTTTGCCGCCCCTACCGACCTAAACAATTCAATACACTAGCCCCGTCCCCCGTCCCTGCTCACAATAATACTTTCTTTCAAAAATCATGTCCGAAATTAAAAAAACTTGTCCCAGAATTTGCCGCCGCTGAAATCTGCCGCCCTAGGCTCCAGCCTACTCAGCCTGCTGGTAAATCCACCACTGCATAGGGAAGTGGTTCAAAATTGAGTTGCAAGATTCCACCCGAACTACATAACATAGTTACATATGTTACGTACATACATACATTGCAAGTTAAATAAAAGCTTTTAATTAGAAATGCTTTTAGGGTCTTGCATTCTAAGAGTTAAAAATTATGGGTGGCGCAGACCTGTAATGGACAAACAGATCAGGTGTACGATTTGTTCGTCTCGTCATTTAATAGAATAAAAAATAATAATAACTGTTAGAATTTTCACTGCAGTTCTTGACCTACCCCACTCCACCAAAATTATGCATTCAAAAAATTTGCATTGCCTCACTAACGACTAAACATAAATATTTATGACACTACACGTCGCGCCTTTGCCACTTGAGAAAAAAAAATAGACCAGAGAGAAAAAATCTGTTTTGGCGGGAAAACAACATTCTGCGTGAATAATTCATGTTCATAACCTTAATTCTAATAAATTGGCGGCTCCGGATTACTTGTACCTTCTGGAATATTGGGGAGTGAGTAAAGTAATAGGTAGTACTTGCGGTAAGTATTTAGGGCTGTTTTTTTATGTAAATAGCAAATCGATTTAAGAAATGTTTGAATACCTATACTTTTTTTTCATTCTATTATCGGACCACAAAGGGCACAAAAAAGCGACATCGTTATATGGTAGATATACCAAAAACTCGTACGAAACGCTTTAATTCCACTTTTATTGTGCGCACTGCCAGAGTGTGGAATACTTTGCCCGAGTGGGTGTTTCCCGATAGATATAATTTGGGTGTCTTCAAGTCGCGAGTGAATCGGTTCCTTCTAGGCAAGCGTGCTCCATCGTAGACCGCATCATTGCTTACCATCAGGCGAGATGGCGGTCAAACGCAAGCCTATAAAAGAATAAAAAAAAAAAAAAAAAAAAATTTAAACATGAAAGATTTTCTTTTAGATATTTTTCTTTTTTTTAATGATTTTAGAAAGGAGACGGAATTTTTTTGTGAAATGTTTCAATGTAGGTATCTACTCGTATTTTAGCGCGCACGTTGATTTCTTTTATTTTGAAAAATGTATTTCAAATGTGGAATAAAAAAAAATATGAAAAAGTGTTCTTGTTTGTATGTATGTTTTGTATTCAACAGTTTTAGCTGTACTTATAAAATTACGTTTTGTGTAGTTACATAATAGCGTTAGTACTGGCCGTTAACGACTACGGCTGTTTGATTGGAATTCGCGCGTTCGATTTTCAAACTTTACACTCGTTTATTTTTGTTTTGACTGCGCGCGCGCCGGCGAGTCGAAATTACCGCACCTACTATGTTTTGTAACTGGTAGGTATCGTTATAAATAGCTTTTACTGTATTTCTTAAAAAAAAAAAAAAAAAAAAAAATTGCTATCCTTAGGTATACTCATAGAGTAGGATTTTAAGAGAATGTCTTATTTTTATTTTTGAACAAAATTTTGAAATATTTTAAAGTTATAATTTAAGTTAAAAAACACTTACGAAAATCCATGTTTTCAACATTCGTTGTATATTTGCCAAACACTTTCTTGCACGGATATTTCATAATTTCTAAATAAACTAAAAATAACTTTGACTCGATAAAAAAAAAAGTTTCGAAAAAGGTCGCACTTTCAACGACTAAGTTCAAAGAAAAAAGAAGTTGCACCTTACACGATCAGCCTCAATCGCAAACTGGCTGGTTAGACAGAATCCACCTTCCTTCCTATGTCCGTCTCGAAAAAGGAACAAAAAACAACAACAGGTACAATAGGAAGTGACAAAAGTGCGGCCCGCATCGATTTGACAGGCAAAGTTATGTCTCGATTGATTTGTATTGTTAATCGATAAGATTGGGCAATAGTTACCGTTAAGAGGGATTTAAAAACAGAAGAACAATAAATTAAGATTTTATGAATGAGAAATTGATAAGAATTATTTTTAAAAAGTTGCGAATTTATATGATACCTTTTTCGTTTAAGTTTTACAACCAGGTTAAAAAACTTAATCGTAACTAAATATTATTAATGCTATAAACAGGGTTATACAGAAAGGTTATGCTAATCCGAAGAGGGCTCATAATAGTATTCATAATTATGAACAAATTTTACTAAAAGAACGACTCGGAATTTGCGAAATAAAATTAGTTGTTCCACACATTTTATCGAGTGTCATTGACATTTTTCTAAGAAACAGCAGATTTTTTTTTCGCGAATTCTTGGTCCATTAGTAAGTGTTGTTCATAATGTTGAGTACTATGAGCCCTTTTCGGCTTAGCATACCTTTTCTCTATAACTCTGTATGGTGAGTTTGTTTGTTTGTTACGCTTTCACGCCTTAACTATTCAACCGATCATCATGTTGCATACACACTGTTAAAGCTACAGAAAAGGGCATAGACAACTCACATAAAGAATCATCATAATCGATAATAATAGATATCACAAATTTGCAAGATACTGCCCTGACTAGTTTGGCACCCAACGGTATGTACCTACCAAAAACGTCTTAAGCCAAAAATGTTTTTGTATTAGTATATCTGTGTTTTTCTGTACCTGGATTTGGAAATAAAAAATATCTTACTATCTTCTCTTACTTCTTACTCTTACTATAAAATATTATAAACGCGAAAGTTTGTGAGTATGTTACTGATTCACAAACTTTCGCGCTTTTTGTTACTCTTTCACGCTAAAACGGCTGAACGGATTTACATGTAATTTGGAATGAAGGTTGTTCATGGTCTGGATTAACACATAGGCTACTTTTTATCCCGGAAAACGCGGGTGAAACCGTGCCGCGCAGCTAGTTATTTATATTATAATCATCACCGCGTGGACAAAACCGCAGAACGTAGTTTCTAAAATAAATTAGAAATTATGTAACTCAAAATGATTTCAAAATAAAACACAAAGAGCAAGCCGGTCTTCAAACTATCCCAAATGATGTAATAAAGCAATAATCGTAAAAGATCATAAATGTGACAGGTAAACTGTTAAATATAGACAATTTGGACTTTTATGCATTTCGTAATAGAGCGTGGGAACTGAATTACACAGATTTCTAAAAATCTTTGTTTTTGGTATTTAGGTAACTTATGTTTTAAATGTAAACATACATAGAAACAAAAAACATACATGTTGACTTTTTGTCTTTATTGACCTTATACAGGGTCATTCATAAAGGGTATGTGCTAAGCCGAAAAGGACTCATAGTGCTCATCATTATGAACTTTTACTATGCGATTAACCCGAAAACCCAAAAAAAAAATACAGCTGTTCCATAGAAAAATGTCAATGACACTCGACAAAATGTATGGAACAGGTGATTTTTTTTTCGCGAATTCTGGGTTTGCCCCATAGTAAAAGTTGTTCATAATGATGAGTACTATGAGCCCTTTTCGGCTTAGCATACCCTTTAGGAATAACCCTGTTTAACATTGATTGTTCCAGATACGTTTGTAAGTCACCATTACGAAGATATTTTAGAATTAAACGAAGTTATGTTGGTGGAAAAGTAATAAAAGACATTACCTACTTAATAGGCCCAAGTTTGAAGGCTTTTTAAGACATCTAAATTTTCTAAAACTATGAAAATGATAAAGAACAATGATAAAGACAGATATATTTTTAGTTAGTTTAGATCTGTCTTAAAATGCCTTCAAACTTGGGCCTATTAACCGTCCTATTTCTCATTCTCTAATATAAAATTGATACTGGCCGAATCAAAGTTCAAACGGACTATTCAAAACAAACAAGAAAAAAAACAAACCACAAACAACGACCTTTTTCATCGCAACTCAATAACGACATTCGCGAGGACTCTCCAGATTCAAATTTCGAATTGTTAATTTTTTCCGCGTCTCCAATTCGCGCTGCCCTTTTCTTCGCACCAAGATGGCGGCAGATATGCAAAATTTTATACAAAGGTTGGTTTTATTGATTTCTGTCCTTTTGAATGTGATTGAAGTGTGTGCCCGTGCATAATTACGTTAGACATGAGGCTTAACAGTTTTATGATCATTGATAAGGTATTGTAATTGTATGTATGAATACGGGATGGACAAAGATTTTGAATGCTGGCTTTGTAGGTAGTTAGATATCAAATAACTTTGTTTGGAAGAGTTCGCTGTTAGCGATAAGGACGACAGTCGTTGCACTTGTTTTATACGTTATTATCCTTTTGCTTGTATGTTCAGTGGGGCTAGCACAACTTTGACGTAAAAATACGTAGCGAGTTTTCAATAGAAAAGTGTACGCCATTTACGACTGTCAAGTGTGCTCCTGACGGGTGTAAATGGCGTACACTTTTCTATCGAATACTCGCTACGTATTTTTACGTCAAAGTTGTGCTAGGCCCACTGGTGTGAACAATATAGAGTTTGCTTTTCTGTCTATCTAAATCTACTTATTACATCCTAACTAAGATAATAAATGTGTAAGTTTTATGTTAGCATCATAAGCTTTGATGAATAAAGACAAAAAAAACCTACCCGAAGTCAATAAACAAATGTATACTGCTTTCATACATAGTTTAAAAAATAAATGGCCAATCAGTTTAAAAAAACTATCGTCATCGAAACCATCGAAACTCAAATCAAACTAAAACAAAAAAAAAAGCTTTGCAAGCAAAAGCTGCCGACATGATTTCAAACTACATAATTTAATTGCTCTCTATTCTTTGTTATAAAAAACATTTCAAAAAAGGAACAACAGAATAAACAGCAGTTACGCAATCCCCTCTAAAACAATACGGTGACGCGTGAGACCACCGCCGCCGCGCCGGCCCCGGATCCTCGAGATAATCCCGCCGAGCACGTGTGCGGTGCGGGAGGAAGTGATTTGTAGAGGTTTTGTTTGAGACCATAGACATTTTTTTTAGACTTTTTTTTTATGAGTTTTAAGTGATAGAGGTAATTATTTGTCATATTTCGGAAATGTTTATCTATGTGAATATTTGTTACTAGGATCTCTGTAACTGCTATTTTGATAAATGTAATTTAAAACAGAGATAGCTTACTTAACTAATTAAGTTGTAATAATAGATACTAATTAAGTTAAGTAATACGTAATTAAGTTAATCAAGAATCAATATTACTAATAACATTGATTTTTATTCAAACTCTCCAATAGCTCTCTAGCCATTTATTTGATAGTAAGACAGAAAAGGCCCCATTTTGCAAAATGTAAAATTTGAGGGCAACCAAGACATGCTATTTCAAAGAAAATGTTCAATACAAACTGGTGATAAAAAAATAAGACATGACAGATGTCACTTTATGTAATCCAACCTCCTTAATTGGATAACCAGTCACCTGCGAACGATTTAAAGCGCTTACGGAACCCAAAAATTAGTAATTATTATGTAAAAACCATAAGAAAATTACGACCATTGCCTCATCGTGAGAACGGATGACAACATTCAAAAAAGGTTTTGTTTCTTTTTTTGCAACTGAAAAAAGTTTTTGTTTGATTTTTTCTTCAGAGGCACGGTGATAACGTCATTGTTTCTGGCCGCAAAGACGGACGCACGTGTCTATGGTCGGTTTTGCTTGTTTACTTTTTTTTTGACGTAGTAAAGACACCTGCAGCGTCATTCTGCCATTCATAAAACTTTGGCTTGCGACTAAATTACTAGCGGACATGGCAAAATAAGAGTACTAACAATTTTCGAAAGAGGACTGTCAGTTTTGTTAAGAAATATCGTTAGTGGCGCCATCCCTCAACGTAACATATAAATTGGTCGAATTATAATAGATTGGCAATTTGCGTTGTCCGTGGGAAATATAGGTGTTAGGTGACACTTCTTTGTTTGGTGACTCACTGAATATTTAATTTGAATTGTTTACAATAAAGGAGTATTATTGCGTTTTGTGTAGGTAAGTTTTTGTTATCTCAATACATTGTTTGTTATGAGTTAGTGATTATTTTATCGTAAGTTACTAAGTTTGTTGCTACATAATTGTTTTGTAAAAGATATTGCTGGGGTTTCGAGGTGATGATAACGGGGTTGAGTAATTTTTTGACTGAAATGGTTTTTTTTCATTTTCGAATGTATTAAATACAGCTGTTATTAAATTGACTTGAGAAATTTTATAGTTTTGAGAAAAATGTATTTTTTTTCCGCTGTTTCTTTTTCAATTTTGTACAAAAATGTTTAATAAGGAAACACGAATTTGTTCGTTTAAAATAAATAACAACTTCAAATATACCTAAATAGCCTTTAGGGATTAACCTTGAAATCGCGAAAAAAATATCAGCTGTTCTATAGAAAAAGGTCAATGACACCCGAAAAGATGTATGGAACAGCTGATGTTTTTTTCGCCATATTCGGGTTGGTCCAATAGTAAAAGTTGTTCATTATGTCTATGATGAGTAGTACTATGAGTCCTTTTCGGCTAAGCATACCCTTTACTTATAACCCTATATAATAATGATCAGGCCACATAATTCTTATATATCAGGCGTGAAACGTGACCATTCAAAAGAGTTGTAACTTGTTACTCACACTTACAAAAAAAACTCATTCATAAATGGTTAGCAATTTCTGACTTCGATTCCCACGCGAGTAAATACAAACAAGTGTAAAACTAAAAAAAGTGTAATTTTACACAAAAACATACTCTATGCATGACTACGCGCCATTTAAAACAATTTTATTTTCATAGACAAAAAGTTTCACCCTTAAAGTTTCAGCAAAAAGGTTGAAAATTGTACAAGGTAGGTACGTTTAAAAAGAAATTGTCGTGCTATAGGACGTTCTTTGTTTAAATTTGTGACAGTGACAGGTCCTAAATAGCGGGAGCGCTTTGTTTTGCGCGGGAACAGGAGACGTACAAAGAGTATTCATTTTTAGTACATAGCTATGTCTATTATTTTTTATGCGTGAGATTTCAGACCTGAGCATTATTTTTTTTTTTTCAACTTGAATAATACTGCGTTTTACTACCAACTCGCTTGATGGTAAGCGACGATGTGGTCGAAGATGAAGCAAGCAGACCTAGAAGATAGACCAAGAATATATTTATAAACTTTGGTACATTCTGGTAGTTGTGCGTTTCTTTACGATTGGTTAAAAAAGGAGTATTTTGTAAACCATTGTATTGTACAATGTGTAACCTACCTATAAATAAGTTTTGTAATTTCAAAACGCCAAGGTGTAGATGTTTTACAGTTTTAGTATAGAAGATGCTGGCGATAAATACTGGCGATAAAAAATAACTATAATTATTAGATCATTTAGTATAAAACTTGATCTGAGACTTATTTAGGTAGGTACTTATGAAATTATGTACATACTCGTACAATTTAAATTGAAAATTGTATAAAGAAGCTTCTAGTTTTACGTGCGGCTTTTTATACATAATTCACTCACGCTCACCTCACTCTCAAACGTCAGAGGCCTTTAGGCGGCCTAAAAATCTCTGATAGGGCTCTAGCCACTCGGCCTATCCCAATGATATATATATTTGCTTATTAATCTGTGGCCTACCTCAACGAAGCTACTTTTTACTGATCTATTGATATTATTAATGTAATTATCTAATAATTATCACCATCTAGTTCCACTCCACTCTGGAGGACGTCAGCCCGCCTAGCGGCCATCGACAGATCAAATTGTCTTCACACCGTTTTAATCCCGCGAGAAAGTGACAAACATATCTATAGATATTCTAGTTTTATTACATCTAGGCGTGGATAAAATTAATGAAAGGAACTTTGTCCACGACCCGTTCTAGGCCCGCGCTTAACGAACTTCTTATCTTGAACCAAACGGAAAAGCTATTCGAGTTAGCTATGCTTGTCCACTATCGGATGTTTCGCAACCACTTCTTCCTTTTCTATCGTTAACAAAATGCATACATGGACCAAATAACAGAAAACGTTTAACGTAAAAACCCACCAGATGTTCAGAAGGGATTACGAAGCCCCACTCATAAATGCCTAAAGCCACTACATTCTAATCCGGGCATTACCAACATTACGAACTAAATATATTGCCAGTAGAAAAAATGTGTGATTTACGCGCGCTTCCTGTGAGTTAGTGGTGTTTTCTCACCTTTGCGCGGCGTTGGATTTGGCGGGATTTTGATGAGAAAGCTTTGTTTTAAGGGTTGCCAGTTGCCAGGTTTCATTTGAGATTGCCTGAATTCTTAAAAACAAAACAGTTGATTTTTTCCCTGACTTCTTAATTACAAACTTTAGGACCAGGTACATCTCATTAATTATGACTAGACAGACAGCAAGTCTAAATCTCGAAATGATTACATCCCGTTAGGACTACATTGCTTTTGGGTTAGATCGCCAAAAGGCCAGCCCCTAATCAAGATGCAATTTCATAATCGGGACGCTATATAGATAAGACTAGTATGGGAATGACATTTCTGTCGTAGAATATTGAATCTGTAAATCTTAATATAAGTATATAAATCTCGTGTCACAATGTTTGTCCTCAATGGACTCCTAAACCACTTAACCGATTATAATAAAATTCGCACACCATGTGCAGTTCGATCCAACTTGAGAGATAGGATAGTTTAAATCTCAAATTATAGTCGCAATTTTAATTTATTGCAAATTATATAAACTACTCTGTCAAGAAAGTACCGGGAAAATATCAATAATACACAAAATGTTTGTTATTCATCCAAATTTATTTTATCACCTTCAAAGTATGCTCCTTCAGAAACGATACACTTACGCCAACGAATAATCCAATCATCAAAACATTTTTTAAACGCTGTTTCCGGAATTGAGTTGAGTTCTCGCCTCGAATTCTCCTTTATGTCTCCTACCGATTGAAAACGGGTGCCTACTAAACTAGTTTGCATGTCAAACTCGTAAACCCACGTCTCGTCACCAGTAACAATGCGTTTCATAAATGTTGGGTCGGAATTGACCCGTTCTAGCATGTCCTCAGCGACTCTCATGCGATTGAGTTTTTGGAGAAAATTCAGGTCTTTTGGGACTAGCCGAGCGGTAACATGTTTCATACCCAAATGATTACTTAAAATGGTACGGATCGACTCGTGAGATACAGAAAGTTCAGCGGCTATCTCTCTCAAAGTTGAGTGAGGATTTTCAGTCACTATTTCCTTCACTTTTGCGATGTTAACTTCAGTTGCAGACGTTGATGGCCTACCAGAGCGAGGCAAATCTTCCATCACATCTCGACCGCTTTGTACCACTCATAAGCACGTGTTTTTGATAAAGTCGATTCGCCGTAAGCCTTCTGTAACATTTTTAGTGACTCCGAACACGAAATTCCATTGGCGATGCAAAATTTAAGACAAACTCTTTGTTCGATGTTTTTGTCCATGATGAAATTCGTAATACACACTAGACATGACCTAACTAAAAACAGCACCATATTTAATCTAAATAACAGACGCAACTCAAACTCCGCGCCAAAATGTATAACAGTTGTGCCAATCTAACAACAACAATAAAAACAAAAATTTGAATTTGGAACCCAAAACAAATCATCCATTCCCGATACTTTTCTGACTGAATGTATACTGATAATTTTTACTATAAATTGACAAGTTAGCATCAACATACTACGGTTGCTATAGTTACGCAATGGCTTTTGACAGGACAATGTCTGTCGAGTCAGCTAGTCTAATGGCCGGTTTACATTATTCCAGTCCGGCGATCCAGTCCAGTACTGGATTGCTTACTGGAAAAATGTAAACCGGCACTGGAATGAACTGAATCCAGTAAGCATTCCAGTCCAGTAACTGGATTCGCGGTCTACTTTTGAATCCAGTGCGATCAATCCAGTGCAACTGGACTAATGTAGACGGCCAATCCAGTGCCATTCCAGTGCTGACGAAGTACACACGTGTTGGTTGTTTTTGTGGACTTTTTTTTGCGAGAACATTTTCGAAACTGATCTCTTCTTGAAATCATTGTCACTGTAGTGTTCACACTTCAACGGCTTATAAATAACTGGAATAATGTAGACGTTACAGATCCAGTCCAGCACTGGACTGGAATCTCGCTAGATCACTGGACTGGAATAATGTAAACCGGCCATAATATATAAAATTCTCGTGTCACAGTTTTCGTTGCCATACTCCTCCGAAACGGCTTGACCGATTTTGATGAAAAATTTTGTGCTTATCCGGTATCTATGAGAATCGGCCAACATCTATTTTTCATCCCCCTAAATGTTAGGGGTAGTCCACCACTAAATTTTTATTTTTATTTTTTGGACCAAATTTTTTTTTTTGTTATGTGATGTGGCATTAAAAAATACATACAACCCTAAATTTTCACCCTTCTATCAACAACCCCTATTAATTTATATGGCAAAACAACGTTTGCCGGGTCAGCTAGTAGATTTATAGATATGTCATTCCCATACATTATCCTACTTTTCTATATAGTTTCGATTAATAGAATTGCAACTTGGCTACGGTGACAAATAGCATAACGCGGAGCGTAATTGTCGTTTGTTTTTAGGGTGATTAGGCCGTATTCCACCACGCTGGCTAAGTGCGGATTGGTGGATTCACATAGGTACGCCAATATTTAGCTATAGCAATGATTAATTACCTACACTACATTCAATGACGTCACGTTTTCCTTAACTGAACACTATAGTTTAAAAGCCATCATCGTCATCATTCTCAGAATTTAATCCCACTGCTGGGATACAGGTCTACCCTCGAAGGGTGATTAGGCCGTATTCCAGCACGGTGGCCAAGCGCGGGGTGTATTCACATACACCATTAAATTTCTTCTCCGGACGCATGCAGATGTTTTCCTTCGCCGAAAAGCCAGTGGTATGTAAATCCGTACATAATTTCCAAAGTACTCTTTGGTATAACAATGATTAATTACCTACTTCCAATGACGTCACGGTTTAATAAACTAACTACAGTTTAAAAGCCATGTCATCGCGCAACAATGCACCGACATAGTTGCGAGACGTGCCGGAGAGGTAAATACTAGGGCGGCGTGGCGGAGGCACGTACATTAGTGTGCTGGAATTACAGCTACTTTGTACTCGATTAGAGATCCCGTGTAAAGAGTGGGTAGCTAGTGAATATGTCAAAATAAGTATGTTAGATAAATTTAGTCATAGTCAAAAAATAGAGTAGAGTTTGTGTAGCACCGCGTTAATATTAGGTACTGGTTGACATTAAAAGATTAATAAGATTTAAGATTAAATTTCAATTTTAAAGAGACTAAGTACTTCTTTTATTTGTTTAATATCCTTATAGAAACATGTAGAATAGCGGGTGCACCCACGAAAACTAGTCTATTATATAAAAACTGTACACGAGGAAAATATGTACGTATAATAATATATAATAGTCGTCACAAAATAAGAGGCCCGTTTTGACACTTGAGAAAGACCGTAGAACGTAACTTGGAACGCTTTTCGCGCATACTTTGTGGTAGAATGCAATGTCAAATTATAACGAAACTCTCGAAAACAATTACGTTCTCAGTCTTCTTTTTTATATTAGGTAGTGTTGTAACCAATTAATTACTGAATTTGACCAGCTTCATTCGATTTTATTAGTAATTAAATATTGATCAGCCGGAGGAGGTTTTGTGAATGATACCTTACTCGCATTCGAGTCTAAAAGTACAATAAAATATCACGAAGAAATGGACGCAAATAAATTCACAGAGTGGTTTACTACCTTTCGCTTTTTCTTAATTTTTTGTGATTGAGTGAATGTTATTGTAACTAAAAATATTAAATTAATAACAAATTGACCTTTCGTACCATTGTACCTATCATTTATAAATACCTACAATACTGAAGTTTAAGTTAAATTTTCTAATCAAAACCTTAATTCAATGAACTTACAGTACATAATGAAATCGATCAAATACTCATACAAACTTGAATTGATTTATCGTGAGTATCGAACACCGAGTCGTATGGTATCGTAACATCACTAGTTACGTCGCGATGACTAATGTCAAAACGGGCCTCTTATTTTGTGTTGACTATAACACTACTGAACGGATTTATATAAAACTAGGTGTTGTAATAATTTATGGATTAATAAATAAGATCCCAGAAATAATCGTTCCCGCAGGATAATAAGTACCTACAACCGCGAGAGCTAGTTCTAAGTACATAAAAATGCAGCGGAACCCAATACAGCATCGGCGTCTCACGTTTGACTGCAGCTGAATGTTAAACTTAGCCGAACGGAATTACTCTAGCAGTAATTTACACGAACTTTACTGTTTTCACTGATTTATTTGTTAGCCAGTTCATGTATTGGCAACATTGTTGTAAATCTAGGTCTTAGTTAAGCTAAGCTTTTGCATTTAAAATATTATTTAGTATTTTCTCAATACTTCTCATGATCTTCTTTCTTCTTCTTCTTATATATAAAAATGAATCGCTGTTCGTTAGTCTCGCTAAAACTCGAGAACGGCTGGACCGATTTCGCTAATTTTGATCTTGATATATTTGTAAAAGTTCAGGGAAGGTATAAACAGATGAAAATGTAAACATGAATATAATAAGTAAAGAAAAATACTAAAATCGACAATTTAATTTTCCAATACGAATTGTTCCTACCTGTGAAACATTTGATGTTCGTCCTATCGGTACGGTAAACTCGGGATGTCCGACCTCTTTTGTCTTTTTAAAAATAAAAAACAGTGTCACTTGATTGTCAAATATTTATAGGTGTGTTCAGAAGTAGGTCCGATCTTTTTGGTATGTTTTGTTATTTTTTTTTTGTTTTGTTTGCTCTAATACAGGAAAGGTTTAAAAGTAAAAAAAATAATAAAAAAAAGCTGCGGGTGAAACCGCCGGGTAGGTACAGCTAGTAGTTTATAAATGAAATAGTATATACTTCATAAGCTAAAAGCTGTTTTATTAATTTTGTCGTTGTGCGTCGAGCAATTAGGCTTTACCACACTTTAATAAAACCTCATTGGTGTTATTGACATGTGTCTATGAAAGTTGTTTTTTTTTTGCGAATTCTGCCCTTGAAACGCTGTAGAAAAGTAGGAAAATGTATGGAAATGACATTTCTGTAATCTATTTATAGATTCTATTTACATTAATTCCCATACATTGTCATAGTTTTCTATAAATAGAGTTTTTTATTTATTTATAGAATTACAACTTGACTAGGGGGGCTGTCATACCACAAGTTTAGTACCCATGGTACATTCAAACCAAACCAGCATCAGCAAGTATGTACCTAAGATACTAAAAACTGAAGCTTAGACTCGACAAAATCGATGAAATTTTATAATTTTGCTTAATTTTATTTAGACCATAGACAAAGTTATAAACTTTTTACAATTTAATCGAGGTTAAAAGTCATTTTGTCGAACAATAAAGTTTCATTGCACTTGCTACCATTGGTTTTATTGCTTCTCTCACCATTATCCCCTTTACGACACAATTCCGTCATTTCCGAAAATTTACGTAACCCATATCACGGGTTGCATTGCATACCCTCACGCCTCACATCGCTGGCATGCAACAAACTCGTCTAGTTTACACTATAATCCCAACTAATGGCGAATCCGTGACTACTAGAATGAACACCGGTGCAATAAAAACAAATATAGATCCAAACACAACAAATAAAAAGAAAAAATGTCAAAAACGGCCGCCATGTTGGCCGCCCTCACGTTCGTTTCCCGCCAAATCTTTACAGATCGTTTTAGTACGTGACGTTTGAGGATTTTTGAACGAGTTTCTATTTTTTTTTTATCTAAATTTAAACAAATGAGTTCGATTTTTGGAGTTGTTTTTTTTTTTAAATCAAGTCATTGATATGTTTGTAGTTTTTGTGGTATAGGCTTTAATTGATACCTTTTGAGCTTAAACACAATTTTGATTTTCTTTTCATCCTTTCCCTTTGAGCTACTAATTTTGTAAATGTAATAAAAATATATGCAAAAACTCAATCACGTAAAAACGGCGTAACGGATTTGGATGAAATTTGGTATGGCGATAGTTTATACCCAGAATTTTCATCTAAGCTACTTTTATCCTAAAAAAATAACAGACTCTGCAGAATAGTGGGTAAAATCAAAAAAATAATAGTAAATAGCTTGCTTTACTTTTAATACAGTTATTTTCAATACAATTTCAAAATACTATGGAAACTAACGTGGTTTTCACACATTTTTTTGTTATAATTAAACACTGGAATACTCATGTAAAAATTAAGTCGTCCACTACGACTAGTTTCGGTCACCTTCGGTGACCTTCATCAGGTGAGATTACAAACGTGACGCGCTCACGGTTGCGGTTTTTTACGTGAGTATTCCCGTGATTAAAAAAACAAAACAACAAAAAAACAAAACAAAAAACAAATGAACTAATTAAAACAAAAAAAAATCAAAATAATTTCATGACTGCTATTTTTGAGATCATTAATTACATTCAGAGGAAATATCATAAAATATCGTAGCGTTCCTATATCGGTTGATAAGATTTTTTAGTTTAAAAGAATATAATCTAATTTTGTTTTTCCGTTAAGAGCGATTTTTTAAGAACAAAAGACTTCAACGGGATCTCTATTTTTCGCAATTTTCCGGTTTCTTGCAAAGTTTTTTTGAACTCGAGTAAAACAAATTTTTATTAAAAAAAATTAAATACCTACCTACTTACGTAGCCATTTGTCTGTATCAATAAGATATTATTTGTAAAAGTATTGAGTTTTTATAGATTTTTTCAATCGTTTGAATAAGTGAGTTAATACTACTATTATGAATACGAAGGTTTGTATGTTTGTTACTCCTTCACGCTGGAACGGCTGTATGGAAATAGAAAAAAAATACAATAATTTATATTAATTTAAGTATAGATAGCTATACCTTCGATTAACATAGTCATCGTTTTTCATCGCACGGGTGGCACCTAGGAAACAGCTAATTTCATGACTAAAATAATTTAATCATTCTTTTGAAATATACACTGCGTCTCGAGAGCTAACGTTTTTTAGAAAAATTTCTAGATGTTCTAGTAAAACGAGGAATTAAACAACATTAAATTACATAATTTAAGTCCTATTTTACCCCCAATAGAATTTAAAATCGTGTAATCATAACAAATACCAGTAATTGACTAATACGGAAGATGTTACGACGGCTTTACCAAGCTCTAAGTGGATAGTCAATCGTTAGTCTACGAAACTGGTCCAAAACTGGATCATTCAGTTCACAGGCCACCGATAAAAAGAAAAAAACACAAATTCTTAGAAAGGAGGTTCTACAGTCGGCCATTTTTCTTTCATACTCTTTACTTTTTATTTGTCTATGGCCAAGATGGCTACCGTCTCGCGCGCTGTTTGACAAGTCAATACAGAGTGAGAATTTTGTTTGTTCTCTTATTTTTATGGGAATGCCTTGGTTCCGTAGGAAACGTGATTGTTATGTTGATATAGTTAGGGCAGTGTTAAATAAGATCAAATAGATCGCTCTTGGTACATGGTCAATAGCTATGAGAGATTTTAAAATAAATAGAAACACCCACAATCTTCTAAAAAATGGTTGTAAGATTTATTGGGCCGATTTTTAACTCTGTACCGCTTAATAGACATATATTGGCCTAAACATTTAAATAATTACAATAAATTAGTCTAATATTGGTGTAATTATGTACCGGCTAATGAAATAAACAAACAAAATATACCTAAGTACACGATGTTCGATGTGCACTCATAACTTAAAATAAAAAAAGGTTTGAAACGCGAGTTCATTTTGGTCTTAAAATCAGACTAAATACACCTTCCTCTATAAGTATTTATTTTATTTGTACTGAAAATTGTTTTTCGGAAATTCTCGGCGTTAAGGTATATCGGGTTGGGGTCAATATTAAAATTTCTGGCGTTTTTAGCTAATCACAGCTCATATTAAATTACAGACTCCAAAAACCAAAAACAAGATTTAAACTCATTCTGTTTTAGGTCCTCCTGATTTGAACGTTTACTAAAAATCTTATAAAAATCAAAGCTAAACAGTGATTACCTATTTAGTTGTCAATTTTAACCTTTTTATTTATTTGTATTTAATAATTTAAACTTTAATTTTAAACACATAAGTACTACCGAAATTATCATTACTTATCATTTTATCGTCCCGAAATATTTTATAATGGACATTGGTTAGATTTAAGCAGCTTTTATAATTAAGACCCATAATCAAATTATATATTTTTTAACTAGCATATACAGAAAAATTAAATCAAAGAAAAGGCGGTACCCTAAATCAATCAAATAATTACCATTCCTGATGGCTGTGCTAATGGGAAGAAATGTTTATACCCAAGACATGGCATAAAACATCCAATTGGACACTAAAATCAACCAAATATGACTCTTAGTCCGACGTTTTACAGCTCAATTTACTTTGACAAGTCTTAGTGCAGATGCCCACAATGTTGCTAAAAGTTCAAAACAATTTTGAGCTTTATTAGAAAGGGGTAGACGTCAAAATGGTTTGGATAGAAAAGAGTTATAATTATTGACCACCTGCATACGGCAGGACCACTTTTCTCTTAATTATATGCAAATAGAACTCGTAATGTGTTTGGTTTGTTTTTTACGTAAAAGGGCCGATATTTACGCCGCTTTGAAATCTTTCGCGAGCCGTCTTTAGAAATAAGCAGGAATTTCTTAATTTATTTGCACTTATTATGTAGTTTGAGACTACCTCAGAAATATAAGTTAACTGCCTTTTCTGTCATACACAATAAAAATTCACATACAAAAAACAAGAGTTTTTTTTTATTGTTAGACTATTTTTCGTTGATAAATGACTCATACTGAATCAGTTTTTCTTTGTTTCTTTATTAAACTTACCTCCATTCTTTTCGCTTTTCATTTTAATCCCACGGTTTACACAAGAAAATCACAAAAAATATCACAGTCAGAACGCACAAACCATAAAAAAATAAATAAAAAAAGAAATTGTCTATGAAATAAAAAAGCAAAATCGCGGCTACCGAGCGCGCGCAGTTCCCGCCAACTGTCAATTAGAAGATTAAACTGGCCACAAAGACTGATTTAAAACAATTGCAAGATTTCGAACTGCAAAATTAGTCTTCCGTATTTGAAATCAATGTCAAAGATTCGCGGCGTCAGCGTTCGCGCCATGCGCCTTTGTGGCCACATGTAGGTATGCCTAAAGGTTGCATATGCACACATTGTTAATGCCCTCAATATAGATAAAGGTTTGCATAATATGTTTCGTTTTTCTTGTGACATGCGACCTTGATAAATTGTTGAGTTATTATTGGAAATATATTTCCAGAATCAAGTTTTAGCTGAGCGCGATTAACGGCTACTTTTAACTGTCAATGAAGAATTGGCAAATTTTACTGGTGTTTGATCCGAAAAGCAATGTAAGAAGGAGAAACAATATACAACACAACAATATAAATATACTAGCTGCCCCCGGTGGTTTCAACCGCTGTTTTTTTCTGTTACTTTTAAACCTTCCCTGAACTTCCACAAATATTTCAATATCAAAATTAGCGAAATCGGTCCAACCGTTCTCGAGTTATAGCGAGACAAACGAACAGCGATTCATTTTTATATATAAGAAGAAGATAAGAAGAAGAAGAAGAAGAATGGTACTAGGAAAATTACAGGGCATAAAGAAAAGATCATCTGGGTTAGTAAAGTTGTCTAAATGCGGATATAGAGACTGTTTCAAACTTTTACCTATGTACTGCAAAAAATGTGTAGGTACCTACGTATATTAGCCTTGTAAAGACGCATCAATAAACAGAACAATAAATGGTCGCTTGAGCCAAAATCAGCATGTACTATTTTACTAATATGTATTACTAGCTGACCCGTGCCCACTTCGTTGGGCATAATGTTAAATAAACCCGAAGCCATCGCGCCGCCGTCCGGACCGTTTTTTCTCCGATTCACTTTGCAAAACGGACTATCACGCCTTTTTATTTTTCGGTTTTATAAATAACCTATGACACTCAGCAATAATGTGGCTTTCTATTGGTGAAATAATTTTTAAAATCGGTTCAGTAGATCCCGAGATTACCCCTTACAATTTAACAAATATACAAACACACAAACTTTACTTCTTTATAATATTAGTATAGATAAACGTGAAAGTTTGTAAGAATCTATGGATGCATTGTATGTATGTTTGTTAGCCTTTCACGCAAAAATGGCTGAATGGATTTACCTAAAATTTGGAATGAAGGTTATTCATGGTCTGGATTAACACATAGGCTACTTTTTATCCCGATAAACGCGGGTGAAACCGCGGGGCGCAGTACATCATAAATGAGAAGATCATAGTGTGGTGTCTTGCAGAGTTTTGATCCGTTAAACAAGAACATTATTTTACAAAACAAAAAACAAAAACCGACTTCAAAAGACCGACTATTGAGTTATTCATCTATTTGTCGCGCACGTACTTAATGCAAATTTAAGACTTATATGGTTTTCTCATGGATCCCATTATCAGAACTGGACTAAATTGAAATGGGACCAAATGGGAAGCGTCAGCTTTCTAATAAAGAAAGAATCATCAAAATCGATTCACCCAGTCAAAAGTTATGAGGTAACAAACATAAAAAAAAAAAAATAACATACAGACGAATTGATAACCTCCTCCTTTTTTGAAGTCGGTTAAAAACTCACAAAATTCTGAGTGCTACCGAATTTCACTATGCAACTGTGATAATAAGGACAAACGTTACGCTTACCATCAGACTTCTCTTTCAGGATATCTGTATTAACGCCCTCGAAAGGCAGACAAAGGTAAAATTGTTAAAAAAATAAAATAATAAGTTCGAATGTGCCATTTTATTTTATGTATGACTAAATGCTGTAGACCACTGAGGTGACAGAGCTTCAATTAATACAGTAATACATTATTAATAATACATAATACATTAAGGCCCTGGCCACGGGACATTCGCCGATGCGAATATTCGCGCGGTGCGAACGGCGAAGCGTGTAGCGACTGAAATAAACTCATAGCAATGTACTAAGTACATTGCCACTGTCTGCATTGTGGACCACTGCCTTAAGGCGGCCTATAAACTCTGTCACCACTTCACAGATTTCCTTTCTTGACAGATCTATTTCTAAAAGTATTGATAACCTTTACTAATGCGTTGCAATGAAAGATAGTTTTATTTTTAGTTAGTTTAGATCTTTCAAATAAAGCCTTCTAACTTGGGCCCAATATCCTTCGGGTACGGAACCCTAAAAACATTGTCTCGACTACCAAAATGTGTTTCAATGACAAAGGCAGATTTAGTTTTAGTTAGTTTAGATCTACCAAATAGAGCCTTGAAACTAGGGCCATGCTTTGGGTTCGTGGGCCTTGTTATTTAATAAAACACTTTATTGGCCGATATCCGCATTTTATTCAGGCTTTCTATTGAATAGTATTACGTCTTACAAGTTCCGTAGCCAAAGAAAGAGAGATGGCGGGAAACGGTTGCCATAGACAAATAACATTTTGTCTATCATAGACTACAACAGGCCCAATATCCTTTGGGTACTGAACCCTAAAATATTGTCTCGACTACCTGAAGTTACTGTTATTTATTCTGTGTCTCGGCTCCCAAAATGAAACTACTAGCGTTTCTAGTGATCTAGATCTAATGGGAGGAGATAGCCACGCGTACGCCCCTCGCCCCGCCTATCTGCCTACGATCTCACAAAACATTGATTTAACGCATTCCCGCTTTAATTTGACATTACACAACGCATTAAACGCCGCGGTAAACATAGCTTACATTGTTTGTTTTATTTGGCCAAACACATTTGTGCATTCTGCCAAATTATATTCTGGAGATAAACGGTTGTCTGCTATCACTTTTGCGTATTTTTTGCATTCATATAGATCAAGAATTAAGTGGATATAAAAAAGATAACCCGTTTAAAATTACATTTTAAGACGTGTTCTAAACATTGTTTTCATATGTATGTAATAAAATAAACAAAGTAAACTGATTTTTTAAAATATATCTGTCCAATTGAATTATTCAAAACGATTATTATTTTTAATTTCATATTTCACAAAGCCGCCAAGCAATATGATTCCTAACGCTACCTAAAACTCTGCAACCAGGGCTAGCCTTTCAACCTACATGAACATCATTGCAAAAAAAAAATTCCTAAGCATTTTTTTGCGTTAAGTAAGTAGGTATTAATATTTACTACAATCACAGAATAAGTAATAGCTACACGAATCTTAATTCGCGTCTACCCTCTTGTCTAGCCGACAAAAAACTACAGACCTACATTCATTTACGGCCTATACGGCGGCAGCAATAATTCGCACCACGCTTTCCGCGTCACGTACCATAGACAATCGGCAGCGAACCGACCTCTTTGTCCGAGCCTGATTTATTGTTTGTCACCGTTTGAATCTCGAACGCTTATTGGTGAATGACTTTTTTTTCGAATAGAGAATGCATTTTGATAAATGGGTATGCGATTAAATGATGTAATTTGTAGGTGGATGCTTAGACTAAAATATTTATTTTAGTCTAAGGGTGGATGTAAGCTTTTGCTGCGTTCGTTTTTTTTTGTGGATAGTAGAGTGTATCTACCTTTTCCCACATACAGACCAAATAATATTTACCTACTTTGGCCTACTTGTATTGATATAAGCTACTTGCCTGCAAAACTTCATGAAGATAAACTAGAGGTACCTACTCAATTTTTTATCAGACAAATAAATATGAAAATGCTGATTTACCCCATTACAGCCAGAAAACTTCGCTTCGTTCGGTCAAGAAACTATTTAAAAGAATGGATCTTAAACATTTTGTAGCCCTAATATTACGACCCTTTTTACTGCCCGTTATAAGAGTTTAAACTTATAAAACAGGATAACATATTATAACGTGCTAGCCCAAGCGCTTACCAATAAAAAAGCGAAGTGTCATAATTAACGTGTTTTCGTCATCGATCGGCGTAGACAAAGGAGGTTCGTTTATTCAACATCACGTACTGGCTGTTTCGAGCGCTATTCTCTATATTGTTTATGGTATAACGACTGGGGTTATGTAAACGATAATTTTTATTGTAATTGTCGGACACATGAAGTGAATTTATTTCCGAATTCTATACAGCATTCGTAGATAGGTACAGTAAGTTTGACGTTTGTTTATGAAGTTAGCTTTTAGAAAGTTATTATACTTGGGTTAAAGGGTCATAGTAGGTCATCATCATTAGATAAGAACAATTTTTCACAATGGGACCCTGAAATCGAGAAAAAAAACAGTTCCATACATTTTTATCGATTTCAAAAAGGAAGGTAAAAAAATGTATGTATCATTGACATTTTTGTATGGACATTTTCATTTTCAGGGTCGGTCTCATAGTCAAAATGGTTCAAAATGATGAGTACTATGGTACTTTTTGGCTTAGCACTTTCTTTCCATATTCCCAAATACCCCTGTACAGAAACACATAAAAGTACCTATTTTAACCGACTTCAAAAAAGGAGGAGGTTATCAATTCGACTGTATATTTTTTTTATGTTTGTTACCTCATAACTTTTGACTGGGTGAATCGATTTTGATGATTCTTTTTTTATTAGAAAGCTGACGCTTCCCATTTGGTCCCATTTCAATTTAGTCCAGTTCTGATAATGGTATCCATGAGAAAACCATATAAGTCTTAAAGCATTAAGTACGTGCGCGACAAATAGATGAATAACTCAATAGTCGGTCTTTTGAAGTCAGTTTTTGTTTTTTGTTTTGTAATATTTTAACAGATCTGGGAATCATATAGCTAGGTTTATGTTATGGTAGCGATAAAAATATTATGTCACTAGCGGCTCGTCCCGGCTTCGCACGGGTGGACACTATTATAGTTTTAGTAAGGATCCCTAATTTTTTCAGGTAATAAATATAGCCTATGTCACTTTGGGATAATGTAGGTAGCATTCGAATGGTGAAAGAATTTTTGAAATCAATCCAGTAGTTTTTGAGTTTATTCCACACAAACATCCAAAAATACAAAAATACAAATCTTTCCTCTTTATAATATTAGTATAGTAGATAAATAACGCCAACTACAAAATTTCACATAAAAAAAAAAAAAAAAAAAAAAAAAACAAACAAAAAAAAAAACAAAAAAAAAACGAAGTAAAAAAGTTCAAGTAAAAAAATAAAACGTTGAATGCATTCGCTAACCGACGTTTAAGTTTTCGTTTTCGATAGACAGGTTTTTAGGTAAATCAATTTGGATATTTACCTAGCAAATTACGATCCATAATTCCATACCAATACCTTCTTTTTAGTCTCAACTCCAGTCCATAGTACAAACGTAGAAAAAACATCCGACTCAGAGCACATTGTGTTGATGACTCACTCAGATTTGAGACCTACTGGCCTACTGACTTTGACATACATTTGGCTGGCGACTCGGTTTTGAGTCATTAGCAATTTTCATTGGCAATTGTAAACTATACCTTACGGCGTATGATGACAAAGCAATAGAACAGCCCCCCTAGCCAAGTTGCAATTCCATAATCGAAACGCTATAGAAAACTACAAAAATGTATGGGAATGACATCTCTATAATCTATTTATGGATTCTACAGAGTTGCAAGGAACAGGTCTCCTTCTCATTCTCAGATCATCATTCTCAACCTTTAACTCCCACTGCTGGGATACAGGTCTGCCCTCGAAGGGTGATTAGGCCGTATTCCACCACGCTAGCCAAGTGCGGGCGTATATTTTAACGTTGGGGATTATTTAAAACTATTAACTGGTTCTGTAGGATATCGAGTGCAAACGTAGGAAGAAGCTCATCATCCACTGCCTTCTTTATCCTACTGCTAGATATAGGTCTTTCTTACAGTGCCATCTGCCTTGATCCAACGATAAACGAACAACATACCTTTTCATGGAGTACTCTGGGAACAACCTATACCAAGCCACACATAATACCTGCACGCAACTTATTATGAAATAGTATTTTCGTGATTAAATTAGCGTCGTCTAAATTGTATAAAAACCTACTTGCTATCTGTTTGTACGTCAGATTTCAACAACTTTTATTTCACACTAAGACATGAAATAAAAATAATTGCACAATGATTTTACGTTCTAACCCATAAATTTATGCCTATTCATGCCTATTAAAAAGAACATCGCTCAAATTCGAGTTTAGAATCAATCCGTTTCCCACCCATATCCGCCGGGGGTGTCGACGCTCCCTATTGGCTGAAAGAAGGGTGGCGGCGGGTAAAGCCGACCAATCGCAGCCGTTCCCGCGAACGTGCTTTATCTCCAGCCAGCACCCCACGGCTCTAAAGTTGTGTTTACGCTGCGTTTCAATTGTTTGTCGTTTTAATTGATGTTCGTTTTTTAAAAGGTGAGGGCGCTCGATACTTTTTTTTCTTTTTTAAGGAGGCTTAGGACGTCGGGTTAGTGGATGGGAGAGATAAATTGTGTCCTTTAGAGACACTAGTAAGCATCTCCGACGTCGCTTGTTTCAAATTTTCCCTAAAAATCTGTCTTTTGTTTTGGGTAAGTAATTAAATGTAATCTGTCGTGGAATGGAAATATTTTTTTATTTTACCTCTATACCTATAGGGTTATTCATAAAGGGTATGCTAAACCGAAACGGGCTCATAGCACTCATCATTATGAACAACTTTTACTTTGAGACCAACCCAGAATTCGCGAAAAAAAAAACAGCTGTTCCATACATTTTGTTTAGTGTCATTAACATTTTTCTATGGAACAGCTGATTTTTTTTTCGCGAATTTCGTGTTGGTCCCATAGTAAAAGTTGTTCAGAATGATGGGTACTATGAGCTGGTTTCGGCTTAGCATACCCTTTATGAATAACCCTGTATAATATCAGACAGAACATCGACCTGACTCTTTGTAGTAAGGGTTCACTTTATCTTTGATTCTCTTTTTTTAATTTCTGTTTCAGATAGTTATAGAGTAAAGGATATGTCTTGTATGAAGACAATTTGCAAAAACCCGCCAAGTACTTACGAAAAAAACTCTAGATAGACTTTTTATAGGCCTAACTGATTACTTCAAGATATCAGACGAGCGGGTCTTAAAACAGGCTATAACTTAAAAAGTTAAATTAACTCTGTTAAAAAAGGCCAATTTTATTATTACTCAATAAAAACTTCTTACAAGACTGAATTAGAAAAACGGCTAAAAAAGATTATTTCAATAATTTAAATTAATAAATCTGATGATTTAAAAAAGCGTTGAATCAATTTCGATAAAATTTATATGGGAATGGGACCACCTCTGGAGTACGGCCTATACAGGGTTATACAGAAAGAGTATGCTAAGCTGAAAAGGGCTCATAGTATTCATAATTATGAACAACTTCTACTATGGGACCAACCCAAAATTCGCGAAAAAATAATCAGCTGTTCCATAGAAAAATGTCAAGGACAAAATTTATGGAACAGCTGATTTTATTTTCGTAAATACCAGGTTGGTCCCATAGTAAAAGTTGTTCATAATGATAAGTACTATGAGCCCTTTACGGCTTAGCATACCCCTTCTGTATAACCTTGTATATCTAACAAAAAATAATCAACAAAATCAACTCGTAATTGGACAACAAAAAAACATACAGTCTAATTAAAAACCTCCTATTTGGAGTCCTTTTTGGATACTTAATAAATCAGATTTTTCTTAAACGTGCTAAATCAATTTCGATAAACTTAATACAGGACCACCTCCGAAGAACTATGGTCCCAAACAAAAAAGACAAACATAAAGAGTATAAAGGAAAACATCGTGAGGAAGCCTGCATACGTCCGGAGAAGAAATTCAATGGCGTATGTGAATCCAGCCCGCACTTGGCAGCGTGGTGGAATAAGGCCTAATCACCCTTCGAGGGTAGACCTGTATCCCAGCAGTGGGAGGATTAAAGGTTAAGAATGAATAAAATGATGATGAAAAAAAAGAATCATCAAAATCGATTCACCCAGTCAAAAGTTATGAGGTAACAAATATTTAAAAAAATCTGTCTGTACGCGTTGACCTTTTAATTGCGGTCACACTTTTAAACTAAGAACAAAAGCTGTATTTCAAATTCAGAATCGTTCGAACGAGGCCGTTGGAACAAAGCTTTGTTTTCATGCGTTCGATTTTAGTGATGTACTAGATTAATTTGCCGGATTTTCTGCCGGAAAATGATTGCTCAACTAAAATAATTAATAAGAGCTTTATTTAATTTGTCGTGTTAGTAAGTGTGGGTTAAATCTTGGAGGCTAAATTACTCCCCGATGTCCGAATCCGAATCCGAGAATGAATGAATGAATGAATCCGAAAGGTACATAATTATAATTTCAAAAGTTTGTGAGTGTGTCTGTGAATATTTAATCACTCGATTGTTTTGTTGTTGTGTGTGTTTTTGTGTTTGTGTATTTGACTCGCTGGTAGAGTCAAGGCCCCAGAGTCTGTCTCACCGGCGTGAAGTGGCCAGTGTGTCGATATTCTATACGATACACTATGGTGAGTGTGCTCAAGAACTGGACGATCTAATCCTGCCATCACCATTTTACAATTAACCACCAGACCAGACCAACACCAGACGTCAGACGTACAAAAATGAACCCTCTCACGGTGGATATTCCGTTCAAACGCACCAAGCGTTTCCATTCCACCTTTTTAATTCGAACGGCAGTGGTGTGGAACTCATTGCCGGCGCGGCGTCTGTCTTTCCGAAAAGGTACAACCCGGGGTTGTTTAAAAGAAGAGTGAATAGATATTTCCTACGCGTGCAACATCTTTGACCACATCGTCGCATCCCATCAGGTGAGATTGTGGTCAAACGCATGCCTAGTTTGATGTAAAAAAAAACATCTCCGCAACTACTTTACCGATTTTGATGAGGAGTATTGACAACGTAGATTCTGGAACAACACTTAAGCTACTTTTCAATAACATCATCACTGTTTTTCATCACCGAACAGCTTTAATTATAATTAACTAATTTTACAACTACATAATTGTAAAATTGCATCATTAGCCGGACTTAAGCCGGATTAAGCCATTGGCCATCCCTAGTCGAGTCGACACTCGAGACTGTTTTGACGTCGCGAGTTATGTTTTTAATTTTTATTTTTTATCGCAGCGCGCCGTGACCGATGTCAATAATAAACGTTCAGCTGGTTGTTTATGGTTTTAAGAATTCAATTGTAGAATTTGTACAAAATGGTAACGTTGATACTTCAGGGAAGTTTAGTTTTGCTTATGGTATAAACATTTAAATGTTGAATTTGTAGAAATGGTAACGTTGGTACCTCGGGAAAGTTAAGTTTTGCTAATATTTTTTTTTATAAAGTTTATTACACACCACAGACTCCACGGTCCGTGAGTTTTAACTATTAATTTAAATTTGAAATTAAATTTTTAAACTTTTACTATTTTTTTTTGTTCATGGTTTAAAACATTCAATTGTAGAATTTGTGGTGATAAAATCATATTATTTCCGAAGACTTGTAAATCTCAGCTCCACCACGACTGAGAGCAAAGGGCGCTTGTTATACAGGGTTATTCATAAAGGGCATGCTAAGCCGAAAAGGGCTCATAGTACCTACTCATCATTATGAACAAAATTTTACTATGGGACCAACAAGAAATTCGTGAAAAAAAAATCAGCTGTTCCATAGAAAAATGTCAATGACACTCGACAAAATGTATGTGTTCCATACATGCTGATTCGAATTTCGAGTTGGTCTCATAGTAAAAGTTGTTCATAATGATGAGTACTATGATCCCTTTTCGGCTTAGCATACCCTTTATGAATGCCCCTGTATTACACGCTATGGTGTAGGCCTACCAAATAATGATAACTGTTTCAGGGGCCACTTACATTATAGAGACAAAAATCTGCCGAACTAAAAATATTTTTTTAAATTCGTTTTTTTACCCTAACCTTTCATAACCTAACCGTTTTTCATGTCATGTTATACCAAAATCCGTTGAACCGTTTCAGCGTTTAGTGGTAACAAACATACAAACTAAAACATTAAAATATTAATGAGATAAGAACAGGTACAAAATGAATCTGCTGGCAGATTCAGCTATCCGAACATCGAATGTATTCGACGATAATGTTCGAAAAGTCTTCCACTTTCGGAAAGAATATATCAGGGGCGTAGCTACCGCCGTATCTGCCGTAACAATTATACGGGGCCCCCGGGCTACGGGGCCCCCGACGTGAGTAAGCTAAAATTAATAATAACTTCCCAATTTTATTTTATTTCAGAAATGACATACCTAAGTCAAAAAAAGTAATTTATAGTTTTCTCGAGTAAAGCGTAAGTTCAAAAGTTGGCAACACCCTACATCGGTTATTGCGGCCGAAAAAAAGGCAAGGAGACTGTACATTTAATTTGAATTGCTTGGAATTTATTTTGGAAAAACTGACAGATAGATAATTATGATAAATAAATATTTGTTTTAATTTTACGCAAACATTGATTTTTTCTATTGTGAGAAATCTTTACCTTTTAAAGGGGCCCCCAATTTTTTTTTTATACGGGGCCCTGCCAAGACACGCTACGCCACTAGAATATGTCAAATCTTTCCGATTTATTTGACATATAAATTCGAATTCGTTCCGAAAGTGGAAGACTTTTCGAAGATAATCGTCGAATACATTCGATGTTCGGATAGCTGAATCAGCCTACTAGTTACTAACAAAAAGTTTCCGCTTGAACGACAAAGAAGTATCTGAATCTATCTATATTTTAAACGCGCTTGCGCTAAAAACTTACGGTACGGGAGGAATGGAGGACGTAACCAGGATCCACATTTTGGGTGAAAACTATTTTAAACCATTTTTAACCGACTTCAAAAAAGGAGGAGGTTATCAATTCGTCTGTATGTTTTTTTTATATATTTTTTTATGTTTGTTACCTCATAAATTTTGACTGGGTGAATCGATTTTGATGATTCTTTTTTTATTAGAAAGCTGACGCTTCCCATTTGGTCCCATTTCAATTTAGTCCAGTTCTGATAATGGTATCCATGAGAAAACCATATAATTATGTCTTAAATTTGCATCAAGTACGTGCGCGACAAATAAATGAATAACTCAATAGTCGGTCTTTTGAAGTCGGTTTTTGTTTTTTGTTTTGTAAAAATAATGTTCTTGTTACCAACTTTTATAACCCAGGTCCACTCGATTAATAAATTGAATTTGGAATTTGTTACTTTTCAAATTTCAGTTTTATTCAGTGACACTTAAGGGCAAGGAAATGTAAAAACCTAAGATGTTAGCAGTTTTAAGACACTTTTTGAACCAGTAAAAAGAAGGTCCACATTTTGCCGTCGGCTGCAGAAACTTGCTGACTATGGCAAAGCCAACCAAACTTTACTACTTTGGTACTTTTTAAAATTTATATACAACTTTTTTATTTGTTACTTTATTAGGCCTTATTTATAAACACTGTTTAGTTAAGTAACATCAGTTATATAGTACCGCACTAGTTTAAGGACTTTGTTGAACAAAGCAATGCCTAAAAAGACGAAAATGTACAACAAAAGGCACTAAATAATATCTATTTTAAATATAATCATTAATCTGTCTAAACTAAAATTATTTGTTTCTTTAAGCTGTCTTAAAAAAAATGTAGATATAATTATGAACGCTTAATCGGATACTTATTCGTCATTTAATAAAGAATAAAAAACAGAAAAAAAAATTAAAGAGATAGACTCTTTCAACGGAAGTAGGTACCTACCTATATATATTTTTTCATATTAAATATTGTATGTCTTTAGTTGGATTTATTATTAGAATTAAACGTTTTATAAGAATCTTAAAAGATCTAAAAACCATTTGACTTATTTAAATAATTTTATATTTACCTTATTGGAGTCCAACAAGAATAAAGCCACTTTCGCACAGACAAAATACATTACTATTCATTCTTTTTGAATGATTTTACACTAGTTTTTCACTTCACAATTTTTAACACAAGAAAACCACGCACTATTCAGCATTTCTAAAAAACATGAGCTTTCTTACTGGCCACCGATAAAGATTTTAGGCTCCCATTTTGAAATAGGAACGGTGGAAAATCTGTAAAAAGTTTTTTGTAGCTTTATTTTTAACTGAAAGACAATTTTTTTCGAAAATGGAACCCACAGTAAAAGGCAGTAGAGCTTTCTTCTATCACATTTCACCACCAATAAAATTAAAAACAAAATTCAATTCGATTAAGAATCTTACAAAACAAATACACTGCTCGAAAAATTTAACAATCAATATCAAATTCTAAGCTCAAAAAATCAACTTTTTAAAACCAGAATGATTTCACACACTAAAAAGTCTCAATAAAATCGAATTCTAAATTCGAACAATTAAGTTTTTAAAATGGTGGCGTTATCGCGTGGCGATCGCGGTAGTTTGACTGACAGGCCGAGAGCTTTCGCCCCTTCGCTCCCGGAGCCTCAGGGAGGCTGGGAGGGCAGGGAGGGGCTAATCCGGAGTGCACGGGATAGACACGTAAGTACGAGTCGATTTTGACACGCATTTTAAAGAAAGGTGGCTGAATGGGATCATTTCATTTGCCTATAAAAGTTATGTAAGGAGGTGAGTTTTATATCGATAGCTTGTAGGAGTTTGATTGCAACATTGTTGCAGACTTCGGTAGGAGCTATAATATAAAATTGTCATTGGGTAGTGCTGCGGTATGGAAATTGTTATTTATTTTGTAATTCAAAAAAGGAACCTATTCGATTATATTTTCAAGGCCTTACCTACCTACCTAACAAAATACATTCATAATCATTCATCATTCATTTTCATTTTATCATAATACCACCACAGTTGTATACTATGTAGGTAACGTATTAAGAATATTTACATTGTCAACAACATTTTATATTGTACATTGTCGTATAAGCAGTTTTCGATATTTTTGGGTAAAAATAATTAGTTTACTAATATTATAAAGAGGAAAGATTTGTATTTTTGTATTTTTGGATGTTTGTGTGGAATAAACTCAAAAACTACTGGACCGATTTCAAAAATTCTTTCACCATTCGAATGCTACATTATCCCAAAGTAACATAGGCTATTTTTTTTTTTTTTTTTTTTTCCACAGCAAAGCGTGGCAGGGGAACAGCTAGTGTTAGATATTTTTTTACTGATTTTTAATAAGCCTGAGTACAAAAAGGTACCTACCTAAGAGCATGGAAATTTGATAATGTAATTTTTAGTAGGTAGGTAGAGTTGCATGACTCGCACTCGCTGCTGTGTTATATTTATAGGAAAGGTGGATTCGATATATTATTTCATATTTTTGCACTACTAGGTGATCCTCATGGTTTGACCAGCTCTTTGACGAGAAACGATAACAATGATATTTTATGTTCCATATGTATTTTCCTTTACCCCTGAAACAACGTACTTATTTGCAAAAGTTCACAATAATGGTAGGTTGAGAAACAGCGTAGCAAACAAATTCACTTTCGCATGCATAAAATTAGCTAATTTAGGTAGACATCTTTAGGCACAGTCTGTACTTACTATACCATACCATACTATACTATACTAAGTGTACTTATCTATTACCTCATATCCTCATAAGTACATACATTACTCCATTCATCTCCAAAACTCGAATAAAATATCGATTCTCCGCCGGCGCAATGCAAACACACCTCGAGTCGAAACCAGTTTAAAAAAAATAATAAAAAAGCTGATTTGCATGACGTTTGCCTCTTCCCGCCTACAGCGCGGCGCGGCGCGCGATTGGCGGGACCGGATCCAATGGCTCCGAAGGTCATGCGGTATCATGCGGTATAAAAATGTTTTAAAATGTACGACGACTCGTCTATCTGTGGTTTGGCTTCGCTATTAAGGTGTATTAATTTTTTTATTTTGAAGGAGGTGGAGGTTCATTATAATTATTTACGTACTGAAAACCCGCGTAAAGAGTACGCGATGTTTTATACTTTTACACGGATTTTATAATGCGTAATAAATTGGATAATTTTTTTAATAATGACTTAAAAAGACAGCTAAGATTGTAGATTTACACGTCTGGATACTATTATTTAATAACTAGGCAGGGATTGGACATGTATTCATAGGGCATCTACCTACTTAGATTTCTGCTTCCAGGAAGTGCCTAAGTACTTTAAAAAAAATTGAGCTATAATTTCAGATCTGGGATCTTATTATGAGTACCTAGTTAGCTATTAAGTATAATTGTTAAATCTATTTGTCTGTATTAGGTTAATTTTAGATTCTAAAATTTAAATCTGTTTGCGGTCCACAGTATCCAACCAGGAGCACCATAAAAAGCCAAAAAAAAAAATGTAAAAAACATTTATTTATATAAAAAGCCTATATCAGATTATTCTCAATTACTTAGACCAAAAAGGTACAGATCTAGATATCTATATTATCTATAGCCGTATCCACAGCCCCATTAAACTGATCTAACATTAATTACAGCGCTTGTTAACACCTCGCGCGCCATTTTGTCGCAAATTGAACTAATTTGTCCCCTCGGCTCGCTTCCTCCGTTGTCTCCCCGGACCCCTGTACGGCGGTCGGTTCGACGGCTGGCGTGGAGTTGTATTTAAGTAACGACTTTCTTCTTTAGTTTTGACATTTTTGTTTTTTTTTTTTGTGATGTCATGGAAGCTTGTCCTACTATTTTCCTTTTTTTTTTCTTTTTTTTTTGTTTTGGTCTATGTAATGCAGACTTGTCTTACATTTTTTATTTTTGTTGTCACTGTGTTATTTTTTTGTTTTCTTTGTCTTGTTTTGGAATTTTGTAAGAAGATTTTGTTTTTTGTTTTGTTTCTTGTGCCTCTCTTATTAATTTTAAGTTTTTTTAACATCGAAGTTTCTCCATTATTTCACCTTTAGGTACGTTTTTTTTTTCGATCCTCACCCTAAATATGCAATGGTGGTGGGCGGCTTACCTAACTAAAAACTACTTGCACGGGTATGAAATATAGCCAAACTCGGGGATAATGTACATAGCTTTCTAATGGTAAAATAATTTAATAAAAAAAATATTTAAAAAAATCGGTCCATTAGTTTTTAATCGAAACAAACATACAAAAATACGAATCTTCCTCTCTAATAAAAGTGTAGTGTAGGAGTGTAGATGTCAAAGCTTAGTGGCAGGCTACTTTTTATCCTGAAAAATGCGGGTGAAACCGCGAGGCATACCTAAGTGTATGTAAAAGAAACAGTGTTAGCTTACGTCACCTTCGCAAACTCACCGACTCCACAGAAGGCAAGCGACCTTTGTAGCGGATCATAATAAAACAAAACCTAATAAGGAAACCTAGCGAGCGTTGAAAGACGATTCAAAGAACTATCGAAGGATAGACGGTATATTCAGACTTAAGGTACCTCTTCTTAGTATTGTTTTACTATACAGGGTTATACAGAAAGGGCATGCTAAGCCAAAAAAGGGCTCATAGTATTGACTATGAGTTTATATTCATTATTATAAACAACTTTTACTATGGGACCAATCTGGAATTCGCAAAAAAGCAGCTGTTGAAAAAAATGTCAATGACACTCGACAAAATGTATGGAACAGCTGATTTTTTTCGTGAATTTCGAGTTGGTCCCGTAGTAAAAGTTGTTCATAATGATGACTATGACTACTATGAGCCTTTTTCGGCTTTGCATACCCTTTCTGTATAACCTTGTAGTAGGCAAAACCAAGGTAGACCAACGTTTAGAATGTGACTCTTCATGTCAGCGAAAAGTTTTAAGAGTATTTTAGACTTTTAAGCAGTGATTAACTTTATACTTACAGGTGTTTAAGTTTAAGCAGTAAGACTTTAAGCATTAGATTAAAACAATCAAAATAGTTTTGGTTTTTAACACGTTTTTATTAGTTTCACCTGTATAGTACAAGTATAATATGTATGCATATAACCGTCTCCTTTGAGCGCGTTTTTGACCCACTTTAAACGGCCAGATTTCTTTCAAACTTTGTAGATTGATATATCTAGGACCGATGACAATACAATATACAAAGCGTGTTTTTTATTTTTTTTTTTTAATTATATTAGGAAAAAATCTTTTTTATTTCTAATATATTACTTAAAATATATTAAAACTAAAATATAACAGATGTAAAATATAAATCTTTCTTTCTAATTACTGTGAACTTAAAAAAATCATAATTTCAAATCGAGCGGAATGACAATACCGCGACAAGCCTCTCCGTCAAAAAACAACAGCGCCTTTCGCCTGCTCGTTAGCGGCACGTGGCGTGGCGTGACGTCACCGTGTGAGATCGACCGTGTACACTCGCCTTAATTCTACTTTTGGAAATAATGTTTTTTTTATTGACTTCATTAATTGAAAGAAGACTATAAAAAAACAGAATTTTATGAAAAAGCTTGTTTATTGGTAAAATAATGTTACATGTACCTACGCCGCTATATCAGGGTATCTACAAGGTACCTCCAGGCTATATCAGGGTACAAATCTACAGGGTCTAAGGTAAGGGCATGCTAAACTGAAAATGCTCTTATTAGGTACTCATTGTTATAACAACTTTATATAGGACCAAACCTGATATTGAGACATAAAATCAGCTGTTCCATAGAAAAATGTCAATGAAATACATATAGGTATGGATATGGAACACCAAATTTTTTTTTGCGATTTTAGGTTTGTCCCATAGTAAAAGTTATTCATAATGCACTATTTTTCGGCTTAGCATACCCTTTTCTTATAACCTTGACCATAGAACCTCCTTCTTTTTTAAAATCGGTTAAATTAGTGAATACTTAGCTACAAGTGGCGGCCTTACCGCTAAAAGCTCTAATCTCTTTTAGAAATCATTAGATGGCATAATTATTTCCACACCACAGGGCTCAATTTAATGGCGACACGCGTCCATATTGTTCTCAAATTGCATATTGTAAACCAACTTATCTATACAAGTGTCCAATTTAGAGAACTAAAATTTCCGACGGGAAGCTGTCAGTTTTGTGTAAAAAAGTCGATAGTGGCTCCGTCAGACAACTGTAGAAAAGGGAGCTGTATTGTGTTCAGTGAGTTTTCTCAGGGACACCGCTGTGAGGCGCTGCGATCGTTTACATTTGGCGCCGCGGGCTACATCGGAGGGATATGAAGCTTGGGAAAATTATATCTCGTTTATCTTGCTTTATTTAGACTAAAATGCGTTTTGTATGGAGTTGTGAGCAAGAAGTTTGCTTAAAAGTGTCTCATTAGTCCTTGTCTGCGAGCAACGAGAGTCCATAATGCAGTTTACATCATATGCAATGAGTTTTCATTGACCATAAGAAAAAGAGTATGGATATCCAATACGATACTTAGGTTCTAATTTATTCTAGGTTTTGTTCTGTCATTGAGGAAAGTTATTCTGGACGCTGAAATTTTTACTACTAGCGACATCTAGTTAAATTAGTTTGAACTACATTCGTTTAATTACTAGTCAATAGATGGCAGGCTTAAGTTAGTGTTTTTGCTACTCTACAACAGATGGCAGGTTTGAAATTATTTTATTGATGTCATTATTTATTTCTACTCGACAACAGATGGCACTGAAAGATATTAAATTAGCAATTTATTTCCACTAAGTTAAAATACATAATAAAAATACTTAGCTACAAGTGGCGGCCTTACCGCTAAAAGCTCTAATCTCTTTTAGAAACCATTAGATGGCATAATTATTTCCACACCACAGGGCTCAATTTAATGGCGACACGCGTCCATAATGTTCTCAAATTGCATATTGTAAACCAACTTATCTATACAAGTGTCCAATTTAGAGAACTAAAATTTCCGACGGGAAGCTGTCAGTTTTGTGTAAAAAAGTCGATAGTGGCTCCGTCAGACAACTGTAGAAAAGGGAGCTGTATTGTGTTCAGTGAGTTTTCTCAGGGACACCGCTGTGAGGCGCTGCGATCGTTTACATTTGGCGCCGCGGGCTACATCGGAGGGATATGAAGCTTGGGAAAATTATATCTCGTTTATCTTGCTTTATTTAGACTAAAATGCGTTTTGTATGGAGTTGTGAGCAAGAAGTTTGCTTAAAAGTGTCTCATTAGTCCTTGTCTGCGAGCAACGAGAGTCCATGATGCAGTTTACATCATATGCAATGAGTTTTCATTGACCATAAGAAAAAGAGTATGGATATCCAATACGATACTTAGGTTCTAATTTATTTTAGGTTTTGTTCTGATTGAGGAAAGTTATTCTGGACGCTGAAATTTATACTACTAGCGACATCTAGTTAAATTAGTTTGAACTACATTCGTTTAATTACTAGTCAATAGATGGCAGGCTTAAATTAGTGTTTTTGCTACTCTACAACAGATGGCAGGTTTGAAATTATTTTATTGATGTCATTAATTATTTCTACTCGACAACAGATGGCGCTGAAAGATATTAAATTAGCAATTTATTTCCACTAAGTTAAAATACTTAATAAAAATACTTAGCTACAAGTGGCGGCCTTACCGCTAAAAGCTCTAATCTCTTTTAGAAACCATTAGATGGCATAATTATTTCCACACCACAGGGCTCAATTTAATGGCGACACGCGTCCATATTGTTCTCAAATTGCATATTGTAAACCAACTTATCTATACAAGTGTCCAAATTAGAGAACTAAAATTTCCGACGGGAAGCTGTCAGTTTTGTGTAAAAAAGTCGATAGTGGCTCCGTCAGACAACTGTAGAAAAGGGAGCTGTATTGTGTTCAGTGAGTTTTCTCAGGGACACCGCTGTGAGGCGCTGCGATCGTTTACATTTGGCGCCGCGGGCTACATCGGAGGGATATGAAGCTTGGGAAAATTATATCTCGTTTATCTTGCTTTATTTAGACTAAAATGCGTTTTGTATGGAGTTGTGAGCAAGAAGTTTGCTTAAAAGTGTCTCATTAGTCCTTGTCTGCGAGCAACGAGAGTCCATAATGCAGTTCACATCAAGCAATGAGTTTTCATTGACCATAAGAAAAAGAGTATGGATATCCAATACGATACTTAGGTTCTAATTTATTCTAGGTTTTGTTCTGTCATTGAGGAAAGTTATTCTGGACGCTGAAATTTTTACTACTAGCGACATCTAGTTAAATTAGTTTGAACTACATTCGTTTAATTACTAGTCAATAGATGGCAGGCTTAAGTTAGTGTTTTTGCTACTCTACAACAGATGGCAGGTTTGAAATTATTTTATTGATGTCATTAATTATTTCTACTCGACAACAGATGGCGCTGAAAGATATTAAATTAGCAATTTATTTCCACTAAGTTAAACTGGTAAAACATAGAACTATTTGAGAAAAACAAATGTCACTTGAACTTGGCTTGACACGCTACCGCGTGTCTAGATCCAGATTAAAACCAGCTAGTTATAAAATACTAACCTGTCCCGGCTTCGCACGAGTATGGAATATTGTTCATGTTACTTACTAGTGATGTAGCTTTATATTGGTAAAACAATTTTTAATGTTGGTCCAGTAGTTTTTGAGTTTATTCGTTATAAATATTAAAAAAATACAAATCTTTCCTCTTCATAATATTACTGTAGTGTAGATAACCTAGTCTCTAGATATAATGACCGAATGCAACACTGCTAACCAAAATAGGTCAAGCTATCGAATAGTAATGTTTAGTTTGTAGGTCATAAGAACAAAGGAAGCACAAGAAATAAAATTAAAACAAAACCTCTTTAGTCTTACATTTAATCTTAACTTTATTCTTAAATCTAAACCTCTTTAGAAAGCGAGTTTCTTCATCAGCAGGTACATGTGCTGGTCAACCTCAAAGCCGTGCAAGTTGTTGGCGTCTCCTTGGAGCCTCATGAGGAGTCCACCGAATGAGACGTAGGCTGCTAACCTTGATGCGGGCTCCAATGCTCCCTCATCGCCTTCTATCCTGAAAAATGGTGAAAATACTTTGTTAATAATACTAATGATATTGGTTTTCCAGAATCAAGTTGGTGACGCAGAATTTGGTCAAAAAATGAAATGTGAAGCCTACTCTATTTATTTTAAAAAAAAGAAGTGTATAGTAACACTGATGATCAGTCACGCAGGAGTTATTGCGATTAAGGTGTCAAAAATTAAACTTGAAAATGTTGATAGTATTCTTGAAGAAAAGTAGTAAACAATCACAAAAGTTAACCTATAAACTTTCCCAGACATGACATATTCAAAACTGTCTGCGCGATTTCCTTCAGTCTCCAGAGGGTTCCATTCACCCCCATCGGGGTAGCCGTTCTCTCTGAGGGTTGTAGCTAGCACCAGTCTGAACTTATCACCCAGTTCCATGGGGTAAATCCAAGAATTAATGTCGAGTATTAAATCCATTTTGAACGATTCGGATTCGCAGTGAAGGCGGCTGCAACGGTCGAATTTCTTGCCTTCGGGGTCCATGTCTTTTACGTTGAAAATATCTTCAAATAATACGCCTGCCATGGTGTATTATATTTTACTTATTTTGTGACAAAATGGAAAACGCTTTACTTAATAGCACATCAATAGCACGCCGCGTTTGTTTTGGTTTCTGACAATTAAACGTAATTGACAATGACAAAGGATAATAATTTGACAGCTGACATGGCGGCCGACTCATTCACAAAAAAACATTAATTCGGATACAACCATAAAAAATAAAAAAAATAATTTCTCTAAGTGATTGTTAGAAAAACAACACATCAACACGGTGATTCCTTTTATTTAACTGATTCACCACTCTTAACTCTTTGCATATGCGCGTATGAAACTACTGGCAGCTGGCAGCTGGAAAAATGTTAATGCTGATCACAGCCGATCTGAAAAAGACTGTCAAACTTTTATCTACGTGTATCCGAATTTCTAAACAAAACCTTTAGTACCGACCGTGCTGCCGTCTGACGGATTTTTTAAACAGCCTGGTTTTCCTATGCAAAGTTCGCGTTCCGTGTGCGGTTTGGTTTTGGTTTGGACAAAAAAAATAACCTCAAACATTTGGCTTGCACGTGTTGATTAAATGCGCATCAATATAACTAATCTACCTACAGTGCTCGATAATTAGGGCACTGGACTTAAATTGGACTAACTCCCTAATCGTGCCAAGTGCGTGTATTGTGTGAAAAACAAAAGTTTTAGTTACCTACAATGACGGATACACTGCAACCCGGCTCGGAAGTATTTTCAGAGAAAAAAAAGAAGAAAAACAAGGGAGAAGTCACGCTTGGCGAATTCCAGAAACTCGGAGACTTTAAAATCGAACCTACAGAGAGCGTGTCTAAGTTAGATACGGCGTACTGGCCGCTTTTATTGAAAAATTTCGACCGCCTCAACGTGCGTACTAACCACTACACGCCGCTGCCTTTCGGTCACTCTCCGCTAAAGCGCCCTATCTCCGACTACATCAAATCAGGATTTATTAACGTCGACAAGCCGAGTAATCCCAGCTCCCACGAAGTCGTATCATGGATAAAACGGATCCTAAAGGTCGAAAAGACTGGCCACTCGGGCACCCTAGATCCGAAGGTTACCGGGTGTCTCATTGTTTGCATCGACAAAGCGACGCGTCTCGTCAAATCTCAGCAGAACGCCGGCAAAGAGTACGTAGCAGTTTTCAGTCTGCATTCAGCTGTAGAAAGTATCAAAAAAGTGACACAAGGGTTAGAAAAACTCCGCGGAGCATTATTCCAGCGTCCCCCTCTCATATCAGCTGTCAAACGTCAACTTCGAGTCCGATCAGTGTACGACAGTAAACTAATAGATTTTGACCAAGAACGCAACATTGGTGTGTTCTGGGTGAGCTGTGAGGCTGGTTCGTACATACGTACCATGTGCGTCCACTTAGGGTTGATGCTCGGAGTGGGCGGTCAGATGATTGAGCTGAGACGTGTCCGGTCTGGCATCCAAGGAGAACAAGAAGGCATGGTCACCATGCATGACATACTAGACGCCCAATGGGCATATGAAAACCACAAAGACGAGACATACATTCGACGGGTAATCAAACCCTTAGAAGGTCTTTTAGTGGCACACAAACGTATCTTCATCAAAGACAGTGCGGTAAATGCTGTATGCTACGGTGCAAAGGTCCTTCTCCCTGGAATATTACGTTATGAGGACGGGATTGAGATTAACCAAGAAATTGTGATAGTAACAACAAAAGGCGAAGCTGTGGCGTTAGCGATAGCGTTAATGACAACGTCCACAATGGCATCATGTGACCACGGAGTAGCAGCTAAACTGAAGCGAGTTATTATGGAGCGAGACACATACCCTAGAAAGTGGGGTCTGGGTCCGAAAGCGTCACAGAAGAAAATGCTCATACAGCAAGGAAAGTTGGACAAATTCGGCAAACCGAATGAGAACACACCGAAAGAATGGCTGACGAGCTATGTTGACCACAAGAAGAGTGTAAAGAAAGAGGTAAAATATTTATAATATTCATAAATTGTTTGTTTATTTTTTATTGAAGTGACGTAACTGTTATGTTATGACCTCGATAAAGTTAATCCAAATATTGTAGTGCTTATGTAAGAAATGGACAATCTTTGTACTCCCAAATATTAATAACCGCACTGTGTGTCTTCCAGTTTTCCCACAAAAGAGCTTTTAAAAAAACTGGTCACAACCCCATTTTTTTTATTTTTTAGCATAAGCGTCAATTGACTAACAACAACAACAACTTAACCAACAAACATTAAATTCCAGACGGAGAATGGAGATGCAGAAGTAGAGGAAGGCAGCAGGAAGAGAACAGCGAGCACAGCAAATGCGGACGACTCCGTCAATACATCCGACGTCAGAGCAGAGAAGAAAAAGAAGAAGAAGAAGCGAGACAGCGAAGCTCCGTAAGTACTTTTCATAGTTGACTGAATTGGGAGACCTGTTTATTTATTTATTTGATGATTTTTTTTTCGATGTTTTATTATTTTTTTGTTTGCACCTGGCTGTTTCACTTGTTTTTTTACTTTTAAACCTTACCTGTATTACAGCAAACAAAACAAAAAAAATATATTCAAATCAGTTCTGCCATTCTCGAGTTTTAGTGAAGTTTTTACAGGGTTATTCATAAAGGGCATGCTAAGCCGAAAAGGGCTTGTAGTACTCATCATAAAAAACAACTTTTACTATGGGACCAACCCAGAATTCGCGAAAAAAAAAACAGCTGTTCCATACATTTTGTCGAGTGTCATTGACAATTCTGTATGGGACAGCTGATTTTTTCGGGTTTGTCTCATAGTAAAAGTTGTTCATAATGACGAGTACTATGAGCCCTTTTCGGCTTAGCATACCCCTTATGAATAACCCTGTTTACATAGAAAGAAGATAGGCGACCAGCATGAGCTGATGTGCCGCTATCTTGCAGTGGTCGTATATTCAATGTTTTATTACGGCTTTGGATTTCTTTTTAGAACAATCTTTTAATTCTTACTACATGACCCAGTCAACTTTGTACCATTAAAAATTGTTATTTATTTGTAGAATTTTTGGCTCTTAAGGTTTTTCCTAATTTTCTTTTTAACCGACTTCAAAAAAGGAGGAGGTTATCAATTCGACTGTATGTTTTTTTTTTTTGTTTTTTACATCATAACTTTTGACTGGGTGAATCGATTTTGATGATTCTTTTTTTATTAGAAAGCTGACGTTTCCCATTTGGTCCCATTTCAATTTAGTCCCGTTCTGATAATGGTATCCATGAGAAAACCATATAAGTCTTAAATTTGCATTAAGTACGTGCGCGACAAATAGATGAATAACTCAATAGTCGGTCTTTTGAAGTCGGTTTTTGTTCTGTGTTTTGTAAAAATAATGTTCTTGTTTCCTAAACTAATGCAGGCCTTAATACAGGAGTATTAAGGCGAACAAATTGAGAAAATATTTAAATTGGTCAAGGTACTTTCGAGTTTTTGCGAGACTAGCACACTAATTAATATTTGTTGAAAAATGTAGCTTAGATTGGAAAAATAACAAATATGAAATAGAAATAAATTAAAAAAGTCAAATTACAGTTAAAATTAAATCTGGAAATACTTGAAATAGTTACACTTAATAGTAAGTAATAGTTCAAAAAAACTAAAAAACATGTTTGTTTTTTTGTTTAGTGTATTGTCATTGGTCCTCGATATATCTACAAAGTTTAAACAAAATCTGGCCGTTTAAAGTGAGTCATAAACGCGCCCAAAGGAGACGGTTACAAACAAAGATACAAGTGAAGCTAATGTAAAGTGTGTAAAATACGAATCTTGTTTTATTAGTATGTTAGCAGTTAGTAATGTAAAAAAAATTTAAAGTTGTCAATAAAAATAATTATTTTCCAGAGCGGAAGACGCTGACACGACAATGGCGGACACAACGACAGAGCAAGCAGACGAAGATGTTTCAATAAAGAAGGAGAAAAAGAAGAAGAAGAAGAAGGACAAAGAACAGGAAAAAGAGGACGAGTGAAGAGTAGAAATGTATATTGATAGGGTAATTAATTAATATAGATATAAGAGATGAATGATTTTGCATTTGTGTTAAATACCTCATGAGAGAGAATAAGGGGCGGTTTAGACTAGCAACAAAACTTCTTCATAGTTTCTGCAGTGTTGCCGCAATTTTGTCAATGACTTGTGTATTAGAGATTGGCTGGTATAGGTTTGGTTGAGAAGCCAAATTTGTGCTGAAGATCAGTAGAATTAAGACGACAAAACGTGCTGCAGGCATCTATTTGCATTATATAATACTAGCTGCGTCCTGCGGTTTCACCCGAGTTTTCCGGGACAAAAAGTAGCCTACCTATGTGTTAATCCTGACCATAAACAATCTTCATTCCAAATTTCATGTAAATCTGTTTTTGCGTGAAAGAGTAACAAACATACATCCATGCATTGTTACAAACTTTCGCGTTTATAATATTTAGTGGGAATAGTGGGATAGAGGGATGTCAAGGATTTTTAACAAGTTTGACTCCACTGATGTCAAAATTAGTTGTAAGTTGCTTATGATGCGAATTGGTGCCTAGATTTTCAATTGTTTGTAAAACAAGTTATGCAGCAAGTCTCGAATTAACAAAAAGTTCTTGCTAGTCTAAACTCGCCTTAAATATTAGTCTCGAAATAATTTGCAGCAAGTTCTTGCTAGTTTAAACTCTGCTTAGCATTGCGTAGTGAGTCGCAAATTGCCTCAATTTTAGACACAGTAAATGAAAGTGTATTGTAAATACTTAGACTGCAAATAATGACATATTACGTAGATTCAGATGACTAAGATTAACTTCACCAAACGTTGAACAAGCCAGTTAAATTTAGTGTTTTGACTGGTTAAATTTTAACTGACTTTGACCTGGTAAAAGTTATAAAAATAGATTTTATTAAAATGATTTTTGTTTTCGGCAACTATTAAAAAGTTAAATGTAAACAATAGATGGACAAATAAATACTTGCCATGTTACATTTTAATGAACAAGCACTGTACCGTAAACTCTTAGCGCGAGGCTGAACTGGATCGTTTTAGCTTTTATCTCACTGTGTCCGCTAGAGAAAGACTGAGACAAAGCATCTCGATTCAGTTCAGACGTGCGCTAAGAGCTCATCGTACGGGCCCAGGTCTAAGTCGCGCCGTAGTAACTATTACTTAAAACGTGGATTGCTGAACAAAGTTTTATGGGGCTGGTCATTTATTACAGAAGCCGATTAAAAAGAAAAAAAATATAAATTCTTTATTCAAATCACCTACATTCTTCGCGTTTGTTTTGGGAAAGAAAACAGTTAGAACCCGGTCACAATATGTACCTATCTGTGCACCTCGCTGGAATGCGTATAGCCTTATATAGTCGAATATATCGAATAAACATATAGTCGTGACAGGGGAAGCGGGAGAGGCTCCCGCTTCCCCTGTCACCTCTCCGCGCACTCCCCGGTGCGACAGTGCGACTATATAAGGCTATACGCATTCCAGCGAGGTGCACAGATATTATGACCGGGTTGTAATTTAAAAAACTAAATAACACGCATTGTCATTGGTCTTTGACAGGTGTGCAAAGTAATTAAATCTGATTGATTGTCTTGTAGTTAGATTAAATGTTTTTGTTTCAGTGGTGAATGCAGTTAACAAATAAAGAAAACTCTGCAACTCTTTTTTACCGGTCAATGAATAATTTTAACCTGTACAAATTCTCTGCGTTCTCTGCCGTGGTAGCTCAGTGGGAGAACCGCCGCTTCGCATTCTTGAGGTGGCGGGTTCAAACCCCGACTCGTACCAATGAGTTCTTTAGGACTTATGTACGAATTTACATACCACTGGCTTTTCGGTGAAGGAAAACATCGTGAGGAAACCTGCATATGTAGTTCACGCAAAAAGGGCCGATTACCGGCCTAGTTGCGGAAAAAGAGCCCGCTCTTTATCTTATCTCTGCGTTTGATGGTCTATCTAACGTGACATTGGCGGAGTTGTGAAAAATCTTCACAAGAGCCACAAATAAGAGTTGGAAGTTGAAAACACGTACGTACACATGCAAAGGATTTAGTCATTACAGGCTTTTATTTAACTTGCCCTATTTGTTTTTTGGGTCAAATCTTGCAATTGAATTTTGAAACACTTTCCGATGTCCGATTAAGCTGAAATTTTGGTATACTTACCGGTGTAACAATCAAAGACACTTAAATCATTGTTGTCACCGATTCCAAAACGAACGCGGTGGTACTTAAAATAATATATTACACGATAGGAAGAGATATGGTTTAACACTTTGACTGCGGAAAACATACCTTGTGTTTTCCTTCGTGCGACGCGAATGCGGCTACACACGCCAGGCGCGTAAAACTACGCATTTGTCTATTAGCCGCACTTAAGGCAAGCGCATGTGATTATTAGCCGCAGTTAAAGTGTTAAAAAGTATGGATATCAGTTTTATGTCCCATTGTCCAAGCTTGTTTGACGGTACTAAAATTACTTGTCTCTTTTCAATTTAATATGTGAAAGAGGGATGTCACTATTTAGCTGTCAAATTAAATGTAGGTACCTTTTAATTGTCTTGCGTTAAATGAACAGTCCCTAAATACATACAAACATTCTCATATTCATAAAGGGTATGCTAAGCCGTAAAGGGCTCATAGTACTCATCATTATGAACAACTTTTACTATGGGACCAACCCAGAATTCGCAAAAAAAAAAATCAGCTGTTCCATACATTTTGTTGTGTCATTGACATTTTTCTATGGAACAGCTGATTTTTTTTCGGGAATTTTGGGTAAAAGTTGTTCATAATGATGATACGCGCCCTTTTCGGCTTAGCATACCCTTTATGAATAACCCTATATACTAATAATTATGAATGTAAGAGACTCATATAAATGAAGTTTATGCAATACACATAGTTATGCTGAATTCCTTATACTTATACTATAAGAGTTATTTTTCTATTGTTAGCTAGAAATAAATCGCCCTAAGTTGATGTTTCTGAAGTGTATTTCTAAGAGAAAGATTAAATGAAAAGTTTTAAAATAGTAAGTATTGTTTTCTTTTGATTGTATAACGACCGCAGATTTGGGTCCGGGTAATTTGTATGGAGGTAATTACATAAGTCACTTTTTATCCCGGGAAAATAAACCATCTAGAATAATAGTGGATGAATCTGCGGGACGCAGCTAGCGATAAACGTAGGTTTTTATGGGCCTGCCACACACTCGACGAGTGGCGTGGGAAGTAGCGAGGAAAGTAGGCAGAGACGTAGTGTGGCAACGTTACTCGTCATGCTCCTCGTCCTGCCCATCGCTCCCCATTTTGTCGGTTTTTGGACCGCGAGCAAAGGACCGGCAATACGAGCGCGAGTGACTGTCCACATACTCGCGCGAGTCGCGCGGCCGCAGTTCGTGCCGAGCGCTCACTCGCTGCCACCACAGTTTCAACGTCCATTGTGTAGCAACGACGAATAGACAAGTGCGGCGCGTAGTGATTAATTGCGCGAGTAGAGCAGTGTGTGGACAGACAGGGCAACATCGCGGCAGGGCGAGGAGCATGACGAGGAGCATAGTGTGGCGGGCGCATTAGGTTGGTTAATTTGAATTTTTGGCGCGCTGTCCGTGTCGTGACGAGTGTTGCTACATTACATAATATAAAAATTAGAAAAGGTTTTAAGGATGTATGTAAAATATATCTACTTGTCTAACTTTCGATAAATTTAGAATATATAATAGAGTTGATTACGCTGCATCGATTGGAAAAAAGAAAAAGGGACTTAGCCGATGATTTGAAAGAAATATTTGAGAATAAAAGCCTCATTTAACTCCGTGTTATTCGTACCGGAAGTTGACGAAATCGAACTAAAATGATAAAAAAGTACATGTATTAGTCAATGCATAGCCAAAAAAAGGATTTTCAGAAACTTCATACTATTACATTTTTTCACGAAAAAAAACCACTGTTGCCGATGTCGTTAGGTCGTTGGAGTTAATCGTGGTTAATTTTTGATGGGACAGAAATAAAATTATTTGATTGGCTCAAAATGACATAATTTTTTCATGACAAAATATAAAATGCGAACAGAAATGATTGGGCATTGACATTTCCACATGAAAATGATCCTTAAAAATATAGATGTACTGTAGATTTGACCTTACATACATCCATAACAGCGTTAAATTTTTAAAACTTGCAGTTGCAGTGTAAAGAAAAGCGCTAATAAATGTGATCAAAGTAAGTACTCAGGTAGTTCGGTAATCCAGCTTTTATTTCGCAATGCATTTTATTTCCAGAATCATCTTGGCAAGCCATAATGAACAAAACCAGTGTCACTGTCAATGTCAAAATTGTCAAACCGAAAAAGCAAGCATCGATCTACTTCGGATTTGTTTTGTTTTTGTTAAATTAATTAGATTTATTTTTAACTAAATGTGGCGTCTGTGATTCGATATTGCTTTTAAATATTATCATTACAGAAGCATTCATAATGTCTTTAAAGAATTCAGTGCCCGAAGGCGAGCACTTCACATACGACTATTTTTTCCTGGACTACGTCTGCAGACTGTGCTGGGGAGCCGATGGCATAGTAGAGTTATCATCTTTCAGCCCTAAATCCATCGAAAACGACGCTACTATCGCTGAAAAAATACAAGAATGTATTGGCATCGATGTAACCACCCATAGCCACCCGAAAAAAGTGTGTTCAAAATGTTTAAACGAAATTGAGATATTCACCGAATTCAGACGTTTTTGCCAGGAAACTGATAAAAAACTCCATGGTATACTCGAAAGAGGTTCCATACACCAAGCATCAGAGTCAGCTGAAGTCGAAAATAATAGAAAATTAGAAGAGCTGATTGTAAAAGAAGAATCTGATGTAGATTTTTCTAATTTAGGTATAGATGACTCTATTGATGATCTTTTCGACGATTTGCCGCTATCCTGTGAAACAAATAAAAACATAGACAGGCCAGTAAGAAAAAAAAGAATGAAACGCACAAACTATTGCAATTTCTGTCATTTGAATTTGGAATCGGTTGAAAAATTAACATTGCACAATTTAGAATGCCATGGAATTGAAGAAAATGGACTTCACAAATGCTTTGGATGTGAAAAAAAGTTTAATAACGTAAAAAAGAGGCTTAGACATGAATCGGAGACTTGCAAAGAGTTGAAATGTGGCTATAAATGTAATATTTGTGATAGATTTTTACCTAAACGAAAGGTTTACGAGCATCATATGAGAGCTCACAGAGAGAATCAAGAAGTCAACTTGCCAGAGGATATTTATAAGTGCAACAAATGTATGAAGTTATTTGAAAATACTGAATGTTTGCGAGAACATATGGTTACTCATTATCAGAAGGAAAAGAAGACCTATGTTTGTGATGTAAGTATCTACCAGCCTTGATTTATAAGTCGACAGCCTCTACAAACAGTATCAAAACTGCAAATGGCATTTTTTACAGGAGAGCAATTTAAAATCAAATGTTCTCATAAGTTAATATGCTAAAATTTGTAAAATCAATTTTATTCCATATAATACATGTAATGTATTTTTTTTTATTGTTTTCCTAATTCAAAATTTTTGAGCATCGGTAAACGGTTATTCCGTCACAGCTTGTCTCCTGACAAAAGCCAAAAACAAGTTGTTAATTCCTCAAGTATTACATGTTACAAGTCTCGTGAAGTATGCAAGTCACTGTATCATTGTAGGCGAGGACTAAGATAAATGGTTTGGCTATAGTAGTGACGGATTGCGCGCTACAGATAATGCTAACTTATATAAATAAACAATTCACACTCATAGCTCCCCACTAGGAATAAATCCTGTGTCGGGGATCACGTACCACATACTGTTTTATATCAATCTCAACAATGTTTTCCCCAGATCTGTGGCAGAGTGTTCACTCGCCGCGACTATTTGTACAAGCACAAGTTGGTCCACGAAGGCGGGAAGCATCAGAAATGCCCTCACTGTGACTACAGGACCGTGCAGAAATCTTCGTTAACTGTTCATATTAGGTAAAGTTCTTTTTTTAACCCCCTACGTAAACTAAGGGCAAATTAGCTTAATTTACTTTGAACTAATACTAAAAAAAGTAAAATCAATTTCAATTAAACAATAAAAGTGGATATAGGAAAAAGAGGGGTGATATAAGTTTTGTGTGTATCTGTGTGTCTGTTTGTGGCATCGTACAATTTTTAATTTTAATTTACAACTTTTAATTTACAATTTTTAATTTAAAAATGCGTTTCACATTTCTTTGCTAACGCTCCTTCAGTTTACACACACAAACGTGCGTGTCTGTACATGTCACTACTACAACCATGGCCAAACCTTCATCGTGAAATAGAAAGACTGTAGCACCATAAAGGCTGAACCAATTTTGGTTTGAAAGGTGTCTTAGCTATAATAAAAAAATATATTTTTAGATGCTGGTTTTATTAGGAGTTTTTAAATTTAATTTAATGTATAGCTGACTAGCCAATAAGAATTCATTGTCTCATTTCAACACAACTAACCTGCCAACTCTTTCTCTGTCTAACTCGAATAGTATACCTACCTTTAGAGTTATCCATAACTATAAAAAGGTATAAACTAAGAAGAAACTTCAAGAAAAAGTCCCATGTTAATTTTATTAAAATGTGTCATAACCATGTTAGTTATCCATAGTAAATCTTCAAGATGATTTTGTTTTCTTTTGTTACCATACTAATTCCACACAGAGCATACCGTTTTTTTACCTAAAATTATACCTTGCTTTACCAATTTTACACTTTGACTGCGGCTAATAAATAATCACATGCGCTTGCCTTAGGTGCGGCTAATAGTCAAATGTGTTGTGTTTTACGCGCCTGGCGTGTGCAACCGCACTCGCGTCGCGCAAAGGAAAACACAAGGTATGTTTTCCGCCAAAAAGTGTTAAATTGAAATTAAAAACTATTCCAGAAAGCACACCGGCGAACGTCCATACGCGTGTGATATGTGCCCTCACCGCTGCGTCACCAGCTCCAACCTGCGGGAGCACAGGAAGCGGCACTTCGGGATCAAGGCTTTTGAGGTACGGCCTAAATACGACACTAGGGCCACACTTGGTTTAACACTTTAACACTTAATAACAGCATACTATGGGATGACTGTGTCGGTTTTGAGGTATGGCATGATCTTCTGGGGTAACTCTACTGACAAGAGGATTGCTTTCAGAGCCCAAAAGAGATGCGTCAGGGCAATGTTTCATCTCCATAAGACTGATAGCTGCAGGCCATATTTCAAAGAGCACAGCTTGTTAACGCTACCATCGTTGTATATATTGGAAATGGCCACTTTTGTCAAATTAAATATACATCTGTTTGGAGGCTGGACTAAGGCCGGTGTTCGTACTCGCACGCAGGATGATTTGAGACTTTGCCCACGCACAGCTAGGACCGCACTGATGCAAAAAAGTGTATTTTGTATGGCTCCAATAATCTTAATATATATAAATTACGTGTCACGTTGTTTGTCCGCTATAGACTCCTAAACTACTTAACCGATTTCAATCAAATTTGCACACCGGGTGCAGTTCGATCTAAGGGCCGGGCCACACGGTGCGGTGCGGCTCCGGCGCGGCGCCTGAGCGGTGCCGCAACGTTTTCCTACATATAAAAATGTATGGTATGCCACACGGTACGTCCGGCACCGCTCCGGCGCACGCAGGCGCACCGGACAACGGTGCGAGGCAGACGAAGCGGGGAGGGGTGCAAGCAGTGCGGTGCCGCAGCGGCGCCGCTCAGGTGTTTGTACGGCATAGACGAGAGTGCACGCTCGTTGGTGATAATTACGTGTACCCATATCATACAAAAAAATGAGAACCGGTGTGGAACTACCTCATTTCGTTGATACAGGAACGGGAAATACTGTGGGACAAGTCTCATGACAATTTTAAAAACAAAAATTTGAAAGTAAAAGCATGGGAAGATGTTACAAATCGGTAGAGTTGCCCACTAAAAATCGGTATATTTGTACCTAAAATCGGTATATGACAAAAAAAATACAATATTCAATCAAACACGTTTATTTATCAAAAAACAAACTAAGTCAAATTATTTAGATGACATTTTAATATTATTATTAAATTTTTGTAGGCACTTCACATCTAAAAAAAACTAAAAAAACTAAAACTAACTAAAAAAAATTTAAAACTATCTTCCATAAATCGGGAGATTGGGTCGCTAAATCGGGATATCGGGAGACGATGTCCAAAATCAGTAGATCTCCCGATAAATCGGGGACTTTTGCAACACTGGTAGACTGTCGTCAACTGGGCAATGTTGCGGTACCGCAGCGGCGCCGTAAGAACGTTGCGACGCCGCACTGCTCGTGTGGCCGCCAGTGCGGTGCGGAGTGATGCGGTGCGGTGCGGTGCCGCACCGTGTGGCCTGGCTCTAACTTAGGAGATAGGATAGCTCACATCTCAATTTATAGTAAAAAAACATGAAAAATTAGAAAATTTAAAAATACTTAAACCATAGCGCTTTGGACAATGTAAACTTTTTTAATGTAAATTTTGACACTTGACATAGAATTGACGCAATGGCTTTTTTATCCAATTCGAATTAAATAGTCATCGTTAAGACAGGACAACGTCTGTCGAGTCAGCTAGTATAGGTACACTAAAATTCCCAAAGACATTAGAGATCTGAATATCGGAATGTTTAAAAATAAATTAAAGACCATGTTATTCTCGGAATTCCTTATTGACAAGAATTTTTTGACATTTAATGATATTGAATAAAGATTGACTGTAATAATAATAATAATTTACATTGGGAATAATAATTGACATTTTTGTTCTAATTTTATTATTTTAATATTAGCTATTGACATGTTATTATTTTAATTGTTATTATTATATAATCATCGATTTACTAATCTTACTAATATTTGTACGCCACACGTGGCAAGACCATGAGCATCTTATTTTTATAATACATCGTATGCAACTTTGTTATTTGTAAACTACCATGTTCTGACGAATAAATATCTGAATCTGAAACACTTTAACTGCTGAAAACACATACCTTGTGGTTTCCTTTGTGCAACGCGAATGCGGCTGCACACGCCAGCGTAAAACACAACGCATGTGACTATTAGCCGCACTTAAGGCAGGCGCATGTGATTATTAGCAGCAGTTAAAGTGTTAAAAACACTTACACTATGAATAGTTTTTTTCCAACAATTCCGACACCAGAACTACAAATAAAGAAACTATGAATAAAGTAATGCTGTAAAAAAACCTAATAAAACAAAATACAACAATATCTTTTTGTTATAGGTATAATTAAAACGGGAATACTCATGTAAAAATTAAGTCGTTTACTACGACTAGTTTTGATCACATTCGGTGATCTTCATCAGGAGATTACAAGCTTGACGTGCTCGCTGGTCAACAATATCATCTCAAATTAATTGAGACAAATATGTTTCGGCAAAAAATCAAGCAATTTTCATTAGAATTAAAAATAACCGCCAATGTTTTGTTTCAGTGCAAGCTATGCGAAAAGAAATTCGGATACAAGATAAGTCTAGAAGAGCATATGTCTTCAGTCCACGCGCAGTCCGAAACTCACGCCTGCGCACAATGTGGCGCCACCTACTCGCGTTTCAGAGGCTTGAGGCGCCATCTCTTGGCGAAGCACGGGAAAAAAGTGAAGAAAATCAAAGACAACCTCATAGATGTCACTAATCAAGCGAAAGTTGTAAACGAAGTCCAAAACAGCGAAATGGAAGTGCAAATTAGTGAAATAGTCCAAAATGAGAAGGATGCGGAGAAAATGGCGTTTCTGGATGATAAGAATAGTTCTGTAGTTCGGACAACAGATGGCGCTGTGTTTATGACGACACCGATTATAATATAAGGGCTGTGATTGGTCGTTTACAATATGACATACCTTAATAAAATAAAATTTCGGATATGAGTAATATTTATGGAATTCGTTATCCATAAGAAATAAAAAACGTTTTATTCTGCTCTGATGTTTGAATTATCCTAACCAATGATAAAGTTGTATGTAGCAGTCTTTGCTCTTAATTCTGTGGGCCTAGCACAACTTTGACGTAAAAATACGTAGCGAGTTTTCGATAGAAAAGTGTACGCCATTTGCACCCGTCAGAAGCATACTTGACAGTCGTAAATGGCGTACACGTTTCTATCGAAAACTCGCTACGTGTTATTACGTCAAAGTTGTGCTAGCCCTACAGTTTAAAATTATGTATTAAAAAAGTACGACTGTAATATTTTTGTCTATGCATAGTTAAATTAGTTAAATCTTAAAAATGTATCTAACGCCCGTATCATAAGTTTTTAGTGATCTTTGGCTTTTATCTCTCTTTATCTTAATCTATCAGAGTGAGACGAAAGCTGAAGCGATTCAATTCAGGCTCACGCTATGAACTCGTAGTATGGAAATCCTAACAATGTTTTTGTATAATACAGAAACATTTTGAGAACTGAATTACATTTTTTATGAGCAGAAAGTATTTTATTTATAAACCTCAGACTCAAAAAGAGGTTTTATAAGTATAATGTGTGTCTCTGGCATGGTAGCGCCCTAACGGCTGACCTAATTTTGATTTAGTTTCTTCTTTGTTTGAAAGGTTACTCGATTTTATGGAGATGGGTTAGATTGGGTATCGCTGGCAAGGGGGAAACGCACAATACACCCTTTGTGGGACCTATCGCCCCTATCTATACTAATATTATAAAGAGGAAAGATTTCGCTTCTTACCCGTGGTACTACCGGTGGTACTACTGGTAGTACCACGGGAAATGTTTTTTAAAGATTTGTATGTTTGTGTTGAATAAACTCACAAACTACTAGACCGATTTCAAAAATTCTTCCACCATTAGAATGCTACATTATCCCTGAGTAACATAGGCTATATTTTATACCCGTGCAAAGCCGGGGCAGGTCGCTAGTTCCGAATAAGAATAAGGCGACTTGATCGAGTGTTCTTAGATAATGATATGAAAATCGGTTTAGCCATTTCAAGATTACGGTTGGTTTTTTTTAGCGGGGTTTTTTATACGTTTTTTTTATTTAGCTACTAATAAATAAACTAAAAAACTAACTTGACTACGTAGATAAAATGTAGTAACCTACAATAAAGAACATTATAAGGTACCTACATTGAGGATACAGTGCTAAAAACTCAACCCTTGTTGGCGTTGCCATAATAAAAAAATAATTACAATTTAAATATCTTTAATATAAAACACAATCTATCTTTTGAACAATTACCAATACTATAGTATCTCTCTACTTATATAATATATGTAATTATAGTAAAACGGGGTGAATAAAATCGCAAGGGTGAATAGATACAAAACTAAAAATGATTTTCTACAGACTAAAGCCAAATATTTCGAAAGAAACAAGAACATTATTTTTACAAAACAAAAAACAAAAACCGACTATTGAGTTATTCATCTATTTGTCGCGCACGTACTTAATGCAAATTTAAGACTTATATGGTTTTCTCATGGATACCATTATCAGAACTGGACTAAATAGAAATGGGACCAAATGGGAAGCGTCAGCTTTCTAATAAAAAAAGAATCATCAAAATCGATTCACCCAGTCAAAAGTTATGAGGTAACAAACATAAAAAAAATAATAAAAACAAGAACATTATTTTTACAAAACAAAACACAAAAACCGACTTCAAAAGACCGACTATTGAGTTATTCATCTATTAGTCGCGCACGTACTTAATGCAAAAGACTTATATGGTTTTCTCATGGATACCATTATCAGAACTGGACTAAATTGAAATGGGACCAAATGGGAAGCGTCAGCTTTCTAATAAAAAAAGAATCATCAAAATCGATTCACCCAGTCAAAAGTTATGAGGTAACAAACATAAAAAAAAAAAAAAACATACAGTCGAATTGATAACCTCCTCCTTTTTTGAAGTCGGTTAAAAACAACCCTTGTTGGTGTTGCGATAATAAAAAAATAATTACAATTTAAATATCTTTATTATAAAACACAATCTATCTTTTGAACAATCACCAATACTATAGTATCTCTCTACTTATACAATATATGTAATTATAGTAAAACGGGGTGAATAAAATCGCAAGGGTGAATAGATAAAAAACTAAAAATGATTTTCTACAGACTAAAGCCAAATATTTCGAAAGAAAAAAGTACCGAAAGTTTCGAAACTTTCACCAGCTTTCACCTTTCTTTGTTCTTTTTTGAAATGTTTGGCTATTGTCTCTTGTTTGTTGTATCTATTCACCCCGTTTTACTGTAATCAATTATTCAAGCTAATTCTTAAATGTTTACTTGACAGATCTAAACTTATTAAAATAATGCTGTCTTTGTCATATTAGTCTATTATAGAAGGACAATAATAACACTTTGTCATTTTTTAGTCGACCTAGATCTGTCAACTAAAACCGGCAGAACAAGTTATAGAACGTTGCCTAAATCGTGACAAATCACAATTTTGTCTATGGTCTGAACAAAATTGTAATTTTTTACGATTTCGTCGAGATAAAATGTTAATTTGTGAACAATAGTTTCCAAAAGCGGGCCTAAAACGGCCGCATTGGCTAAATCTTAAATAACATATCTTTTATCATCATAAATTATAATATATTTCGTTAACTTTCAAATGGCCATGTACTGGCAAATACGAATCTGCATATTAAATTCCACAATTCAAACATTTTACAGTTTTCCGTCGATTTTATGTCATACAATTGAAAACAATACGATTTACCGAAAAAATTAATTTTTTTACGAAATCAGGCAGAATTACCAGTGAACTCAGGAATTACATTTTTGAATTTAAGATTTTTAGGAAGAATAGGCTATTTGACACTATTAAAAATATGCTACGAAATGTGGTCATTCTATTAGGTAATAACATAAAAAAACATATTTATCTCTGTTTTATCCAAAAATATTAATAGATTTTTCAAAATATACAAAATAAATTCAAATTATTTTTTAAAATTCTTCAGCCACAAGAACGCTCTGTGATTGGCTACGCCTCGCGTGACGTCACACGCAGGTAAACATTGTTTAATGCTAAGACACTTTGTGTGATTTTATAATGTACACTTTGGTACAAGTTTGACGTTTGTCAAAGAATAAAGTTTGCTTACTTGCCTGTGACGTCACGCAAATCACATGTCGTCCGCCATTACCGAAACAGCGTTTTTGGCGCGAATATTGTAATTTAAATTTTAACACAGTATTTTACGAAAAATACTGCAAATTTCGCAGAAATATACATGTGGTGTATTAATCATATGCCAACGAATAATTTAAAACAGTTTTTCAAAATCAGTCAAATAGCCTATTGCTTAAATATTGCGACCATTTTAAGCCCCTTAGCACGAGGTAGGTGAAATAGTCTTCCCCCGTTTTTATCCCACAAAAAAGAAACAAAAATGTTTTAGCTATACAGGGTTATTCATTATGCTAAGCCGAAAAGAGCGCATAGTACTCACCATTATGAACAACTTTTACTATGGGACCAACCTAGAATATCAGCTGTTCCATACATTTTGTCGAGTGTCATTGACATTTTTGTATGGAAAAGCTGATTTTTTTTGCGAATCTCGTGTTGGTCCCATAGTAAAAGTTGTTCATAATGATGAGTGCTATGAGCCGGTTTCGGCTTAGCATACCCTTTATGAATAACCCTGTATTTATCCATATTAACTTTTCCATATCTACGTGTGGATAAAAACAATGGAAAGAGAAGTACACAGCCCATGCTAAGTCTGCAAAACTGGACTTATTCTAATATATTTTTCCACATAACTCCCTATTACATAGGATCCAGAAGGATAACTTTCTAGCTAACACGTTTTGCGTAGTATAAAATATTTGTTCACTATTTTGCGGAGATGTTGTCGCGACGCGATGACATTGACGACTGATCATTGATCACCCAGAATTGGTTGACTTGAGGGTAGGTCAAAATTTGTTGACCTGTTTTGGGGGATTCGATTTACTAAGGAGTATTTCTGCCTGTGTTAGAAGGAAAGGGTTTGCTACGCCGAAAAGGGCTCATAGTACTCATCGTTATGAACAACTTTTACTATGGTACCAAACCGAAATACGCGAAAAAAAATCAGCTGTTCCATACATTCTGTCTAGTGTCATTGACATTTTTCTATGGAACAGCTGATTTTTTTTCGCGAATTCCGGGTTGGTCCCGTAGTAAAAGTTGTTCATAATGATGAGTATGAGCCCTTTTCGGCTTAGCATACCCTTTATGAATAACCCTATATAATAGTTTTCTTTACAACCCGCTCTCCGTCGCAAGTTTGTATTTGCTTATCTTCTTGTATCCCGCATCGTTGATTTCAAAGTAGTCATCTTTGACTTTTTTGATGACTTTCCTATGTTTGATCAGGATATGCTTCCGTAGGTGTTCAAACCTGAAGTATAGGGCTCCGCAGCGTTTGCACATGTTTTCTTTCTTTCCCTGGTGGGCGGACGTTATGTGTTCTTTTAAGGATCTCTTGTACATGTATTCTTTACTACAAATCTGGCACTGGAAAAAAGATAAAGATTAATTTAAAAAAAAAATAATTAAAAAAAAAAAACAGAAAAAAGTAATAAAAAAAGAGTAAAATAAGTAATTCTTGTGATTCATCATCATCATCAACAACCTTTAATTCTTCCACTGCTGGGATACAGGTCCACCCTCGAAGGGTGATTAGGCCGTATTCCACCACGCTCGAATGCGGGTTGGTGGATTCACATACGCCATTGAATTTCTTCTCCGGACGTATGCAGGTTTCCTTGTTGTTAATTGTATTGCAATAAAAAAAATTAAAATTAATGATAGTAATAAATATGTTTCTATTGCAGAATCAAATAGTACAGGGTTATAAAGAAAAGGTATAAGAATCATCATTACGAATAATTTTTACTACGGTACCAATCTGGAATTCGCGAAAAAAACCAGCTGTTTCATAGAAAAATGCCAATGACATTAACAAAATGTGTGGAACAGCTGATTTTTCTTCGCGAATTCCAGGTTGGTCCCATAGTAAAAGTTGTTTATAATGATGAGTACTATAAGCCCTTTTCGGCTTAGTATACCCTTTCCTTGTAACTCTGTGTATGTAATAAATAAACCAAAAGCCTCAACAAACATTATTTTTACAAAACAAAAAACAAAAACCGATTCAAAAGACCGACTATTGAGTTATTCATCTATTTGTCGCGCACGTACTTAATGCAAATTTAAGACTTATATAGTTTTCTCATGGATACCATTATCAGAACTGGACTAAATTGAAATGGGACCAAATGGGAAGCGTCAGCGTTCCTAATAAAAAAAGAATCATCAAAATCCATTCACCCAGTCGAAAGTTATGAGGTAACAAACATAAAAAAAAAAAAAAAAACATACAGTCGAATTGATAACCTCCTCCTTTTTTGAAGTCGGTTAAAAAAAGATTTTTTATTCTGTTAAAGGCTTGCATTTGACCGCCATCTTGCCTGATGGTAAGCAACGACGCGGTCTTCGATGGAGCACGCTTGCTTAGAAGAAACCGATGAACTACAAACAGGGACCAAAACTTATTGGATCATACCTTAAACGCTCTGATGCCCAAGTGGGTAGTATTGATGTGCCGCCTCAGGTTGGAGCTGGTCACGCAGGTGTAGGGGCAGCGGTCACACGCGTACGGCCTCTCCCCAGTGTGCAGCCTGCAAAATAATTAAAAGCATAAAATTTTCTCGAATTTAGCAAACTTGTGTTCTAAAAGTTGTTCAATTTGACGTGTAGATGAACACCCTTAAGTATTACCATGATATATATAAACATACTAGCTACACCCGGCGGTTTCACCCGCTGTTTTTTTACTTTTAAATCTTCCCTGAACTTCCACAAATATTTCAAGATCAAAATTAGCGAGATCGGTCCAGCCGTTCTCGAGTTTTAGCCAGACAAACGAACAGCGATTAATTTTTATATGTATAAGAGAAGAAGAAGATATTTATGTCATAAAAGCCGTGGTAGCTCCGTGGGAGAACAGCCGCTTCGCATTCTCGAGGTGGCGGGTTCAAACCCCGACTCGTACCAATGAGTTCTTTGGAACTTATGTACGAATTTACATACCACTGGCTCTTCGGTGAAGGAAAACATCGTGAGGAAACCTTCATACGTCCGAAGAAGAAATTCAATGGCGTATGTGAATCCAGCCCGCACTTGGCCAGCGTGGTGGAATACGGCCTAATCACCCTTCGAGGGTAGACCTGTGTCCCAGCAGTGGGAGGGAGGATTTAAGGGTTGCATTGTTGCATATTGTCATTATGTACCTGAGTAGACGAGGCTCGTCTTGAGCGTGGCTCGGTAGATTCTGCCATTATTATAATTTTTTTATTCAATTATAGGCTTGCGTTTGACCACCATCCTGCCTGATGGTAAGCAATGATGCAGTCCACGATGGAGCACGCTCGCCTAGCTTTCTAGGACCGATTCACTCCCGACTTGTAGACACCCAATTATGATTAACTAGCGGCCCCTCCCGGCTTCGCACGGGTAGACTTTGGGATAAACGTAGAGTAAATTGAAATCGGTCCAGTCGTTCACGCGTGATGGCGTGACCAAAGGTGTTGAGAATAATTATAGGAACTCTTTGTTATAACCTCTATTCTCATGCTATTGCGTAACTATAGCAACCGTAGTTTGTTGATGCTAACTTGTCAATTTATAGTAAAAATTATCAGTATAAAACGCACACTGTTTTGATAGATATGATTGAATTTGAACTTTGTACAGAGGTAATAAAGTGCAAATTGACTCTTGGACGTTAGGAACATACCTACATTGCTTAAACAACAGTGAGTGCTTGCAATTCAATATGAACTTTAAACAATAGCAATAAAGCTCGTTTTAGTTAGAAAACGTTTGTATGGGAAAAATAAAAGGGCTGTTTTTAGGGTTTTTCAATATTTCTGAGAGATTTTCTTAATATTTTTTTCCGTAAGAACCTTCTCCTAATAATAACAAATACAACAAAAAAAGAATTAGTGAAATCGGTCCAGCCATTCACGCGTGAGGCCGTGACCAAGGAAAACGGTTTTCATTTTTATATATATAGATTTAATGTAATTTTGGTAGCAATAATAATGATAATAATTTGACTGTGTAATAATTTTAATTTTATTTTGAGTTTTGTTTTTGATTATGGGTACATTTAACCTGAAATAAATTACAATTTTGAATTGTTATGTACCTGACATGGTAGACGAGGCTGGTCTTGAGCGTGGCCCGGTAGTCGCAGTGCGGGCACTTGAGTTGCTTGTTGCTCGTGTGGATCATCATGTGCTCGCTGAGGCTCTTCTTGTTCTTCAGCACTCGGCCGCACGTCTTCAAACATGGTATTGACATATGAGGAACGGTTATAAGGCGAGGGTATGCTATGCTGGGGGCTCATTATTACTAGATTTCAGGGCTGATTTCATGGTAAATTTATAATTTCCTATACAGGGTTATTCATAAAGGGTATGCTAAGCCGAAAAGGGCTCATGGTACTCATCATTATGACCAAGTTTTACTATGGGACCAACACAGTATTCGCGAAAAAATCAGCTGTTCCATACATTTTGTCGAGTGTCATTGACATTTTTCTATGGAACAGCTGCTTTTTTTCGCGAATTCATACTTTTCTCTTATAAAAGGAAACCCTAAGGTGTCCCGTCCCTTATTTCTTAGATTTTTTTGTTTCGAAATTCAAAACGCATACGAGAGGGGTAACCCTGAATAACAACTGACATATTTTTTCTTTTGTTGTGACTCTTTGGAGAACCCGAGGGAAAGGAGAGCACCCCGATTCAAGACAAGTATTTTTTTTTAAACTCAAGATTTTGAATAAACAAAAATCGTAATTTCTCACTCATTTCAGTCACAAATTATTCGGAATTGCCCTCTCCCTACTGATATCTTAGAACCTATGAGAGCAGCCATTTTGCAATTTGACTACACTATTATAAAATTTGACTAATCAATTATAAAATACCCACCTCACATACATATTTCATCTCTTTCCTATGCTGCGCCATGTGCTTCCTCCAATCCATATGCACTTTGAACGTATCGGAACAAATCTGACACTTATAAATTTTGACTGGCGGTTCTTCGCTTTTCTTTTCTTCTTCTACACATGTAGTCCTCACCAATTTCTTTGTCGGCAAGCACTTGCAACACTTAGCACAGGAGAACTCCATCGTGTCTTTACACAGCTTAAGCTTGTGGTTGAATGTTTCGTTGCAACCGTAGCATTCGAAGGATAGCATCTCGTTCTTATGTAACTCTAGATTGTGCTTTATCATCAGCTCCGTAGTGTCGAAATTGATATTGCAAGAGGAGCAGTACTTGTTATCTTTTGGAAAGTCATCATCGTCATCATCATCAAAATCGGACGCTTCTCTCTCTTGTTTTATGTTTATTTTTCTATCGTTCTCTCTTTTGAAAACCGGTTCGCTTTTCTCCTTTTTGACTTTACAAGTAGGAGTCGTTGTGGAGAGGAGGATTTTCAGCTTCCTGTCGGCTTCTTGGCACAGTTTCTTGAATTTGATGAAGTTCTCGACTTTTAGCAGGCAAAGGGTGCAGACAGTTTTTGGCGTTCCCACTGTGACATCTATGCCGATATAGTCTACTAGTTTCTGGGCTGTATTTGAGTCGTCTTCAACAGATTTGGTGCTGTTTGTTGTGCTCCAACATAGCCTGCATATGTTGTCTTGGCAAAAGTAGTCATAGGTGTATCTTCTGTTGTTCAGATATGTGCTTCTGCAAGACATGTGAGCGGTTGGTTTCACACCGGAACTGTTGGTTGTCACGGTGACAGTTTTAGCGCAGCACACTGAAACTGAACGGAAAATGTGTTAGAATCATGATCTTAAAATGATACTAACATACGTGCTCCATCATAGGCCGTATCGTTGCTTACCATCAGGCAAGATGGCAGTCAAATGCAAGCTTATTATTGAATGAAAAAAAAAATACTGTAGTAGGTAATTTTGTTCCTAAACTCCTCTTTTACAAAGGTTTTTAGTAGTGGTGACGTTTCAAAATAGAATAGTCTTAAGATGGAGGAGGCCTTCACCCACATTTGAGTGCCCTAGATATTATAATATAACTAGCTGACCCGATAGACATTCTCCTGTCTTAACTATGAATATTGAATTAGAATTGTCTTAATTTTCTAATGTTCCGCTCAACTTCCTTAATTTTTTCTTTCATAAGAACCTTCTCCTGACAATAATTAACACAACAAAAAAAGAATTAGCGAAATTGTTCCACCCGTTCACGCGTGATGCGATGACCAAGGGAAATAGAGATTCATTTTTAAATTATAGAAGATAGATAGATAGGCCCAAGTTTCAAGGCTTTTTAAGACAGATCTAAATTTTCTAAAACTATTGGCATCCTTGTCTAATGGCTTGCAATGATAAAGACATATTTTTAATTAGTTTAGATGTCTTAAAAAGCCTTCAAACTTGGGCCCAATGTACCCTAATTCTAATTTATTTAACGTTTTTAGTTTTTTTCTCTCAAATTGTATAAAACTGTCAAGAGGAATGTAGGCTATTTTTTTATTAATCTAAGGATAGTATCATCATCATCATCTTCTAGATTTTCGTAGTTCTCGTTTTCTAGTTCACCAAACTGCCGGTCGTAAAGCGAAAAGGTGGGGACGGGCAGAGTTATGACGTCACAAAGATGGCGGCTTGGCCGATTTAATTCAAATGGCTACGAGATTTCGTCAAATAGGTTGATTGCCTCTTGACTCACACCCATACCCATTCACACTCAAACCAAAAAAAAAACAATCAAAAAACGTAATAGAATATAAAATGTAATTACCAGTATTTCCTTCTAATTCGAGCATCAATTTTGGAGTGTTTGGTAAATCTGAAACAAATAATTGAGTTACTAAACTTCTTTTGTTTTACAAATAGTAAAAAAAAACCAAGTTAGTTTTGAGAGTAAATAAATATCAACCAGATTTCCTCACAAAGTAGGTAAATAAGTAAGAGACGTAGGTGGTTGGTTGCTTGGTTCTATGATTCCAATTCTCAGTCAGTAAATAAGGCTTAGGTGTGGATCCAGAAATTTGTTAAAGAAATTTCGAGAATTTTTGAAGGTCTTTTTTCTTTGTTTTTGGCTTTGGCCAGCAACTTTTTGTTCATGTTCAGATGCCGTTCTGAACAGATATCCTGACTTGTGTTAGGAGAGGTTATGTTTAAAATGTACTTCCGCTGTGGCGGTAATTGCATCCATTTGCCCCCACTGTATTCGAATCAACTGTGCTTGCCAGTGTTTTCTTTTTGATTTTGTGTTTTTTTTTTGCTAGTAATAAATATAATATTTATCTATTGTCTATTTAACTCACCTTCAACCTTTGGTGGAGCCTCATTCTTGTCTTCACGGCTACTTGAAGAATCTTGGCTAAAACTGCCGAAATCATCGTCCATTACTTGCACTGGTACTTTTGGTTTAGGGGTCTTTTTCCGCTTAGAAGAACATTTCATATCTTGCCATGTCTGAAAAAGGATTTTTCATATTTAATAATTAATTCAGCTGAGGAAACCTGCATATGTCCGGAAGAAGAAATTCAATGGCGTGTGAATCCACCAATCCGCACTTAGGCAGCATGGTGGAATATGGCCTAATCTCCCTTCCAGGGTAGACCTGTATTCCAGCAGTGGGAGGATTAAAGGTAATCATAAGATATAATGATTGATTCAGCTAGAGGAAAGTAGGGGTCTTACTTAAGTTTCATAAAGTTAAGTGATATTGCTTAGTACTGGGCAGTACGTATTTGTATTACGCACAAGTTAAATGACATTTGTCAATCTTAACAACTGCTAAGCATAGTTTATAAAACCCTGGATGAGTAAGGCCGAACATTGTGCCATGGGGTGTTCTGTAGGAGAGGCCTATGTCCTTTGGGGACAGATATTAGATTGGCTGAATGATGATGATGATACACTATCAATATAGTATTGTAAGGCCACAGAGGTGACCAGAGTCGCCACCGGATTGCATGAAGTGGTTCTGGCATCATCATCACAATAGCTTGACTGTAGCTGATCACCAATTATACTATCTTTGCCACTGGAGCAGTTGTGCCAGTGGTTCAGAACCTCGCTAAGTTGTTTTAAAGAGCTGGGTTGGCTCGGGTAATCGCTGGCAAGGGGGAAACGCACAATGTACCCTTTATGGGACGCCAGTGCGGGACTTATCGCCCCCATTCCGAATAACAGTAAGAATGATGTCTATTTATTTATTTTTCTAAGAACCTTATTTCTGGTTGGGAAGCTAGGAATTAGAACACATCACAGCTAATGTTGATAATTATAGTAGTTAAGGACAGGAAATACGCCTAACCTAGATTGCACCTAGGCTACGATATAAAATCAATGAAAACTTCGTAGTTAAAACTCACTTTTCGCCACTCTATCCAAGTCTTCACGACGCCGGGTATAGTGTTAAGTTCGTCAGCAATGTCATTCCACCTCTTTTCGGCTTCATTTTTACTGAATGTGTTCGAATATTTCCCATTGGAAAGATCACTATCACCCTCCAGACGAGCCACAAGCTTCGCCTTTTGTGCGGCAGTGGGATATGGTCTTCTTTTCTTCTCTGAACTATCCATGTCACACGCAACGCAGAGCGCGTTTATCAATGTTTTGAGGGCAAAAGTGCCTCTGTTATTGAGTTTTACTAAATTGCTTAGCAAACAAACAATAAATGAACAGAAATTGATTTATAGGTCAAGTCGGGTCAAACTTGGGCGCGGTCCGAAATACCGCTAAGCAACAACGCTAATGAGAAACCACACAGAGAACATGAGTTTCCTAGCGCGTTTTGTGCTGGTTCTCAACTGAGCGCTGTTGGCACTGTTGGTGTAATGTGGACCACGCCCATGCTTGACAGTGACATTTAGTTTTTTTTAAAGCTAGTTGGGAATTTGACAGACTAAAGTATTCATTTTATTCATCCCAAATTTCCTTTTCTCACATAAAAAAAGTTAGTGATTATCTGTATCTGTCTGTCACCGAGTACCGACATCATGTCATATTTTTGTTTATTTTTATTGAGATCATTTTTGATTTGAGCGATTGAGTAACGAAATTCCATTAGAATGTTTTAATTTTACTTTACGTAGTTAGTTAACGTGAAGCAGAAAAAGAAAGAAATCAAGCCCGATTCGAAACAAAACTATGTTTGCTCTTCCTAGCCCGAAAGAAAGTTAAAAATGTTATCATATTAATTTTAACTCGAGCTCCATTCTCGCAACCAAAGAGCTTTTTACTCTGAAGTATAAGATGCAGTGAATATTTAAACCACTTTTATTAAAATGTAAGTTAGCACTGTCGAATTTCATTCACAATTTCAGCAAGCATTTATTTAACCTAGCTCGTATTGGTATCACAGACTTTAAAGCCTATAATTTGTTTGTTTTCAGTGTTTTCAAGAGCATTTTAAGAGGATGTCTGTAAAGCAGTCAAATTTCGATGACAAAAAGTATACTTACGACTATTTTCGTAAAGGTAACGTTTGTAGACTGTGCTGGAACTCAACTGATGGATTGAAATCAATAAAAAAATATACGAAAATTGCTGAAAATATCCTAGAAAACATTGGCATAGATATTACGACAGACACTCCAAACACAGTATGCAGTATTTGCTTAAAAAAAATAATAAGTTTCGTCAACTTCAAGAAAAAATGTCAAGAAGCCGAAAAAAAACTTAAGATCATCCTCTTTCGAACCTTTGAAGAACATTATGTCAACCCAACGATTTTGAAAAAGGAAGCCGATTTGGAACTGCAATTACTGGACGAGGAAGTGAAAAAAGAAAAACTTGAGATTCTGCTTATAAAAGACGAAAAGAGTTCCAGTTTAGAAATGGATGATCCAGCCTGTGATTATGACGACCTCCTTCCTAAAGATGACAACTATTGCTACATCTGCAGTTTAAATTTCGAATCTGCGGAACAGATGACACAACACAATATTGAATCTCACGAAACCAAAAAGGTTTCATACCAATGCGGTAGATGTAAGGAAGAGTTTGCAACTTTTGCTCGTAAAACCAATCACGAGGCACGATTTTGTAAATCTATGAATGAATTCACCTGCAGTATTTGCAATAAAACGTTGCCAACGTATGATTCATTCGGGTCTCATATGAAAGAACATGAGTCTGAGCAAAAGAGTGACCGGCCATTTCCGTGTCTAAAATGCCCGGAAACTTTTGAAAGTGGTGCCAGTCTTGGGAGACATATGGTTATGCATTATAGAGAGAAAAAAAGAAAGAATTTAAATGAGAAAACTATTTGCGAGGTACTTCCAGTCATATATACTAAATACACTTTGTTATTATAGTCACAGCGTTACTAACTGAGTCGTAGGGCCTTCGTCGTAGTCTCGTAGTAGATAGTCGTATGTTTCCATCTGATTTTATTCTTATCAATATGCGCCTATAACCATCTTACGCACATCACTATGGGGCTCCATAAGACCCACAAGTGCGAGCGAGATAGACATAGAGAAATGATTAATGGCCGCACGACTCGGTTGGTAATGCGGTGACTGATATAGTACTATGAGCCTTTTTTGGATTAGCATACCTTTCCTTAAACCGTGTATTATGATTATTTTTCCAGGTATGCGGTCAGGTGTACGCCAAAAATAACATACACATGCATATGTTGATACACACACAAAACAAGAAGCTCAAATGCCCGCACTGCGAGTACCGAGCCACGCTGCCCGCTTCACTCAAAACTCATATCAAGTGAGTAGAAGATAGTCGCAAAATGACAAACGGTCGCAAATTGTCCAAAGAGCAAAATGTTCAAAGAGCATTTCGTCCAAGGCGCACAATGACTATAGCCAAACCGTTTATCTTCAGTCCCCCGCGCCGTCACACCCCCGCGCCTCTGTACCGCGCAGGCGAGGACTAAGATAAACGGTTTGGCTATAGAAAGCAAAATGTCCAAAGCTCACAAAGATCAAAGAGCAAAATGTCCATAACACAAAACATCCAAATATTTTTTCTGCAAAAATAACTTCCATGTTTTTTTTGGTGCTTGATTACGGCCATTTCGTCATAGTCTTAGAACAATGATGGATGTGACATTTTAAAAACTTTACTTTTACCTTACTTTTTTCCCCATAACTTTTTTTATAAACAGGGTTATACAAAAACGATATGCTAAGCCGAAAAGGGCCATAGAACTCATCATTAAAAAAAAATTTACTACCCGACAAACCCAGTCCCATAGTAAAAGTTGTTGATATTTATGAGCACTATGAGCCCTGTTCGGCTTAGCACACCGTTTCTGTATAACCCTGTATAACCTATAATAAATAAAAATCATTTATTTCAGGCGTAAAAGAACCTATAGGAAAAAAAATAACAGTAAAAAATAAAATTGAAAATCTAAAATACCTAAAATAGTCCACGTCCATAAAATAAAAAATGCTATACAATAATAATACATAATACTACAGTAATAAATTTAAGTAAATAAATAAATCAGTGTATAATACTACATAAATAATAATAATACAACAATAATAATACAATCCAATATAGATTTTAAAATAATAATAATAAACAAGTTCTAATAAGGTAAGGTAATGTATTTTCCCAGACTGCACACGGGTGAGAAGCCCTTCGCCTGCGACGTGTGCCCGTACCGCTGCATCACGAGCTCCAACCTCAACAAGCATCGGAAGACTCACACCGGGGTCAAGGAATACACGGTCAGTATCACAGGTCATTTTATTTTAACCAAAAAAATCAATTTATTGAGCTTGTGGTATTCTGTAAAAATCAAAATCAATTTATTGAGCTTGTGGTATTCTGTAAAAATCAAAATCAATTTATTGAGCTTGTGGTATTCTGTAAAAATCAAAATCAATTTATTGAGCTTGTGGTATTATTCTGTAAAAATCAAAATCAATTTTTTGAGCTCGTGGGCCTGGGCCTGGTATTCTGGGTTACAAAGTTAAAGTAAATTATAAAGATCTCCAGACCCCGCCTGTCAGCGTACAAGCGGGTACTTAAATTACTAATTACAAATTAATATTTAAAAATGAATGTTACAAAATTAAAATAAAGAATAATACATGTCAAAGTTATAATAATTGACCGAGCGAGCGAATCGTCTCTGCAACGACTGGCCAAATTTGCTTTCATCTGTCCGGATGTTTGTTTGTATGTTGGTACTTTTTTATGAATAAATCCGCATTTGACCACCAACCCGCCTGTTGGTAAGCGACGATGTGGTCGAAGATGAAGCACGCAGGTTTAGAAGATACTACTCACTCTGATCTTCAAAAGTCCAAGATTATAATTATATCTCAGGGAACAAGGAAGCCGGAAGCCGGACTTGACCTTAATAAGGCGTTTTCATTTACAAAAACATAGTTTGCGGTGTTTTATTAGATGGCGTAGTAAGCATCAACTTTGTTCTGTCAAATCGATTTGGTATGATCTTGTCAAGAGTTTTAGAGTAAAAAATATGACCGTAATAATTAAGTGAAAAATTAAGGCAGTTGAAATATGCCTGATTTTTTTATAATATCCTGTATAAAACTTTTATCTTTACAGTGTCATATTTGCAATAAAGGCTACAGATATAACATGTCCCTCAAGGACCACATAACAGCTGCTCATCAGGGCGAACGAAAATACCGGTGCAAAAAGTGCGGTGCCACATACTTCCATTTCAAAGGACTACGTAAGCATATGCTCGTTAAACACGGACAAAGGGTCAAAAAAGTCAAGGATGACTTCGTGGAAATCGATTTGGATACTTACACTCGTGCTAAGGTAGACAAAGACAGGCGAATGGGCCTGAAGTGTGGGCTGAGTGAAGTTGAGATGCTCGAAGATGCAGGGGTCCAGAATGAAGTAACGATCGGTCCGGAAGGAATGGATTTGGAAGATGAAGGGGTGGGGGAAGTAGTGTTAAATCAATTTTAAAAGATATTCTGATTCTAAGGAAACTATAGAATTTTGGGATTAGATTAATGTCAAGTTCTGCTACTTGTTGATAGATGTCAGGAAACTCAATTGTAGCTAAATACAAACCTAGTATTAAACACGTAGTTCTCCTACTCGACGATAGATGGCGGTAAATGTAATTTTGCCTTGTACTATTTGTTTTTCTTTACTGGAGCAAATGCAGTGGCCTACTAATAAAATAAAAATGTTATAGTTTAAGATTTAACATATATTTATATTAGTTTATAGTACATGATTATTTAAATCGATATATCTAGTTTTAAAAGTCCAAAAATTTTTGAACTAACAAAACCCGCCTTGTGTCTGTATTCACTAGATGGCGCTAGTAGTTCCATGAAGACTCCCAGTGACAAAATATAATAAAACAAGATAATTCTATTTATTTACAAGACTTTTATTTCATCTGCATTACATACAATAGAACAAAAATAAAATTTCTCTATAACATTAAAACATTCGAGACCTACACAATACACATACTGTAATTTATTTTTATTTACATAAGTAACTTTTTATAAATAAGTCGCCCGCCACCCTCTCAGACTATTGCTAAGATTTCCGCGGATGCGAAGGTGAGGTTAGACAGCAGTGACATAAAAAAGATTGTAGTGGAGTATTTGGAAAGAGTTTATTTAGCCAAAAGAGGTCAGTAAATTGATAAACATCTTTAGATTTCTATATGATTATTTTGAGTAGAAACTCATTACGTCGTAGTCATTTTAGTTATTTAGAGTCGTCACAAAATAAGAGGCCCGTTTTGACGTTTGTCATTGCGACGTAACTAGTGATGTAACCATACGACTCGGTACTCGATACTCACGATAAATCAATTCAAGTTTGTATGAGTATTTGATTTTGTATTGTAAAGTACATTGGATTAAGGTTACGATTCGAAAATTTAACTGAAACTTGAATATTATAGGTATATTGAAATGGTGCGAGAGGTCATGTTGTCTTTAATTTAATATTTTAAGTTATAATAACATTTATTCAATCACAAAAAAACAAGAAAAAACGAAAGTGATTGAATCTTCATTCAAAAATTTTCTTCGGATGATGAGCCAAAATCGTCAGTTGAGCTATCGTCAATTCAATAATTAATTGGTTACAAGTTACAACACTAATATTTGAAAAAATAAGACTGAGAACGTAACTGTTTTTGAGTTTCGTTATAATTTGACATAACATGCTACCATTAAGTATGCGCGAAAAACGTTCCAAGTTACATTCTACTTCTCTAGTGTCAAAACGGGCCTCTTATTTTGTGACGATTTTTTTTTTATAGTATTTTGCTTATGTTGTAAAATTAATCCAAACCAGGTGATTTTCTTGATTTCAAATAAATGTAGTTCCATTGTAAAAGTCGTACACCAGACTTTTGGCATTTCAAACTCTTTCTAAACAATCCTATTTTTACAATGAATAAGTAATTTGTAATTTTAGACACGTTTTTTTTTTAAATCGAGCACTGGCACTTATCTAAATAATATTACTATGATTTTCAATTATTAACAAATAATAGATGATTATTAATAGATCACTGGACAATTTTTCACTTAGTTATTAGGAGGGGTTCCCAACCAGTCACACCAAAACGAGTCACAGTGTGACTCGTTGGGAATTTTTTATTAGAGAATTTAAAACATTTAATAACATAAATATACAGTGAAATTGAAAACCTCCATTTTGAAATCGGTTAAAACCTTACCTATTTAAAGAGGCATGCTTTTGCTTTTTTTAATTAAAAAAAATAAATTACATTAGGTTACATTACGATGGTAACATTTTACTAGTAAATCTAAGTCCGCCCAACTTATTTTCAGGTGACTGAGGAGCCACTTTCGATTTTTCTGAACAAAACCAATTGCCATCGTTTGAAATTGTTTAGTTCTTTTATTTCGCCACCTGAACAGTAAAGTTGATCGGCCTGTACAAAAAGGTAGAATACTAAAATATCTTATTTTTTCTCACTAAGTACTTACTAAGGAATTGAAAAGTTTAGTTAAAACCCACCACAGTTTAAATCTTTATATTTACGGGGTTATAAGCAAAGGGTATGCCAAAAGGAGCGAATTGTACTAATCGTTACAAACAATTTTTACAATTTACCGAGTTTCATTCATATTATTCTATGGAACAGCCAGTGGCGTACGTATCTATAGGGTGGCAGGGCTGGCAAAACGCCACGGGCCCCTGACCGAAAGGGGGGGGGGGGGGGGGCAACAGGCCGCGATCTCAGAAATAACCTAGTAATAGTTCTTTAGAAGTAACTATTATTGCCACGAGCCTCAGATGGTATAGTTAAGAAACTGGGAACAGCAGCTGAATTTCGTGATTTCAAGGTTGGTCGCATTGTACCTTTATATTTTTATCTTTAAAAAAAAATGTTTATTCAGTAAAACCTTTTTTAGGAAATCATCTAGAAGGTAAGTACGTTTTTAGGCGGCCTGGAGGCCTCTTACATAGTTTGACATTATAACAGCCTACAATTTAATTTTTAATTCGTTTTCTAAAAAAATGTTTTGTAACAAAAAATACGTTTCAAATCCGTGGTGGGTTTTATTAGGACCTAGTTACACGATGCGTTGTGATCGGAGACAGGTTCGAGATTTACACTGCTAGTATGGAACTTTATCAACCGACAAATTGCTCGATAAAATCGTTATTTAACAATCATATCAATATAGGAAAATAAGAAATTTTCACAATTTATTCGAATTCGAACGTCAATTTCACATTTGATTTTTAGTTATTACCACCATGAAAAGAAAAAACACTCTAAATAAATGATTATTTTTTAAAAGTTATTTTCACTTTGCATCGTGCCTAGGCCCTATGGGAGTACTACAGTTTTCTACTCAAAATGCAAAGTATTGTTTCTGATTTTTGGACAAAATTACTTAAACTATTGTCAATTAAGCCATATTTTAAACTAGAAACGCCCCGCGGTTTCACATGCTTTTTTTTCGGAGATAAAAATATAATAATCCAGGGTTTACGGTATTTCCGTTCCAAATATGACCAAAATTAATTCTGTCGTTTCGTTAAGAAGAAGTAGGTAACAAACAAACATAAACTTTCGCATTTAATTTTGTAATATGTGTGATTATGTTTTAAACATGTTTTATGTGTATAGAGTGTATTGTTTTACTTTGGACTATCTGCAAGGTTACAAGGAAAGAGTATGGTAAGCCGAAAAAGGCAAATAGTACTCATCATTATGAATAAATTTTACTATGGGACCAAACCGGAACAGCTGATTATTTTTCGCGATTTAAGAGTTGGTCCCTTATAAAAGTTGTTCATAATGATGAGTACTATATGCCCCTTCGGCTTAGCATACCCTTTCCTTATAACCCCGTCCTTTTCTTCGGAAGCTGCTACCGAGGCGTCGACCACTTTTTCTCGAGTTTTAAAAGTTTTTCGTTGTTACTATTATCTAATCTGTGGTTGTTATAAAATATAGCTTAACTGACGTTTAACCTTATTTTTATTCTACACGATCACAAGAACATCTATTACAATAATTACTTTAATATATTATTATACACGATATTGTCAATAGAGGAACTTTGAATAAGATTTCTTATAGCTATAGTCGTCACGTCCGATTTTTACCCGACTGCCAAGAATGAGGGTGATGTTTAGTGGCCAGTGTACGTGAGTCAAGCGAAAAAAGACCTGACGGTAAAATAATTTTGAGCTTATATTTAATTTTCTTTTATTTCGTTAAAGTTTGGATAATAAGAAAGTTATTTAAAAAAATTCGATGGGGACTTTTGACATTTCGTTTATAATACTCGTAGTGTTCAGAACATTCGTATTCGCTCTATGCGAATTATTGTAACCGTACCACTATTTCTTGGGCTAACTTGCCTGGAGTTGTTAACAAACGTGTTTAGAAAGAGTTTAAAATAATTTAAGAAAGTTCACTTAAAACATAATTATTGAATTTTAATAAAGATAACATGATGGATTTAGAATTATAAAAAACAGAACGTTTTAATTCCCTTCGGGTTCCTTTTAGCTTGACCACAAACATGTGTATGAAGGTTTGTTTGTCTCTCTACTCTTGTCTATGGTTCGTAATTCGTAACTGTAGCTGTAGCTTGATTGGTTTGATTTTGTGGTACGAGGTGTTCCATTAATTATTTTGTATCTTGTACGAACTGTGAATTGGCAGTCAGGTTTTTCTTAAATAATACATATAAGCATTTAAAAATAAAAATGCTAGATCGACTGAACGGATTTGTTTAAAATACAATGTCGGTTGAAAAAAAAAGGTTACATCATCCTATACTCATAAATAAAACCTTTTTCTATTGCCATTGATAGAAAAAAAAATTTTTTTCGCGCTTCTTTTTCTACCAGTATTTTTTTCCGCCACAGACTAAACACCGCTCATTTATTTCTCTTCTGTGGTTTCTTTCACGCGTATCCATAAAATAATTCATAAATTAAAAAACGACTAACAGGAAAATGAACCCGTTTCAAAAACAACTTTATTTTTAGGCTAGTAAGGTAAGTTATCCCTCAAGAAAGCTTGCTTCATGTAGCCACGCCGAAGACACTTGCCCCACCAAGAGCGTTGGGTGCACATTTTGACAGGTTTCAAGATGAAGCATTTCGTTTGGACGACGTTGAAGAAGAGTTTGCCCACCATGTTGGACACGGACGTATCTGCCAGCTTCAGGCAGGCGCGGAATCTGGAATTTAAAAAAGGTTTTATTGAGATTTTTTTTTGACAGAAGGGATATAGAGTCAGGAACTTGTAGGTTTTATTCATTGACGTGAGGTTTTATTGAGATGGCTTTTTTTGTTTATTACTTCCCAGGAATTAGTATTTAAGAGTTTGGAATCTATATATATAAAAGAAAGTCGTGTTATGTTACACTACTTATAACTCAAGAACGGCTTTACCGATATGGCTGAAAATTGGTGAGGAGGTAGCTTAGAGCCAGGAAACGCACATAGGATACTATTTATTCCTATTATACTATTTATTTCTATTAAATAAATTCGATAGCATTCAAGTGTGAATTGACATAAAACATCAGTCACTATAAAACGAGGTATAACAAAAAAGAATCAGACTTGGAATAACAAAACGACTTATTATATACTCTTTGCGCAAATGACAGCTATGTAATGGACGTATGGATGACAATTTAACAGCTAAACAGATTTTGACGAAATTTGGTATGAAGGTAGCTTAAGCCCTAGGTAATATGTAGATTACTTTTTACCCCAGAAAATTGAACGGCTTTCCGCTATTCTTGCAGGACAGCGGGTGAAACCGCGGGGCGCAGCTAGTTTAGAATAAACTAAACTAGTCGTAGTAAACGGCTTAATTTGTACGTACTAAGTATTCCCGTATTAATTAATCATAACGAAATGTGTCAAAACCACGTTAGTTTCCATTGTAAAATTGTATTTTTTTTTTATAATCTTGCAGGAATTAAAATATAGAGCCTGGAACTGAAGTCTGGAATTTAAAGGTTTTATTGAGATTTGTTTTATTTTTTCTCTTTTTTTGATTGGTATTAGGATTTCTTATTCGGAATGGGGGTGATAAGTCCTGCAATGGCGTCCCTCAAAGGGTGCATTATGAAAGCCAACCCAGCTCCTTAAAATAGCGGAGTGAGGCTCTGGGATAGTGGCAAAGATGGTATTAGGATTTATTTTGAGTCTAAATTAGGAGGAGAATAATTAATTATTAGTAATTAGTGTACCATAGAAAAAGATAACATTTTAGACTGTACAGGGCTGTAAGGAACGGGTCTGCTAAGCCAAAAAAGGCTCACAGAACCTACTCTTTATCATAAACACTTTTTTGTTATGGGGCGAAATTGCTAAAAAAATAGCGTTTCATACATTTTGTCGAGTCATTAACATTTTTCTATGGAACAGCTGATTTTCTCGGTATTTCGGTTTACATAAATTGGCTTTTTTTTATTGGCTTATTGGCATACATCCTTAGAGGAGTGAATATTAATTAAATTAATTAATTAATCAGGTACCTTCAACACACTGTTGCATCCGCTTGTTCACATTTCCAAGCTATTAGAAATTACATTGATCACAACAAACCCTGGACTCTATGGCTATATTACAAAAGCAAGCTAAGTGGACACAAAATATCTAATGATACTACTCTAAAGAGCATGCAATTCGCAGCTGTCATAAAATGGCGGGAAATATTAACTTCCCGCCAATTTAATGTCCGTCCTGTCGTGAAGAAGGTCTAATTTGTCTATGGTCTTGGTGATAAATTGTACCCTCATAAAACAAAGATTGTAATAGACTTTTTTTAGTTTAATGATAGGCTTGCGTTTGCCCGTCATTTTGTCTGAACGGAACACGCTTGCTTATATTTAGTAGATGGATTTTCCGTAGACAGACGGTTTGATAGAAGAAGACGCGCCTTTTTCCATCCTCTTATTGCTTACAAACTCAGTGCGAGTGCAATGTTGCCTGTTCTATAAATTACTAGTAGATGCATTGTTTTTCTTTACAAGCGCTCATATAAACAAAATTTTATTTTTTTAAACCCACGGCGGATGTATATAAACGTAATGGGGAAAAAGAATAAATTTAGGTATACAGTATTGAAAATGCCTGACAAAACGAAAGTAAGTTACTAAGAAAAACCGTCGGGGCTACCATTCAATACCTTTTCCGCTAAAATATAATTAGTAAAAAGTGTGGATCGTTAAGCGACTACATACTTACATAACAGCAAACATGCAGACAATATTATCTATATACCTACGGTTCTTCTGTACTGCGTACTCACACAGTTTACGTTTGGTTTTCATCGCAATGTAAAAAGTATAAAAATGTTGTCTACATTACATACATTTTTTTTTACGTTGGCCCCACACATCGGCGCATTATTATTTACTTGCCAAACGTCAGTTGCGAGCGCAGTTCGCGCGGATTTATGACGTCTCGTAAAATGGCGGCAAAAGGTGACGCGTGGCAGTAAAGAGCGGGGATATTAGAATGTGATAATATTGGAATATTTAATGGCCTCGTAAGTGGACGAGCACTGACCGGTGATGTGCTGAAGATTTGTCACATTATCTTATAATACAGGGTTATGAGGAAAGGGTATGCTAAGCCGAAAAAGGCTTATTATGAACCACTTTCAAAATGGGACTAACTAAAAAAAAAATGGGATTAGAATCAGAGACAAGTATAATTTACTTTGAATCAATATACTAACGTATTCAGAAATTGCTTTTATATCTATTATATAAAATTCTCGTGTCACAGTTTTCATTGCCATACCTACTCCTCCGAAACGGCTTGACCGATTTTGATGAAATTTTATATGCATATTCAGTAAGTCTGAGAATCGGCTACTATCTATTTTTCATACCCCTAAGTGATAAGGGTTGTCCATCCCTAACATTTATTTTTTATTTTTTGGACAAAATTTTTATTTTTTTATTTTTTATAATGTGGCATTAAAAAATGCATAGGTACAACCCTAAATTTTCACCCTTCTATCACCAACCCCTATTAATTTATATGGCAAAACAACGTTTGCCGGGTCACCTAGTTTTTACATAATTTTTTATTTCATTCAATTATGTGTAAATATTGCATAGTAACTGCAATAACATACAAACATACACATAAATACATAGCACTTGCAGGTAATAGGTAGGTGATTTACTCGTAACATCGTTTCGCGCCATTAACCAACAAGCCAAATCAACCAAACCAACTGAACCGCAATAAAAAACACAATTTTGCTATTGTACAAGAAATCTTTCGAATGAGAACTTATACCTATTTGCGAAAAAAAACACCACAATCATTAAAAGAGGTCTTCCGAAAGAAAACTTATCCGTGATAAAAAAGGCAACGCAATTTTTTTTAATTAAAAGATGTCTCCTGATATGAACTTATCCGTAAAAAAAAACGCCACACTATTTTTTTAAGTTTCTTTTTATATTACATATAAAATAGGTCTTCCAAACGAAAATTTATCCGCGATAAAAAAAAGCCCCTGTATTTTTAAAAGTTTTTTTAGAAAAAGATCTATTTCCAAAAATAACCACTAACCGCCAATAAAGGTGCGAAAAACTCGCAAACATAAATCAAAATTAACCCAATCACGAGCGAGCGGACAAGCATAATGCGAGCCATTATTATTGTTGTCCACGGACCTTTCCACGCCGATAACCAAGAAAATAGTTATCTGTTACCTCTGGTAGTGCTGGGGCAAGTGGGGCATCCGGCAGATTCGATCCGGCGCCGGCGTATTCTGTCAAGGATATAACGCTGAACCAAGTATGTACCGATCACCGAACAACTTTAAACTGGACAAATGTTCAGCGTTTGATGGTCTATTTAACGTGATATTGGCGGATTTGTGAAAAAAACTTTACAAGAGCCTGATTTAATAAATTAACAAGGATAGGTATCTTTGAGTATTTCTTGTTGTTTTTTTGTTTTTATCCTTGCAGATGCGAGATGTAGACTCTTTATTCGAAAGGAAATATTGGTTGAAAAGTAGAACAAGAACAAGCGGTTTACGGTTAAGGTTAACAAGCGGTTAACGCGAATTAGTCTGCTTTGACCACCAACTCGCCTGATGTCTTATGCTAAGAACTCATTGGTAGCTTTTCGCGCTTCTAATGATGAACATTGAAAATGATGGTTTTGTCAATGTCACAAAACTAAAAAGTTCGTAATTTGTCACAATTCCAATTTTTAGTGACATGCCTGTTAGTTAATCTTATTTATTATGTTTTAACATTCAATGTTTCAAGGGCAATAAATGTTTGTGATTTCCGTACATAGGTACAATGTATGAGTTTTCCACCCTGTGACGCAGGTTTGACTGTAATTGCCTAACTGGCGGAATCGCTTCCGGCTTAACCAGAAACCAGATAAGTCAGAAATTCAGAATATAGTCGGAAGCCGGAATACCTATCTAGATAATACAGAAGTTCATTGTTTATCATAATACTTATTTATACTTAGTAATAGGAATAACAGTTATGACTCAACTGGATGGATGTTGAACCTTGATATCGAATTTACTTGGAATGTTTAGGTTAAGGTTATTTCTGCTGGGCTAGACAGAACTGATACAATAAACTAAAAAAAAGTTACGGTAAATTATTTAAAAAAAATCTTACAGTAATAACATTGAAATACCGAATAAATAACAAATACAGAAAACCTCTGCAAATATTGTGGTCGATTTTGTGTATCGGCCATGTTTTAGTTCTGCTAAATGCGGCCGTAATAAACGCTCAATGATCGAATCCAGTAACAAATGTTGCTGGAAGTGATATTTTCTTCGTATAGGTATTTTTTAGGTATCCGGCAAAACCACTCTTCGCCCAAACCTATTCCAAACGACAAAGAAGCGCCCACCCCTGCGCCGTCATAATTTATGTTTTGTCAGACAACGTATTTAGCGATAGAAAGCATTATTCACACATTATAAATCCGGCAAAACGTCCCGATAAAGCGAACGCACCCATAAGAACAAGATGGCGGCGTCTGGTGACAGTTCTTTGACAGCGATTTAGGCGCGAAACTTGCGCGCGAAATGAAGCGAGAGTTTTCTTTTTTGAGTAGACACTTGGCTAGACGGGTTTTCTTTATATTTTTTGACGAGGCGAGGTTTTATGTAAGAAGGTTATGAAGTTTTTGGCAAAACGTTCGTAGTTCGACAGTTTTTAGTTTTGACTTAGTGAAACTACTTAGTAAAATAAATATTTTATTGTGTGATACAAAGCTGTGAGTTTACGAGCCACACAGAAGTATATAAATATCCTGTTCCACTTGATTTGCTTTAGGAACTGTACATTTGTTTCCGGAATAAAAAAAGCCAATGCCAATCCATGACATAAAATGTAAATTATATTCAAATCTTCGGAACCGTTACTGATTCCAAAGATATTATCAATTTTAAAATTCGATTATTTTAAAACTTCACAATAACTGCAAGTTATCAAAAGTTGCACAGCGAGAGCGGAAGTCGCGGACGCGGACACCTGTTTAGTCTATGGTTTCCGCGCCATTACGCGCCCATTGAACCGCGCGCGCGATTTTCGAATTTCGAACGTCTTCGCACAAAATGGCGTCGCCGTCAACTTGTCTAAACGGCCAGTGATAAGGTGTATGTTTTTCTTTTAATTTTGTCAGCCAGCTGGATTTCTTTTGTTTTTTAATGAAAATGTATATTTCTGGAAGTTCAAGATTCTGGGTGATGCAGGGTGCTATTAGTAAAAGGCGTCATTTTACGACTTAACTATTCTAACACCAATTTGAAACAATTCTACTTTTCTATAATTGAGAAGTTGACTTGCATAAATGCACATTTTGCTACTCAAACTTTTTTAAGATGAGGACTAAATAAGAAGAGAACTTATAATGCGATTCGGACATTTTGAGAAGTAGAAACGAAACGAAGTTATTTGGTGGGGAATAAAGGTATATTCTATTTTATTTATACTTAGATTTCTGTATCTATTAGGTATTTGTTTTCAATACACTTATCACTTAGCCACAAATTGATGACATTGATAGATAAACTGTTTAAAAACACATTTTTTTTATAATGATATGTTACCCTATTACGTCACTAATAAAAAAAATATTGACAGTGACAGGAACCCTATGGTTAGCGTCACTCGTTGACGCCTAAGTACCTACAAAGCGCACCTAACGACTAGGTACTGCGTGGGAGAGTGCATGATCAGGCCTAGGTCGTGATCCGAGTCTAGTTCTAGATCTGCGGATAATGACGCAGCCACAGATGGTGTTACTTTCTCGAGATTCGAATTTGGACTTTTTGTTTTGTTTTTTCTTGGCTTAGCAAGGTTTCAACATTTAGCGTTTACTTACATATTTTAGCGTTTAGCATTTAGCTTTAAATTTTAGGTAAATAAATAAATGATTGCCTTAAAATAGGTTGGTAATTATAAAGATTGAAACTAGTTTAATATAAGTTAATTGACTAGAATACTTCGAGTAACCTTCAGGTAATAGCTCCTTTGCTACTTGTACCAGGTCATAATAAAACCTTTACACATACACCTTTTTTGAATAACAACTCTCAAAAAACTAGGGCCATGGACAAAACTTTTTTATCGATGGATACAAGCTTTTTAGACCGCGTCTAGTTTTTTTTTTGGTTAAACTAGTAGTCCTAAAGGACTTGTAAAAATACCCTAAGAACTAGAGCCATAGACAAAGTTTTTTTATTTGTTCTAAGCCCGCGTAAGTTAACAAGTTAATCCCGAAGTGCACATCATGCGGGTAGAAACGAAAATACTCGGTTTAAGCTGACCGTTCGATTGCGCTAACGAGACGAGAAACAAGCGGGGTAAGAGCGGGTCGGGGCTTGTGAGCGAGGGTTCTGGACATTTATAAAGATATTTCTAACTTCTACTACTTTAAAATTTTTTTTTTTCAGCTGGGCCCTGCGGTTTCATCCGCACGGTGAAGATAAACGGTGACAATGAAAGGAAGCCTACATGTGAATTCAGGGTATAAAGCTATCTCTATAAAAATGCAATCAAAATCAGTTTAGTAATTACGGAGATACGTGGTAACAATCATTCACACATACAAACTTTCGCATTTATAATATTAGTAGGATATACATAATTTAAGGCCACTTAATTCCCGATAATACAAAACTAAAGAAAAGTTATGTTTAGAAAAAATACAACGGAATCGATTTAACTGTTCGTTTTTCTGAAACCCAAAGACAAACATGAGAAGTGTTTTTTATTTCTTTTACTACGTAAGTAGAAACATGCGGGTAAAAGAAAATGTTCGGTGTAAGCTGACCGCCCGATTGGCGCTAACGAGACAAGAAGCAACGGTACAAGCGACTTGGACGACGGAGATTAGGGTTCCGAACGTATTTTATTTATTAATTATGATTTTTTATCGCAAATCTCATTTTCTCACTTGTTATAAAAGTGAAAGTTTGTATGGTTAACGCTGAAACGGCTAAACAGATTTACATGAGATTTGGAAGGTCTTTTATGGTCTGGATTAACACATAGGCTACTTTTTATCATCAAAACTCATGTTAATCATTTGACCGCAGTAGAAACCGCAGGGCACAGCCAGTAAGTAGATGTGTGTTCGACCACCAACTCATTTTGGTTGTCTATTGGTATTTTCACTTAGTATTTGTTCGATTGTTCTAATGTTTAAAGTAAAAAGTCCATCATTCAATAATACTTTTCTTGTTCTATAAAAAATACAATTACAACCTGTTTTGTACCGCTTTCATCATTCTGATATATCCTACATTCTCTTCCACTCTCCTCTATAATACTTACTTATGGCTCTCAAATTTCACTGAAATTATCCTACAAATCATACAATGCAAAATACGGCCATTTAATTTCACAGCGGTACTTTACAAACTGCTATGTTATGGCGATTAAATAGCTGACAAATGTGAAACCTAAGCACCTGTTTGTGAAGCCGGACTGTGGAAGAGTCCTACTATTGCTAAGGCCTATGGTTACCATTTAACATAGCTATTAATAATTTTACTGTTTATCTTTGGAATTTAAATTATTCACTTTCCTTGCGTTCGTTTTGGAGTCTGTGGCAAAAATAGCAGTTAAACAATGACAAAATCGTTTGCATGTATGTGTACACGTTCGTTTCATATGTCACACATGCGAAGGATTGTGAACAAAAATGGCGTTTTTAACTGTTGAACCCAAAACGAACGCGAGGATAGTGATAAAGTTTAAGTATATTATGCTTGTCTTTTGGTTTTTTATGTATTTATTTTTTTTATATCAAAAATAAACATTTCTTTATAAATACAGAAGGTTAGAAACACCGCCTAGTCAATCTTCGATAAACTTTGGATTTTTTTGTCTAAAGTTTGGATTATTAAATGCTAGTAAAACTTCATCCAAAATCAAATACCGGTACACTTAAGTTGGTTTCCTCGTCTCGCCCACGGAACCCTAAAGAAAAACAAAAAAAGGTTAGGTTAGCACTCTGTAGTGCGCGCTAATTCTTTTCGGGGTCCAAGTAAGTCGTAATCCTTCTTTTGTTCTCTGCCCGCATTGATTCGGTATTTGACGGCACTTGGACTGTAACTAAGCCACTTATGGCGACGGGTAGGGAGGAGAAGAATTTTGGGGTTGTGATTATCGATATGTCGATTAACTGTTTTCAAATGTATATAGTACTAGCTGACCCGGCAGACTTCGTACTGCCATACGTTTGTATGGGAAAAAGAAAAGGGCTGTTTTTAGGGGTTTTCAATATTTCTGAGAGATTTTCTTAATATTTTTTTCCGTAAGAAGCTTCTCATAATAATAACAAATACAACAAAAAAAGAATTAGTGAAATCGGTCCAGCCATTCACGCGTGATGCCGTGACCAAGGAAAACGGGTTTCATTTTTATTTTTCAAATGTATATATATAATAGTATTTCCGCCTTCAAATCGCGTCGGGTAAAATCAATAATTTTTGGTATTTGCAATTATTTTTTTTATAATAATGATACCTTTATATCTTTAATAACAATAATGTAATTTAATCTTATTTGAATAATATTTCATTTACTTTTTAATTTTTAAGTTGCAAACATGACATTTTTTTTGGAATGTCGATTGTTTTTAAATGCTTTTATTTAACATGCAATATATGTATGTTACTATGTTTGTTCGGGTGGAATCTTGCAACTCAATTTTGAACCACTTCTCGATGTCCAATTGCACTGAAATGTGGTATATCTAACGTATGTAACTCCGATGACAATGCAATAAAAACTTGTTAAACATATTTATTTTTAAAATTGACTTATTTATCTGACTGCATAGAAGGAGGGTTGTTTCTTGGCTGTTAGCTACCTCTAAGCACCTAAATAGTATTACCGAGATCGTTTCGGTATGTTGGTTTGTGTGTTTGTTCTTTCATGTCAAAATAAAGAACCAAATTATCGTGCTTCTACAGAGATATAAATTGAAGGGCGTGCTGGTAATTATGCAAAAGTCTTTTACCGCTCTCTCTGTACTATAAGGTAGAGAAAGTTCGATGCAAGAGAAATTCAAAACAGAAGGTACTTTAAATTAACTCCTGAGAAAAATAGTCGATTCCTTTTCCATAGAGTCTTTCTACTCGGGGGAATCCATCGAGCCACAAAACACCAAGAGAACCGAGATGTTTTGTGACCAACTAACGCAGCGCAACGCGACGCAACGCAGCCAGTTTAAATTGTCAAACATTTCATCGATAAGTCGATACAGCGGTCCAGTGTCCCATCCCTAGCATCTAAGGCAGCTTGACCAGAACTTTGCCAAATGAAGCGGGAGAGAGCGCGACTAGCCCGCCGCGGAATCAGCATAGAGTGCGCGGCGGCAGAGAATTCAGAGTTTTATTTTATTAGGGAATAAACAACTATTAAAACTCTAAAATTCTATGATTTTTGAAGTGAAAACTTCTTTAGCGGCGTTGTACACTTTTTTGGAATGGGTAAAAAATGTTAAACTCGCGACAGGGTCACGTGACCTGATCGAAAATTCGTAAGACGGATGGAGAGTAGACAGCTAGTATCCCCCTCTCTTTCTACGGCGCGGCGAAAATGTATGCCTGCGCCGGCTGTTTCGTTTAGGCGGCGCAGGGCGCTTGCGCGAATGTTCTAATTTGACAGTTATAGTGTTGTGACCTAGTGATTATAGTGGACACGATACCACGATATCGATTCATTTTTCTATTAAAATAATTAAAGCAATTCGTGCAAAATTATTCCCTAACCATTCCAAAATATCAAAAACGCACAACGTTAATACTTAAGTTTTCACTTCTGCCGGCACTCCCGGAGTGCAACCCGTCGTTTTTTTTAATGATAATGGGAGACGAGACGAGTAAATCGCTCGCCTGTTGTTGTATGACGCCAGTTGTGCCACACGTAGTTTTGATTTCTTAGAATTCCAGACCCTGCGCGGCACAGCCTGCACTGCGCTCGTCACCCTGAGATATATTATAAGATGTTTAATCTCCTATTTGCCCTGTAATTTCTCTGGAAACAATGCCCTTCCAACCGGAACACTAAACTAACTATCGTAATGGGGAGCTATGAGTGTGAAACGTTTAATAATAATTATAGCTCCCACTACGATACCCTGTGTTGGGGATGCCATGGAACGCCATGAAAGACAAGGACAACTGCCACCCAGACCCAGAACAGATATTTAAATTCATCATTCAAACATCTGCCCAGCGGGGAATTGAACCCGGGACCTCTGGCTTATAAGCGTATACTACCGCTGAAAAAACTGGTAGTGCTTGCCAGACGACATTCAGGAAATGGTGAAGTAATAATAATATGATTCTATGGCTTAATATTTGATTTTGTTTAGATGGTAATTCAATCATAAACTTCTTTAACAATTCAGTTCCGAAATATAAAAAAAAAAATTCAATTCAATTCACTTGCAAAAGTGGAGACATCTGTCAAGTAAACCTACTTTGGGTAGGACATGAATACGAGACGAGTATGCCTCTGTACTAAGGAAATGTTGGAAAAGCATATTAAAGTATACAAACAAAAATATAATACTCCTAAGAAACGCGCCTTAGTAGAGTAACATCCAAACTAAAACTACCTACTACATTTTTTAATACAAGTATAATATTTATATACCTCAGGCCAATAACTCCTTGTATCACAAGAGCTCTTACTTCACAGCTATTAAAATTTATAACAATCTGCCTTTAGACGTTAAGATGCACAGAGGACCTGATTTCAACAAAATGTTGAAATCTTGGTTACTAACGCAAAGTTTTTATAACTTACAAGAATATTTTGTAAAATAGTGTTGGTTTAAATTCCTAACAAGATATGTAATTGTGGATATGGTTTTTCTTTTTTTTTTTTTTTCAATTTTATTTAATCTTTAAGCTAATTATTGTACGCCCGAAATGGGCAAATTGTTGAAACTGCAAATTGTAATAACAACACCTTATGTACACAATTTAAACAATAAAAATATTCTGATTCTGATTCGCAATTTTTTCAATTTGATTTCTCCTAAAGAATTTTCCGCCATTTTCCTGCAGCCTCTACCCCCGAGTGCTCTGCAAGACCTGTGGCCGAACTAAAGTGCATACAAAGACGTTAGGCGCTCGTTAAGTGCGGCCGAGGCTTAGGACGGCTGCTACATTCTTCCGATGTTGTGCTTTTTCCGAAAGAAATCCTTTGATTTTTTACTCTGTAACTTTATTAAGACAAAATCACTAGTGAACAAATAGTGAAAAGCGACCAAAGAGTTCTTTTACATCCTAATTATTTCTTACGATCTTATTATTTATTTCTTTATCCGAAAGAAAACTTTTTGATTTAATAGTATTACGATAAAAACAATCTAGAAAAAGACAATAGAGTTTAGTTTTTTGGACATTCGCATGCTGTTAGCATTCTACTTAAACTTCTTGGCTTAACATAAAGTTTTGAGTAGCCATTTAGAAAAAAAATTTTTAGTCGAATTGAACGATTATTTTTGGTTATCGATTTTTGCGTTGATTATAATTTTATTTCTTTTTATTTTTATCAATTTTATTATGCCTAATGATGTGATTAAGTTCACAAATAAATATATAGATAGAAACATACTTTACCTACATATTTAAATAGATAGAAACTTTGGTATTTCTATTTTCTATTATGACTTATGAGTCAGAGTCAGTCTAGTCGTTTTGTTCGACACAAAGTGTGTATTCTGTTGTAAGCACAATAATACAATACAAGACGCGCTATACAATACCTAACAATAAGTTTCCGTTTTGATGTCTTAGGTCAGTCAATAAATATAAACTTACGGCCTACGTTTAAGTAAAACGGTCTGTTGTGGGTTAAAACACGGAGTACAGTGGCGAGACAGAATGGGCACACTCAGCCGAGCAATCATATCAGTTAGTTCTAGTGACTGTCTCGCCTCGTCAAACTGTTACATACCGAGTACCTACTTAGCTAAGGGCACTGTCTCGCTGCTGTACCTATTCGTTACGTGTAATCAACCCATTAGTTCCGTGTTTTTCTAAAGGTTCGTCTTCTGAAAGTGTTTTGGTCTACACATGCACACTAAATAGTCATAAAAGATGTGACAACCTTATTTTAGGGTTAATATAGCACTTACGATGTGTTTTTGGTGTAAATGTTTGGCAGAAATTAGCGTCGAACCCGGTTTTAATTTTGCTAGGCATACATTTTGAATGAAAAGTTATTGGTCATTTAGTTAGGTACTTGAAAATTTACAGCATAATATTATTTTACAAATCAATTTTATTCACAAGCTGGCAGGCACAAACCAAAGAATTTAAGAAAAGAAAAATCATAAAACAAAATGGCGGCAATAAAATGGCGCGAAACGACTTTCCCGCCAAACGGCAGCTGTCAAGTGCATACGCGGAGACCACTTGAATCGGTGCTTATCCGGTGCATCCGATAATATATGCCGGTGTAAAGTGCCAGCCGATGCCAAAAACAAGGGAATCCGGGGCAGTCTATTTATACCCTGCTACCTTGGAAGTTTGGGGCCTAGTTGTCTATGGATGTGTCATGTGATGGACTTACATGCCTGTTGACTTTTTTAATTTGTTGCCATGTCATGTAAAAGTTTTAAATTCCCCTGAAAATGTGGTTAATCACGTATTTTTATTTATTCGTCTTATTGATAGGAGAAAAATGTAAAAAAATATATACCTGAAAAAATATTTCATTTCATTTACTATGTGATAAAATAGGTAGGTGTCTATTTATTTGGTTAAGTATGCAATGTGTGTGTGTGTGTGTGTAAAGTCGCAAAAGTACCATTTATTTCACAATTCATGTCAGAGCACTTTCAGTAGTGATTAACTATAAGCAGTGTTTAAAAGTAAGACCGTAACTACCTATACAATTTTAAGGTTGGCAACTCAAATAAAAACTTTTTGAACTCTCAATAAAATCTAAAGAATCGTTGAAACGAAAAGAATATCCTTTATCTCGAATCCGATCTCAGATGCGATCGGGATCGATTTTTAAAAGACCCAAACTTCTATTAAGAAAAAAATCTATTCAATAGTATTAACACCTAGTTAAAATAGTTTTGGAGAACGATTGTAACCTTTTTGTATTTTCCCGGTAAAAAAATGGATGGATTTGTGGCGCTCTAAATTTGTTTTTTTTTTCTCAAAGTCTACTAACGTTTTTCAGAATCATAGAGTTTTGGAGTGACGTTATATTTTTTGAAAGGCTCAATAAAATATTGTTGGTGTAATAATTTACAGGAATGGTGGGCTTTTGCTAGTGTTGTTCATGACATCTGTCTTCTATTTTATCAGGTCTAATCCTCGGATCAAGTAGAAAGGCAGATAGAGTCCCGCCTTAGATCCGAGTAAAGCCAAAAAAACTACCCTACTGCCCGTGTACGTATACTTCAAGCACATATTGACGCATAAAAACTACCCGTAATACCACTTATTTTTCTTGTCCACGTTCTCTGAGCAACTGACGTAAGAATTGACGATAGATTCGGGTAGTTTTTATGCGTCAAATGTGTGCTTGAAGTACCTATACGTACACGGGAAGTAGGATAGTTTTTTTGGCTTCACCTGGATCTAAGACGGGATTATATCTGTCTTTCTTCTTGATCTGAGAGTCTAATCAATGCATGTTACTCTGGAGAACTAAGAATGTTCTTCTTTGTCTTCCTAATCCTCTCCTTCCTCCTTTTCTTCTATGATGAAAATAATAAATGTAAAATCAATACGTGCCTATAATTACTTTGTCTATGGATTTTTAAGTACTATGTTGATAAAAATAAAAAAATTATTGATATACCTCAGTACTTTTATACTGTTTTAAGTATCTAAGTACTTATCAAAACTTACAATTTATAAATAAATTCAGAATCATTCCTCAATAGGACGACTGAATACCAACGATTAAAATTCCAGATTTTTTAACCACCGCATCCACATCAAACCTCAAAACTTAAATCAAATTAATAACATCATCGCCTCGCCACAGTTGTAAACTGCTATTTTTATTACCAAAAAACCAACTTAATTAAAAGTCGGTCAAAATCTGAACTAAAATTTTTGTTTGATCAAAATCGATTTTGTTCAAGAAATTCGATGGTGGCGACTTGGCTCTTTAATTGGTTTAAGTTTGCTAGTTTTCTTGCTTCTCAAACAAACAGATATCGTAGGCTAGAGAGCAGGAGGTGAATTTATGGACGCCAATTAGGCAAGCTGATACTATCGAGGTTTGAGATTTGATTTAGGACTAATAATGGTATGGAGCAGTGTTTACTAAACATTTTTTTGACACGGTATAAAAAGTATTTCGCGGCCATAAACTGTTTCTAGCTTTTAATAACCCTTTCCTTAAAAATACTTAATATTTTGAATAAGAATTGTTTTATTTTTTACTTAACTTACAGGAGGTTGTACTTTTGTACTTTATGTAAAACTAAACTAAACTAAACTAAACTACTCTTTAAATACTTACTATGAATACACCTTAAAGAGAGAGAGAGAGAGAGAGAGAGAGAGTAGGTCTATTATACCTAAACACTGTTTGGTTTTTCTTTCTTAATTCATACTAATATTCGAGTAAAGATGGTACGGCTGTATCTTTTCTCGACCTGGCGAGGGGCACTGCCGTGTCTCCTGATACCAAAGAAAAAAGGAAAGAAGGTTCGTATGTTATGTTTGAAGTGGCTATAAAATGCAGTACAGCGACTCCATAGTTTTCATGTGCGTGCATCAGAACCCTTATCTAATTCGACGACACGGAGGTGAGATCCGCTTTTATTCTGTTTATTTCATTTATAACCCATTCATTCTTTCTGTGTTCCGGTTGGAAGGGCATTGTTTCCAGTGAAATTACAGGGCAAATGGGAGATTAAACAACTTATATCTCAGGGTGACGAGCGCAGTGCTGTGCCGCGCAGGGTCTTGAATTCTGCGAGTTCAAAATTCTGGGTGGTGCAGACCTGTTATGGGCAAACGTGACGTTTAACATCAGGCGAGCGAGTTGCTCGTCTCGTCACTCAATTACATAAAAAAAAAAAATTCTGTCTTGGTAGGGTAGCCATGTTTTATACATTTCTCCAGGACTGCGGGAAAATTTATGAAATTCCATCTTGAAAATAATGCTGTATTCTGCGGATTTGTATACTTTCAAATACTCAGTTTGCATTACATTCACGAAGTATAGAATCGGCTCAGATTTTTTAACCCTAACATGGGACTTTAGTTTTGCCCATTTTTATTTGTGAAAACTTGTTTGGATCAAAAACTTTTTTTAATCAACCCACACTTGGCCAGCGTGGTGGCATACGGCCAATTCACCATTCGAGAGTAGACCTGTATCCCAGCAGATGGAGGATGGTTGCTGATGATAATGATGAAAAAACTCGTCTCTTGTCTTGTTGTAGACTTGTTGTGATAGTGTTGTGTTGTTGTTGTCTCTCTTGTTGTTGTTGTCTTGTTAAAGTGTTTGAAATGTTAAAATGTTTGTCATTTGTAGTTTTGATACTGTTCGTAGAGAAGTTTTGGGACTAGCCAATTTCTGCCAAGTACGACGTCGAATATGGGGAGTGATTTGACCAATTGGCATCAATATAAGTCTTATTATATTTTCGTATTTGCATTTAAATCATCTTTTACTCGATCATATCGATATATTCCGTTATACAGGGTTATTCAGAAAGAGTATGCTAAGCCGAAAGGGGCTCATAGTACTCATTATGAACAACTTTTACTATAGGAAATTTGCAAAAAAATATCAGCTATTTTCTATGGAACAGTTGCGCATTCCGGGTTGGTCCCATTGTAAGAGTTGTTCATAATGATGAGTACCATAAGCGCGTTTTGGCTTAGCATGCCCTTTCTGTGTAACCCTGTGCAGTGTACCCTTACTTTAACATGTCGTAAGCAGTCGAATGGTAACCCTACAACTCCGTCACGACGCGGCGGCATCTCGGAAACGGCTCTATTAATACTCCATGGTAATTGTTTGGAGACACTCCATTCTTTTTTTGTTTGATGCGATCAAAACTTGATGACTTTTTATATTGATGTCCTTTTTGAAGTTAATGAGCGCCATTAACATTAACATTTTTGAATAACTTAAAAATTGACGTTACTAAAAACAGTTTTTTTTTAATTTATAGAGAAGACGACGAAGACTCTTCGGAAATGTCTGATCACAAGACTAAAAAAATCAAGTATTATAAGTATCACATTAAAATAAGTATTAAGTATATTATTTAATTTATTAAGTATCAAATTACTAACCCATTAAGTCACAGGGTGCTTAAGTCACGAGGTGCTACTAGCATGCATGACCCAAAAGTAGGTCCTGATCCTCAGTCCATACCAAGACTTCTTAGTTTCTTAGCCCTAAGTTGGATCGCCTTAGCTTTCGTCTCGTTCTGACAGCTAGAGAAAAAGCGAGACAAAAGACAACGTGATCCAAGTTAGGGTCACGCTAAAAGCCAATAGTACGGGCCCTGTTACGGATAAGTGTATAAATTTTTAATGCTAGGAGTGGCGAGATGACCAAATCGCTCGCCCGATTTTAAACGTCACGTTTGCCCATTACAGGTCCGCTGCACCTAGAATTTTGAACTTTTAACAATTCAGGATTCTGCGCGGCACAGCACTGCGCTCGTCACCCTGAGATACTCGTATAAGATGAGTTTTTGTATCTGAACACCATAAGCACAGCGCCCTAGTTGGGGCACTGTATTTAAGCAAGTAGGAGACAGAAGGATAACGGAAACGGAAGGGAGAGTGTTTAAAGGATGTAGGTACACACAAAGGACCCATGCCCGTCGGGGCTGCGGGTAGAAGTTACCGCGGCCTCGGCGTCACGAGGGCGTAGAAGGAACATGGGTGGTTTTTGGTCAGTAGAAGTCTGACACTCCCTTCCGCTCTGCCCAAGATTGGTGATTTCCCAACCCCAAAAAAAAAAAAAAAAAGGTACCTACACACCAAAACACCGAAAGCAACAAAACAACATTGACCAATGACCATAGACAAACGGACATCTACGTCGAACAAACCTTTCGTCGCAGCGGCAATGCATCAGCGTATTCACTCTCCAGTTATACAACCCATACTTCTTCTCCATGCCTCCGATCCAGAAAGGGCAGCGAAGGTCGTGGACGCGGCAGCAGCGATCAGTCCTGGTATACCCTCCGAGTTGGGAGTATCTTGTTGCCGAATACCCTTTGCCACACCATTTCGTTCCGGGTACCCGGAGAATCTCCATCGCATCGCGCTTGGGTCTGTTGATGGTTTTTACTGTCACGTTTTGTTTTTTCGTGACCAGCCAGTATTTTCTCAGGGTTTCGTTAAACGTTTTTTTGAATGCAGAAACGGTGATTAGCCAAAAAAAGGAAGGTTGACGCCTAAAATGTTGCTAGTTTACAAATTGAGATTACCTGATTATTTTTTCTTGTTTTAATTAATAATACTAATAAATGACGGTTTACACATTCCAATAAGTTCAATAGCGGTTGAAAGTAATGACCTCTTCCCGTTTTTATTAATTTTCTTTCCTACGCGGCTCTAAAAATGGACCACCAACGAAAGTTTTTATGATTTAGAGAAATATTTATCGTAAACGCGGGTGGAGAGTCGTTGTAAATCTTATAGAATACAGGGATGGATTTGGTACTTTGGGCTTAGAAGTGGGATAAATTTAAACAGTCACTTTGGACAAGTGACCGTCGCAAAACATATTTAGTTTTTTTTTATGTTTTAAAACATTCTGTATAGTTTTTAACTATATAAAGTGCGCGTAAGTATTCGCTTATGTACCTTCTATGTAGTCCAAAACATCTAATACATATTTAAACAGTTTTTTAAATTGTTATTGGACCATTGTCGATGCCGTGTACATTATACAATGGCCTGATTGTCTTCTCATTTGAAACTTACAAAACTTGCTTTTTGTTTTAATTTTTTTGATCATTTTTTTGGGTTTTTTCTCAATATTTTTTTTCTGTAGTCAACTATGTATGTGCACTAATTGGGCTTTAAATGGTTCGCTTTTAATAAGGTATCTTCATTTTTACGACTAATAACGACAGAAAAATGATAAATGACATTAAAAGTTGACATAAACATTAACACATTCCTGTAAACTATTTCATAAGCATTTATAATAGATTTTATAACTTTGTACTTTGTTGATGAACATTTGACGTAGCTACGCTAATAATATTTAAGGCGTCGCTATGTATCACTAAGTAATCTCGGTTTATCTTTTTGAAATTACTAAAAATAATACCTACTACTATATATTGGCTTTTATCGGACACCGTTCGGAGAGTATGCATCAGATATGCATGATTTAACCTTCTGGAACATTTTATATAGACCCGCCAAGGGCACAAAATAGCGACTTCGTTTTATGATTGATACCTATACCAAAAAATTGCACGAAACGATTTGACTCCTTTATTGTACAAACTATCAGAGTGAAATGCTCTAGTTTGAGTAGGTTTTCCCCGATGGTTATAATAATAATATGGGTGTTTCAAGTCGAGAGTGAATCGGCTCCATCGTAGACCGCATCATTGCTTACCATCAAACAAGATGGCGGTCGTTTGAACGCCATCAAATAAAAAAAAATTGAAACCGTCTTCATAAATCGACTGCTGCTACAAACTGCAAAATCAAGATATTTTCGTTGTACCAATACGAATACTAAAGTATACTTTTATGAAAACAAATAACTTTATTCTAAAAAAAATAATATTTTTTGACATTTTTTAGTCAAATCAAATTGAAATTACGAATTTTAGCTACATAATTTAGGTCAAATTTTGACTTTAAATTACTCTTGTAAAGAATGTCATTTAAAGTTTCAATCCTGTAGGGGCAGTCGAAACAAGTATAAGTATTTCTGACTACATCCCTGTAGGTAGGTATATGACTAGAGTTGTAAAGCACGTTGCTAACACGGTAATGATCTACGTTCCCATTTACTGCCTGAGTGCGGCCCGGGATAGTGTGAACTACATCAACTAATAACCAGAGATGTGAAAAATAGTTTAGTAAAAGTATTTAAATACAAAATGCAAATGCATAGTTGTTAGCACTATTTCAAATAGAAATACAAAATAGTTTTAAATAAAAGTATTTAAATACAAAATGCAAAATAGGTACCAAAACCAAAACCTATTTTGAAAATAAAATACCTTGTTAAGCCGCACTTATTAATTAACTGATTTTAAAACTAGTATTTGTTCAAAGAGTTCATCTCCATCATCATGATGCGGCACGGGCCGCGATGTTGGCATTATTGTTCTAGTTGTTAATGACAACACTACGATCACGATCAGTGCGTTCGTAAATAAGGTAATCTTGGATTTAGGAATGAAAAATAGGAAAAATTAATTAAAAATGTAACAAAACTATTTTGTATTTTACAAATACTAAATATTTCTATAAAGTGTTTCAAATAAAATACAAAATACAATTAGAATAAAAGTAGGTATTTCATAATATAAAATAAAAATAGGTATTTTGCATTTTGTATTTGCATTTAAAATGTATTTCAAATAATTCACATCTCTGCTAATAACTGCCAAGGAATTCCTGTACTCAATAAATCATCATCATCATCATCACAGGCCTTGAGGTATCTTGACAGATGTCAGCTCAATTTTATTTAAACTTTTTACCGGTGTGCTAAACTATACACACGCACTATGATATTTGGACCTATGTACACGTACAGGGCTTCAAGGAATGGTTGGTATGATGAGCCGAAAAGGGCTCACAGTATTTATAATTCAATGATTAATGAATAAGTTTTACTATGGGGCAACCCGGAATTCACAAATAAAAATATCGGTTGTTCCGTAGAAAAATGTAAATGACACTACGAAATGTATGGAACAGATGTTTTTTTTTCGCGTATTACGGATTGGTCCATAGTAAAAGTTATTCATATTGATAAGTACTATGAGCCCTTTTTGGCTTAGCACGCCCTTCCTTATAACTCTGTAAAACGATGTGTTTATATTTTATTTTAGTCGACGAGGTAATTATTCATTAATGTCAATGATGAATTAACGACATTTATTTATATTCATTAATGTCAATGATGAATTAACGACATTTATTTACAATTTCGGTGAAATAACTTCAACTATAATAACTATTCACTATCGCGTATCGCCCATAACCAGCCAAACCAAAAATCAAAAACAAACAAATCAGACCTTCAAAAACTCCAGATAAATACAGTCGTAATCACACCAAGCTACATACAAAATCTTTTATGTACATGAAAGAATGACAGATGTCAAATTACAAGTGTCAAAATCTTGTGTGTCTATTGTATTTCCTGTGAATGAAAGCAGGGATGGCCCAAACATAAAAAATACACCAACGAGTTCTCAGTTCTCGTGAAAATAATTCCCACTAATCCGTGTTGCCAGGTTATGATTTCGTTAGCCACAATTTTATGGATCACTCAATCCAATAACACGTATGTTGGTTGGATTTGTTTAATTTATCTATCCCATTATAAGCCATATTTCTAATCCCATTAAAGCCAAACTATTTGCCGTTACTCAGACAAACCAACAAAATAAAGCTCTCCCACACCCATAACTCCCCAAAAGTTAGTAAAAATTTACCAACCTGGCAACACTAAAAAAAAAACAAAATAAAAACTAACCTCCTATCGCATCGGCAATGCGAGATCGTGTACGGTCTGAAGTTGAAATAGCCAAATCTTCTTCTAAACTGTCCTATGTTCATTCGGCAGTTGTCATGAGCCCTACAGCACTTGTCTTCCGTCCTGTCAAGGCCCAGCTCGCCGTAATCTTCGGCCAACTGGCCCGCGCCGCACCATTTTGTCCCCGGAAGAATAAAATTCTCCCTGAACGAGCGACGCGACCTGTTTTTGAAAGTAGAACTTTTGGTGATGACCTTTTTTATTTTGTTTTTTTTTTTTTTTTTTAGAAAAAAGGTAATGTTTTTCGTAATGTGCAGGCCGAGATGGTGGATTCCCAAAGACGTGGTAAAGCAAATATTTTTGTGCAGTAAATGCAAAGGTTTCAGACTCACGAAGATTTTTTAAATAGATAATTTCTCGAAGATAAAATGGCACAATGAAGGAATGTGGCATGTCCATAACTTTAAAAAAAGTAAGAGATCGAAATCAGTCAATCTAAATGTCAGAAAATGTTGCAAAAGCGATATTTAATGAAAGAGCATGAAAGGCATTTTGCTTGCGATTTAAGATTGCGAAATGTTAATGAGTTGATAAATATTATCTGTAGGTATTTAATTAATGAATCAGTGCATTGTCGGTATTCAAAAGCACGAAATTAATTCATTACCTACGTATTAAAATTGTAAATTAAATACGGTACATTAAGTATTTTTAGTTTTCGTCAATGGATGATAGAGTAAACAAAATGATGCGTAGAATAAAAGAAGAGGTTTGTCTTACTATGTTTGTCTTACTATTAAATACTTTTTTTGATTATTTAAACTTTAAGTTATTAAACTGTATTAATTATTGAATTTAACGAAAGTAAATTGATTGAATTAAGTAGTTAATTAAAATTGTAGTTGTTTTATAATGATTGAGTATTATTTGTGAAGGTTATTTGCAAAACAAAAGTTTTGATATTAAATTCAATTCAGTTGTTAGACTACAATTTTAGTAGCTGTTAAATATAAATTAAATTATGATTATTGTATAAATTACTTTGATTTAGATTCCAGATTAAATAGATAATACAAAAGATGCGGCTCAAGCAGGTTACTTAGAAAAATACTATGGCTAGTGAAGTGAGATGGCTGCTAACTTGCTAAACAAACCAGGAAAACCGAGAAATGCTTAGAGGAACTGTGTGTCTAGCACAACTTTGACGTAAAAATACGTAGCGAGTATTCGATGGAAAAGTGTAAGCCATTTACGCCTGTCAGGGGTGATTCTGGTGGCTGAGACCACTGGTGAGCTCCCATAAACTCCGCTGACTCGGACTTGGAAAAGATGGAGAGGACAGTGCAATAAAACAGCTTAGTTGGAACTGCCAAAGAGACAAAGGCCTATCGGTCGTCCAAGTACAGGTGGAAGGATGAAGTCACTAAAGACCTCCAGACAGTTGATGGCATGAACTTGCTCAAAGTAGAGAAAAAAAAAACAAGAATCGTTTCACACTCATAGCTCCCCACTAGGATACCCTGTGTCGGGAATGCCATGGAACACACAAAGACAAGGACAACTAACACCCAGACCTAGAAAAGAAGAATGGCGCCTCTTAGCAGTGGTGGATTTACCAGCAGGCTGAGTTGGCTGGAGCCTAGGGTGGCAAACTTTAGAGGCGGCAAATTCAAGGAGATTGTTTTTTATGTCGAACATGATAACCTTATATGATCAGGGAGGGAAGAGGGGAGCTAGTGTGTATCAAACTATAGAGGTCGGGCCGCAAAATTTTGTGTAGTCTACTGGCGGCAAAAAATTGTAAATCCGCTGCCTCTTAGTTTTGACACAGTTTTGAATTTTGTTTTTTTTTTTTGTCAAAGGCCTTGACATATTTTGCTAAGTGTGAACATACTATCGTAAGTACAACATACTAACTGGCTATAACCGGACAAATGCAGTTTACAATCATGAGAAATAGAAAGGCCGTGGTATAAATAAAGAACCACATGCCAGATACTGTTTATGGGTAGAAAACGTTTGCAAGTAACCTATTTAAAATTCCCATGTTTTCCGTTGATGGGAAGTAATGGGAAAGGTTCTAATTTAATTGAATTTGTCGGCCTGTTTGGCTCAGCGGTAGTGTATCCGACTTATAGGCCAGAGGTCCCGGGTTCGATTCCCGGCCGGGCAGATGTTTGAATGATGAATTTAAATATCTGTTCTGGGTCTGGGTGTTAGTTGTCCTTGTCTTTGTGTTCCATGGCATCCCCGACACAGGATTTATCCTAGTGGGGAGCTATGAGTGTGAAACGTTTATTTAGGTACTATTTATTTTTGAAATTACTATGTAGCTGCTGAACGTTGGAAATCCTACTAATATAGGTAATAAACGCGAAAGTTTGTGAGTATGTTTGATGCTCTTTCACGCACAAACGGCTAAACGCATTTACATGAAATTTGGAATGAAGGTTGTTCATGGTCTGGATTAACAAATAGGCTACTTTTTATCCCGGAAAACGCGGGTGAAACTGCGGGGCGCAGCTAGTTTATCATAGCTGTTGATAGAATGCAACATTGTGGTCAACTAAATTTTTAAGCGAATTTAAATTAAAATATGTATGCCTTCGCTAGACTTAGCGGGGCATTGCCGTGACCCCATATTGGACTAAGTACACTTAATAACATTAAATTTCACAGGAGAGTTACTTTACTAAAAAATCTTACATTTATAGTTAGATTTTACACTTTTAGTTTTTCAACAGTTTTATATGAGCCGAAATTTTAGTCCGTTTCATTGGCGTTTCAAATGTTTTTTTAAACGTAAAAACAACATTACAGATTTATATTATTGAAATCTGATGTATATACCAAAAAAAATCAACGTTTTTAAAATTGACTATTGCCGCGATGGCTTTTGTGATTTTCGACATTTATTTTTTCAACATTTTTTTTATGGCGTCCTCTTGTGTTGGAGGCCTGCTTTGGATCGCAGAGAAGTAAGTTAGACTAATTGAAATAAGTAATGTAAGTACACGAAACTTTACTTTGTCTAAGTAGGTGTAATGTAAGTATGTAAATTGCTCAAGTCCATTGAAGAACAATCCATTATGTAGGTATTTGTAAGTGTATAAATAACTGGTGCAAATAGTATAGACGTAGAATTAATGAAGAGGCCATTGCGTTCAAGTTTCAAAACAATGAACTAGTTAAACTAAGAAAGTCTTTTAATTCGATAATAAATTTATTTGTTATCTACGAAGTTAAAATAATAAAGAAACGTTAAATTTTGACAAGAATTTGGCTGTAAAGTTTTGAAGATAGACTTTTTAAAAGTTTGCGAACTTTTTTGTGATCTATGCAAAAAGGCGGGAGATGAAAATTTGAGGTTATGAAACTGCGGATTGAAGTATTGTTTTTTTTTGTAAATGACAGGAGATCAAGAGTGTTTTTTTTTCAAATTGCAGATGAGAAAATACTGGCTGGTGACGAAGTCGAAGTGATTTCGTGCATTCGAAATTTGGAATGAGTTCCGATGTTGCCATGAAACGAAAAAATCCCCAAACCTTGTGCAATATTTTACAAGGTGTGATAATTGAAAATAATTTAACATGACAATTAAAACACATCCATGAAAGTGTATCATAAAAAATAAAAGAAAGAAAATGTAACAAAATCATTATGCGTTTTTAATTGTCATGTTTACAAAAATATAAATGGAAAAATAAAATAAAAACTTTGAAATAATAAACATACCTACCTAGCGAGTGAGACCCCACCAATTTTAGTGTTGCTTTCCATCATATATTTCATCTCTTCATGTCGTTTAATGCATTCCATTTTCAAATCCTCATAGTTAAACCAGCTGGCCACTTCTGGTGGTAAACTTTGACCTTTTTTCAGTATTCGAAACGTCACATTTCCAAAATGGCGATAAAACTTTTCCATATTTGAAGTCTCTTCAGAATCGTCAACTTTATCTCTTGAATTCTTCGTTTTCTGCAATAATCTATAGTTTTCTTCATCTAATGCTAATTTTAACTCTTTTCTTAATGTTTTGAGAAAGCTTCGAGCGGATTTTCCTTGCGTTATGTATTCGCAATCTTGAATGTCGCCATTTTGGTTGTAAATGACTTGAACAAGATGGCGGCCGTCCGTCAACTGTCGTAGTCTGAGGCCGTTACTGAAACAAAGAGAGAAAATTATTAATAAGTAACTTTTTAAATCATTTGTCGGCCTGTTCGGCTCAGCGGTAGTGTATCCGCCTTATAAACCAAAGGTCCCGGGTTCGATTCCCGGCCGGGCAGATGTTTGAATGATGAATTTAAATATCTGTTCTGGGTCTGGGTGTTAGTTGTCCTTGTCTTTGTGTGTGTTCCGTGAACTTCCGTGGCATCTCCGACACAGGATTTATTCCTAGTGGGGAGCTATGAGTGTGAAACGTTTTTTTTTATTTATTATTTATTTATTAAAGTAGATTTAACCGAATAATGTTTTTATAAAAGTGAGACTAATAACTAGAGACTAATTTTGTACTCTTTCCAAAATTTTATCATAAAAAAAAGAATACAGGGCTATTCATAAAGGGTATGCTAAGCCGAAAAGGACTCATAGTAGGTACTCATCATTATTAACCACTTTTACTATATATGGACCAACCCGAAATTCGCGAAAAAATATCAGCTGTTCCATAGAAAAATGTCAATGACACTCGACAAAATGTATGGAACAGCTGATTTTTTTTCGCGAATTCCGGGTTGGTCCCATAGTAAAAGTTGTTCATAATGATGAGTACTATGAGCCCTTTTCGGCTTAGCATACCCTTTATATAGTATAGTTAGCAGAAAACTATTTTAGTCTTAGCAATTAAGGTTCAGCTGACACCTTTGGGCACGGATTTCTAAAAACTAAAAAAAAATGTTATAAGTTTCTAGAGGTATATAGTTCTAATAAATATGTCATTTGATATCCATCGTACTACGGAAGTGATAGCATCGATTAAATGCAATTATGACTTCCGGTGAGAATAAAGTCGTTGCACATCTGAAATAATTAAGATACGCCTTATCCATGTAGTAATTGTTAAGATAAATAAAGATAATTATCAAGATAGCTTTTGAGTTAACTTACAATTAATTTTTATTTATATTGTAATCAATACAGCTGTTAAAATAAGTATTTCCGACGTAAAGCAATTCAAGCTTAATTACAACAAGTTTAGTAACGATGTGGAGTCTGTTGTGAAATTATCTGAACTAAACTAATTCGACAGAACTAAAATTACTTATTTGTGTCAGATTGAGAGAAAATGATGACACCATTTTTAGAGCTCAGACAAACCTAAGGAGGAAGATGGAGCACTGCATTAGATTCGGGTGAAGCTAAAAACTAAAAAAAAAAAACTGTAAAAACTCTACTTTCGCGCGTTCGATAACAGCTTAGAAAATAGTATGACAGAATTGACGTCAATTTCAAATATTCGGTTACAATTTGGTAATCATCGTGACAGGACAAATAAAATATTGGCGAAATTCAATGGTAATAAATAAATAATTACAACCCTAGTAAAGTAATACCAACTCATTCAACAATGTTATTACAATACCCCAAATGTTGCAACATTGGGACCTTGCAAATTCCCCATAAAATTCCGGGGGTCTATTAGACCCCAACTTACAAGCACCCAACCTTTTCGTAAAGTTGGCAAAATGATGAAACTAATTTTTCCATTAGAGATTGTTGGTTTCGTTCAGGGATTACGACTGTGGCTCCCTCACGTAACCCTTCAGATAAATTGGTCGCTTTCTAAAGTGCATTCTACACCAATCACGCTTCGTTTAACCGATTCTCGACGCTTGTGGTGTCCTTAGCATTTTATGTTTGTGTTTACGGATACAATCGTTGCCAAAAAGCTTTGACGCCTTGGCCCGTACCGCATAATTTTAGCACGAGCCTAAACTGAGTTACGTATGCTTTTGTCTCGTTTTGCCTCTAGTAAACAGAGAAAGACAAAAGTTAGAGCGATCTTCGTGATTAGCAGGCAAGTAATTCATTCCGATTCAATTATTTTGGTACAATACGGAGCAAAATGGATCGAAAGGTTATGAAAATAGTCGCAAGGTATAATTCGTCCCAAATTACTTTAGTCATCGCGTTACCTAGTATAACTGAGTCGTAGAGCCATAAACGTCAATAGGGATAGGAATGTGCAACGCGTCCTATCTGATTTTATTCTTCGATATCTGATTTTATTCTTAGATATTGATATGCCCCTATATCCATCTTACGCACATCACTATGCCGCTCCATAAGACCCACAAGTGCGAGCGAGATAGACATAGATAAATGATTTATGGCCGCACGACTCAGTTGGTAACGCGGTCACTATAGCTTTTATATCGACAAACGTGCTCCATCGTAGACCGCATCGTTGTTTACCAGGCGAGATGGCGGTCAAACGCAAACCTATCACAAAATTAAGAAAAAAACACTTTATAACTCGATAGTACTCGACTGTCCCGCTAATGTGCATCGAGTGCGCGTCACTTACCGCTCTATTTAATCTAATTTGTGCCCGACTGTACTTTTGGGGTGCAGATTTGCTACCCTTAAAATTGTATTGGACAGCCAATGGGAATTGATATTTAATATTTGGGGATTTTTATTGTGTTTTATTTGATATTTGAGTATTTATGCAATATCTATTGAGAGGTTAGATTAAGTGTCAATGAGCTATAAAATACTCGTATTAATGACTTTTGCATACTAATTATATCGAATTGGGTTGGTCGCTGTCGGTCAATGTATTGCATAGGAAATGTTAACGATATTAAGAATATTTTTGCGCAAAATTGTCGAGCTAAAATTACCCATTTTCTAGTAATTTTCAAAACCTAGCAACACATTATTTTGTGGACACATTGATAATTTTTTTATAAGGTATGGCTTCATGTTTGTAATCATTTAACCAATATCATCGTAAATAGACTTCATGGAAAAAATATAAGCTGTGATATTAGGTACGTAGACCAATTCTAAAGACTTTTAACAGATTTAAATCTAAAGTGTTGATATCCTTGTCACAAAACCAAAACGACCAGAAAGCTTTATTATTAGTAAGTTTAGACCTCTAGGTAAAGCCTTTGAATACGTTATAATATCTAAAGTTGGTACAGAAAAAATGCAGTTTTGGCAAATGCACTCCATCCCATTTCACCAGATATTATCGCAGTAAAAAATCACTGAATAAAAACGAGCAGCTATAGAATAAAAAAAAACAAATGCAGATTTGGCAAATTTTCGCATTACCAAAACATCTAGATAGAAAAAAAATTACAGCCAAAAATGCAGTTTCGGCAAATGCACTCCAGCCATTAAGCCTCATCCCATTAAGCCAGATATCATCGCAGTAACAAATTATTGAATAAAAACGTCATTAGATCTCTCCCGGGGGATGTTTAGCTATTAGTCAGTCCGCTCTGAGGGTGACATCAAGGGTGGAGGCGTCATGCATTATGGAGGTATTTGAATAAATTCCGTCCATACAATCGAGTCAAATCGCAAGTTTCGAGTAATTTTTCTGTAATTTTATCCTTTTATTAGAGACCCTACAGAGCAAGTATGGAACCATGTCTATTGTTAAACTAACGTTTTATTAAATTGGAGTATATTTTTAAACAATAAACTCGACAAAACAAACTTGGCAATACAAAACATAAAAAAACATTAAATGTTTACAAATTGTTTATACAAACCGAGTTCTCGGCCATTGGCACTCTCTCGCCACTGCACTCGTTACGTGTAATCAACCCATGAGTAACATTGGAGGAGTTGAAGCATCTTCACAACACCAAGAATTTAAGTAGAAGTATTTTTTTATGCCATATGTGGCAGACCAGGTCGCCTGATTTTAAGCGGTCACCGTCGCCTATGGATACCTGTAACACTGGAGGCGTCAAAGACACTGCCGACCTTTTAAGACTCTATTAAAGAAGAACCCAATGTTGTAGTTGATCTAAGTGTCAAATTAATGAGAAAATCGCCAGCCAAAATACTCGTACTGTCTAACAAAAACAAACTAGCGCCACCTACGGCTAATCTTTATTGCTCGACAGACAGCGACCGCAGACGGATTGCGGCGGCCGCTTCGATACTTGCTCGCGTTTCTGCGCGCCTGGTACTTTAGAAGTGCAATGGCAACACTTTGACCAAAATGGGGAAGTTTGCATGTTCTTAGCAATTTAGCATACTTATTTAATTAAATTAGACATTCTAATTAATATCATAAAATTATAAATGTCTAAGCTTTAATGTTTGTTGCTCAATCACGCAAAAATGGCTGAACGAATTGGGATGATAATGAAGGTAGCTTTTATACCCTGGATTATCATATAGGCTGCTTCAACCCTAGTAAATAAATATATCTCAACTTAACCATAAAGGCGGGAAGAAACGGTTAACCGCTATCTCTTTCGTGTATTGAAGGCATAAAATATCCGAGTGAAGATTAAAAAAAGCAGATAATATAATCATCTTCGATAAAAATATTTCAACGAAAAAGTTTTGATATCCTTTAATTTCATGGAGGTATATAAAGAAAAGTTTTTAGTTTCTTTTTAATCTTCAATGCCAGAAATAAAAGCCTGTAGTCTACACAAACTCGTTTTAGAATAAGAACCCATAATATTTACAATGTGTGCAATACACTTGCGTGCAATGAGTTATGTTTCCTACAAGCATTGGAATGCGGCTTTTAATAATTAATAAGTGATGGCATTCTAAGATTTCTGCTTAAGCCAATTTTGTAGAAAAAAAAATAAAAAGAGAAAAACAAAGTCACATCAAAGAGATGGCGGGAAGGTATTTTGGTGGGAAAAAGGAATGCGAATGCAGGCATTCCGTCTTCAAGATAGTATTGTTTGGAACAAAATCTTGGTATTGAACGTTTGAGCAGAAATCATGAAATGCGGAATTAAACAAACCTCCTAGATCTAACGAATTTAAAAAAAAGTACAGATAGAATTTGACAATTTTTTTTTATATTAAAACTCTTTGGTCCTTGGGTCCTACAAATTCGCTTTATCTGTGTAACATTGCATACGTACATATGTAGGTACATTTAAGATTCGTGTCTTAATAAAGGTACATTCTCTCCCATAGTGCCGGCGTCTATTCGATTAATCCCTAATTATCGACTATCGATTACTAGTCATAAAGAAATCGATCATTCGACAAAGAATTCGATGTTTTAAATTAATGATTGAAGCGTATCATGTCGACAAAGTTGTTTTTTCAGTTAGAATATTAATAATTCTTGTTTTGTCTTCCTAATTTTGTATTAGACGAGTTTATTGTTTCATTTTGTTGACTGAAATAGTAACTTTGTAATTTAAGATAGGTCTGTGAAGGTAACTTTTGTACTTTCTTTAATAGATTTTGACTTATGACCGATGAGATTGATTTTGATTCGATTCTAGTGAGTGTGTTAAATAATAAAACCAGCCAGACAAAAAACGGAGGCAAAACAAAAATAGGATTTAAAAAATATATTTTATTTTTGTAAAAAAACAAGATCATATTTTATTTTATTTATAAACAATCGATTAATATTAGAAACCATTAATTTTTATGATTGCTAATATAATTGGTTTTGTAAAGTAGGTATTGTATTAGCTATTAATAAAAGTTCACAAAAAGTATAACAATGCGCGAAAGAAACCGTTCATCCTAGTCGTCAGTAATTACGTATGAATTATTATTAACCTAGTTTTTATATGGGTATGATTCATTCATGACGTAGACACTAAATAATAAGGTCACGCACACTCTGTCATTGAAAATACATACAGACAACGGGCTCTCACCATTCAGGTTTCATTTTTACGATTATAGTACGGTACCCAGAAAAAAACTGGCAAAAAGTCTTGTCCCAGTATTAATTGTAGAAAAAAAATAGGGATGGGACAGCTGATCGATACCGTTACCTTCTAAAAATTCGCCAGAAGTATGACAGATAAAAATCTTTCAAAATTCGAAAAAAGAATATTCCGATGAGCCAATAAGATTACAGGATTATGTCATAATGGGATCATTCGAATTCGGAGTTCGTTCGCGCGAGGTAGCAAAAAATGTGTAACAAAAACTTAGTGCTTTGAACCCGCGTCGTTATAAAATGCTGCTTGAAAGCTTTCTTAACTGTAGTTAAAAAAATCGCAAATAGTGCAAAATATTGCAAATAAAATATAGGTTATCAAAAAAATAGGGTTTAGGGGCTTTCCATAAAATATCGTCACACGAATTTCTTGATTTAATTCCCCCCTTTGTCACAACTTGTCACGTTTTATCACAATTTCTGCAATTTTACATCTAGAAATGATTAAGTAAATACAATAAAAAAAAACTCGTAGAAACATGACGTCTCAATACAAAAAATCTGCTAATAATACAGGGTTATTAGGAAAGGCAACCGCACCTACAAGTATGTTAAGCCAAAAAAACTCATTTTACTTATCATGAACAACTTTACTATGGGACCAACTTTGAAATCGCAAAATACATTTTTGAATGTCATTGGAATTTTTCTATGGAACAGCTGTTCTGTAATTTTTTCGTCCGTTTTGGCTTAGCACTCCCTTTCTGAATGGTCACAATTGTGATCAGAAGATCGCTCAAAGCTACGCTCTAGGGCTGTCAAATAATTATGGTCATGATAATACACTTGTGGTCATGACTATTAAGTATTTATGTGCATTTCAAGGCATAATGGCGATGCGGTCTAGCAAGCTCAGGGCATTGCTCGTCGGCTTAGATAGATAGAAAGATAGATAACTATTTATTGTTCACACCATAAATTACAAACAAAAGAATTATAACACCTAAAACTAGTGCGACAACTGGCGGCCTTATCGCTAAGAGCGATCTCTTCCAGGCAACCTTAGGATGGAGAAGATAGACAAAAAATTAGAAAAACGGGGTGCGCAATATTGAGAAAAAAAACTCATATGTATAAAAACCTACATAAAAAAATACTTAAAAATACATTCAAATAAAATACATTCTAATACATACTAAAACTACCTACATTAGCGACAATATACTAATACATATAAATATAATATAAAAACATACTTATTACTAATAGGGCAGAAAAAAAAACATAATAATTAAAAACAAAACAACAATTACTAGGTAATAATAAATAAATAATCACAGCAGAGATGGCAAATGCGACAAGTGATATTTTTTTAACTGATCTTCAAAAGCCTAGCCTAGCCTAGCCTTACCTAGTATCTTTCTATTTAGATTGCAGCACAAGAGGTCGTCCATTAATCACGTGATATTTTTAGCAACTTTTTCATCCCCCCTTCCCCCTGGCGATACATGGTGACATTGTGAAGCTATAAATTACCCCCTCCAACCTCCTTCCGCCAATATCACGTGTAGTTTTGAAACAAATTGTCTCATTTTCAGAATTTTACGAAAACGAAATTTTGTACTTTTTTTAAGTACATAGCCAAATATGTTTTACTACTTATTTTAATTTTCCTCATAGTAGATATCCAAGTACCTAACTTTCTTCATATTTAAACTAAGTTTTAATTATTACCTCTATTTACTCTATGGTACTGCGTGGAACTAGCATGACACGACATTTTAGCGCCGCCGCGACGTAAGCTAAGGCTTTTTGCTCTGACTCACCGAAGCCAAATACCAAAAAAAAGTTCCGATTCCGATACAATGACTCCATGGGCTGTGGACATTGTTCTTAAGACTGCAAGGTTACGGAATAAGTACTAGAATACTTCTACCTTTTTATGTTGGTTAAATGAGAAAAAAACAATATTGGCTTTTTTGCGCAGGACCAAGCAGATGACACAATGAGAGAATCCCAGCAGTGGGATAAAAAAGGCTGTGGATGAGGATAATGATGTATTTGCTGTGCTTTAACATTAACTTTGACACTTCGTAACTTTTTGCGCTACATTTCATTCGTCACTTTTTTCGTTGTTTGTATTTATTATTCGAGTAACGTTGCAAACTCTAGTTTCAAAACCATAGTTTGCATACAAATAAACAAAAACCTAAGTATTATACATACGCCGCCGCTGCTTATAAAAAAATATGTCCAGTTTTCATTTATTCATAAGATTAGTCGTTCTTTTGTGTAGTTTTTCACATTACCACGTTACTTATTTGTTAACAAAATTAAGAAAAAAACATGTCGTAAGTATACTTTTGTCTATGACCCCTGCCTAAAGTTCCCGCTCATTTCATTCCCGCGGGAATCCGTTTTGCAAGTTTGACGTTTGCCAACATCCAACATGGCGGCCTGTCCGCAAATGGACGCCGTAATCTTGTTGCTGGAGTTTGAGCTAGGTTTAGAACAGTATTATGCCTAAAAACTCTTGCAGAAGGACAAATAAATGTACACAACCAATGTTTTGACAATTGGAATGAGTAACTTCTAAGAGAGGGATCTTCGTCGTGGTCTAACTGGATTTATAAGTAGTTTGTCTAAAAAAGCCCTGTGGTTCTATCAGTTTTGGGTGACGCAAAATATAGTCATTGTAAATACTAACTATGTCTTAGATTAAAAGGTACCTACCTAGTATTTAGTCAACAAAATCTCTCACACAGTTTGGCGATTAGAGTGACAGTAACAAAATGGTTGTAAGTACCGTTTCTGGAATTAAAAATAATATTTTGAATTTTGGATGACAAAAAATGATGGAGTCGTTGAGACGTCTTGCTTTACTTACTATCAGCTTACAAGGCAATTTTTGAACGGTTTTATTTAGCTTGACCGGTTTGTGGTATTTTTATTCAATTAGAAACCTTTCGACGGCATGCCATGTGGCATGCCTGAGAAAGGTTGGTGATGCCAGTGGCATGGTATGGCATGGCAGCTGTCTTCGTACGAATATTGAACTCGGCTTTAGTCATGAAATACTGGGAAAAGGATAATAATCTATTAGTAAGGATCTCCTCTCATCTTGGAGACAACAGAAATCTTAGCTCAAATCAAGACTTGCATTGCTGTCTCAAAACCTACTCTATTAACAAGAAAATACAGTTGTAAATCGTGTAGCAATTTTTGAATACTATTTGCACGCATACAGCACAACAAATTTATCACAGAGCTTAGTGAGGGAGCGACTATCGCTTTTTCTAAGGAATACTAAAAGCCTACTATGGAAAAAAAGGTTTCGATCATTTGGCCAACTGCACAGTTATGATGGTCGCGCCTAGTCTCATAAATTGATACTAATTGGTCTGCGCACGCGATTCTCTTGCGTGATGTTGGATCATTGGTAAAATGCTCGAAATTTTGAAAGGAGCGTAATCAGGTTTGAAAAGGGGCATGCTAAGTTAACAAGCCCTTTTAAAATAAGTGTAGGTATCCGTGACGCCTTCGGTGTAACATGTAAAGGCGACGGTGGTCACTTACCATCAGACATCCCGTTTGCTTGTTTACCATCTATGGCATAAAAAAATGTAGTATACCTAGTGCTGTCACAAAAAAAACAGCTTCCATGTAAAAACACTAAGTTTTAGGTGATAAAACTAAGTTTCAAAAAAGTCGCTAACAATGCAGACCATTTTTAATGACAAGGTTAATTGTGACTAGTGACTACTGTAGACACCGAACTGTCATGCTGGTTCAAATCTATCTGGAGTATTACAAGAATTCTTCTAGGAAATCTTTACTCTCGCTCGCAGTTTTGTTCAAAAAAAACAAAAAAAGCTAAAAAAGGGAAAACGAGCTAAAAAGCTCTAAAGTGATCCAAAAACCGGAGCTACTTAAGATCATGGCTTGATCTGTTCTTCTTTACTTTTTTTTTCCTTGTCTTTTCTCCTGAATACGTCCCTAACACACTCATAGCAAAACGGTTATTCACGTTTTTACAGTTAGCCATCGTAGTAGATACGTCATCGCATGTAGGTAGAGGTTTTGTTACACTATTAAAAGACTTTGTCTCATTAAAATTGATTCTTTAATTGTTATGTGGGTCTACGATGAGTTTGTAAGCTTTTGCGATAAGTTTTGGAAGATTTAGACGCTAGAAGGATAAAAAAATGCAGAAAGACGTTTTTAATTACTATCTTTTTTCTAAGCCGAAAAGGGTTCATTAGTTTTTCTATTCACATTTTTCTATGTCCAGACATAGAAAAATGTCAACGACACTTAACAAAATCTATGGAACAGCTGTTTTTTCGCGAATTCCGGGTTTGTCCCTTGATAAAAGTTGTTCAAAATGATGAGTACTAATGAACCCTTTTCGGCTTAGAAAAAAGATAGTAATTAAAAACGTCTTTCTTGGAACAGCTGATTTTTTTCGCGAGTTCCGGGTTGATACCATTGTAAAAGTTGTTCATAATGATAAGTACTACGTATGAACCCTGCATTATTAATAGTTTCATAATAATTATAGCTTATCTTATCTCACATTGTCCTATATTGCGTAGTCTGAGAAAGAAAGATGACATAATTTTTTCACCCAAGAACATAAACCCAAACAAACCGCTTGTCAAATCCGTCAATTTCGGATTTCAAATCCCGCATTACCGCGTGAAACACAATTCCGCGCTGTCAATCGTTTCAAATTAGGAACGCGCTTGAAGTGACGTTTCCTGTTGCTTTTTAATTAGCCCTATACGGCCAGTGTCAAAGTTTTAAAGTTACTTGTCTATGGTAACGGGATTAGGAAAGTCAAGTAGTCAAACCTTTTTAGTTTGTCGCAAGAAAATTGACAAAATTTCGCGCCTTTGCTTGTAGCTAAATTAAAATGTTTGACTCTATCGATTCTGTTGAAAAAAAATGTACAGATTCTTTTAAATACTCAGTGAAATGACCCATCGTTTCCTTATAAACCTAGTCTGATGGAATAATTAAAAACAATGTTCACCGAAAACTTCTGTAGGTACGGACCTTATTTTTACGGACTTTAAAAAAAGGAAGTTTTTAATTCGACTTGTATACCTATACGAGTATAAAGTATTTAGCCTAAAAACTTGACAAATGATCGGCCTCCTTGGTCGAAATCTATCTGCCTTTATAATAGTGGGATGTCTTACAATACGTGTCCAACAAAGAAAAATAGAAATAATACAAATCACTTTTAATTAAAATCTTAAGCCGTTTCCATTAGGCACCTTGTCAATTAATATCGATATCTAAAACATCGATAACACGGAACGATCATTCGAATAACTTTTTAAACTCCCACATCTATTCAAAAAAAAGCATTACGTGCATGTCTGTACTTCGAACAACTTATTTAGGTTCAGATTGGAGGAGCCACAATCGTAAGTGTTAAACAAAACTGAAAGTCTGTCATAGATAAGTTTAGTTCTTTCATTTGGCCAACTCTAAACATATTATTGTTGGTCGGTCTGTATGGAGCTTAGAGAAAGCAAAATGATGAAGCATTATGCCAGATTTCGCAATTTAAAAGTCATGCATAATTACTTGTTTAATTGAATATGATATTAGTCTTACTGTCGACTATATTCACGAATAATTTAAGTCTAAAGTCTAATTAAAAAAGATATAAAAAGTTTTGTTACTCCATAGAGTTTGATCTATGCACGAGAACTCCAAAGAGGTAAGTAGGTACCTATATTTCGTTGTTAGAACTCCTTCGAGGTATATTTTGTTGTAATCGAATGAAAAAAAATCTTTCAACTTTTCAGGCCTTTTTTTTCGTTTTTTCCTAGCTCTACCATTCCTACTATTGCCTATTATTTATCTATTTATTTATCAACTTTTCAAACACTTACAGTTGTTCTTTACCAAAACGTGTAAAATAAAAAAAAACGTCTATAATAGTAGTATTCTGTGATAATAGTAACGCCGTACGTAAATCGCTCAAAATAAAAAAAAATAAGCCCGAGCTTTTTGCGTTAGCCAAACCGGTACCTACAAAAAGTCCTAGTAAAAACAGTTTTTTTGGCGTAAAACGCATTTGACACTGACAAATCTGACGCTATGATACAAAATCTGGCCATTCTTTTTTCGAATCTGCATATTGACTGCCTTTTCTAGATAACTCTCCATTTAAAGATGTAAAGGCTCGAGAGCTCCAAAATATAGTATTTTCTTTGTCATGGAAAAAAATCGACATCTTACTTTTTTTGACGCCCAAAAGCTTTTGACACTGACAGATCAGCCGCTGTCAGCCATCAAAAATTTGGTCCTTCGTTTAGCCAATTTTTTTTTCAAATCTGCATATTGACTGCCTTCTCTAGATAACTCTCCATTTAAAGATGTAAAGGCTCGAGAGCTCCATCGCGAGATTAAGCCGTGTGCATGCGCGCTCACACGGCACGGGCTTTGTCATTCTACGGGGGACTAGGGTGGATATGCTTGTAGATTGGGGTTAGCGAGGCGATTTGGTTTTGTGGTGTAAGTGGCGCCATCTTGGATTTAGCACATCTAGCGGCTTTTGACCACACTGAGAAAAATGGCCATCAAAATTCCGATGGATTCACCTCAAGTACGGAGCAAACTATACATGGTTGTCACCGTAAAAACTGGTGCTTATTTTGGTGATTATCAGTATGCTCCGTACTTTGTGAATCCATCGGAATTTTCAAGGCCATTTTTCTCAGTATAATAGCTTCCCTACTAGGATAATTCCTATGTCGGGGATGCTATGGAACACACACACAGATAGACAAGGACAACTCACACCCAGATCCAGAACAGATAAATAAATTCATCATTTAAACATCTGCCCGGCCGGGAATCAAACCCGGAACCTCTGGCTTATAAGGCGGATATATTACCACTGAGCCAAACACGTCGTCATATGACATGATATGCTTGTAGATTGGGGTTTGCAAGGCGTTTTGGTACAAGTGACGCCATCTTGGTTTTGTGGTGTAAGTGGCGCCATCTTGGTTGTAAATCTAGCGGGGTTTGACCAATACAAAGCGTTTTTAAGTAAGGACCAAAAATGCAGAAAAGACCTCATGGTGTAAGTGACGCTATCTTGGTTTTGTGGTGGATTTGGCGCCATCTTGGTTGTAAATCTAGCGGGTTTTGACCAATACGAAGTTTGTATAATTAAGGCCCAACAACGAACGAAACACCCCAAGTGGGACGTCGATGCAAGTCGTATTATCAACCAACAATTAGATTTTATTATGCCAAAAGGTGGCAGACAAGCAAACGGGCTGTCTGATGGTAAGCGATCATCGTTGTCTATGGATACCTGCTAATTAGTAGTAAGGTTAGGTGGGTAGGTACTGGCTGGCTTGGGTAAGGTTTGGTTGGAGTTGGTTACCTCATTTTATTTTATTTATTTTATTTTACCTCAGTATTACCGCACGCTGGCAAATAACCCGACACGGTGGGCCCATCCGCGTGTCCCTCTGACTAGCAGAGGGCACAGCGTGATGGTTTGGACGGTGGCATTGCTGCCACCAGGGGGGTTTTCCTTGTGCTCCTCGCCGCATGTGGGTTGCGGTCGGGAGTGCAAGGAAAGGAGGAGGGTGGACGCTGGAAGCGTGTGCCGCATGGGGCACCCAGCGGCATACGCTTTCGGGCTACATAGGCTGGGATCTCTCGTTGCCGAGCGTGGTGAAAGCCGTGCTCGGCGGCGAGAGATCGTGGCAGGCCGGGGTCTGCGAAGAGGTGATGACGCAGAAGGAGGCCGCGGAGCGGGTCAGAGAGGACGATGCCCGATCTGACCCGCTCCGGCGCAGACGGGGGAGCGAGGAGGCGGTTCGCCCATCTCCTCGCTCCTCTGCAGTGGGGTTGCCGGGAGAGTCGGGGGACTCTCCCGGCCTGCACGACCCCACACTGACTGTCTGGGGGGTGATCCTGGGGGACAGGGTCACCCCCCCATAGGCGCGGGGGGCCCTAATCGGGCCCATCGTCGGGGCGAGGTGGCGATTGCTAACGCGACCCCACCTTGCCCCATCTCAGGCGGATGCCGAACACCCCAGTGGTTTTAGTGGGTATGCCGCCGCAGGGCGGAGACTCCCACATAACCACCCTGCCTCCCCTGGGGCGAGCGTGGTATCCATCCATAAAGGATTTCCACTGGGTAAACAAAAAAAAAAAAAAAATTGGTTACCTCATTTTGTACTGCGCAAAAGGTAGGTAAGTGTCAAGAAGAATCATCATTGTAAAATACACACACAAAATGGAACATAAAAAGAATTACAAAAGTAATAATATACATAAAAAAAGTAGCGTCTTTGGACATATGTTGCTCAATCACGCAAAAATGGCTGAACGGTTTTATATAAGGTATGATGCTAGCTTATGCCCTGGATTAACGTATAGGTTACTTTTCATCCCGGAAAACGCGGGTAACACGGGGCAAAACTAGTGAAGAAAAGAAAAACAGATAAGTAGTTAATATAATACTTTTCATCCCAGAAAACGCAGCTAAAACCACGGGGCGGAATCAGTGTATAAATATTAAAAACTAAAAAACACGCATTGTCATCTGTCTTTGTGCAAAGGTGTGCAATGTTTAAATTTCTGATCGTTCAAAGTAGGGCGAAATCGAGTCCAAAAGCATCGGTTACAAACATACAGGTGAAATTATTAAAAGCGTGTTAATATGAAAATGAATGCAACCGGACAGATGGGCAAAGGTCTCCACAGAGTGGGGTGCCCCTGGACAGTCGACCCCCAGGTCGCCTCCCGACGCGATAGCGCGACGAACTCGGGCGGTTTGAAAAAGACTGGACGGCGCTGGCCCAAGACCGCAGTAACTTGAAAAAATTGGGGAGGACCTTTGCCCAGCTGTGGGACAGCATAGGCTAATAAAAAAATAATATAAAAATAATGTCATGTCCACATAACTCTATCCGTAACAATAGAAGTCGCAACAAGGCGGTCAGCTAAAGGGCTCACTTCGAGGACAATTGTTCACTTTTAATGCAGAGCGCGATATTCTGACTCGGATGAAATATCAGCATCAGGGCTGGAGTCAGTATGATACATCAGTATGACAGATGTCATTAGTATCCTAATACCAGTCTTAATATTTATAGACATAGTAACATGTTTTTTTTACCGTGTTACTAATAACTGCTCTAGTAGTAACAAGTGGATAAAGAGATTTTGCTTGTTTGTTTGTTACGCTTTCACGCAAGATCATCATAAAATGTTGCATAGATATCGTAGAAGATAAGAAAGGATATACAGGGTTATTCATAAAGGGTATGCTAAGCCGAAAAGGGCTCATAGTACTCATCATTATGAACAACTTTTACTATGGGCCCAAACCGGAATTCGCGAAAAATAAAACAGCTATTCCATAGAAAAATGTCAATGACACTCAACAAAATGTATGGAACAGCTGATTAGTTTTTCGTGAATTTCGGGTTGGTCCCATAGTAAAAGTTGTTCATAATGATGGGTACTATGAGCAATTTTCGGCTTAGCATACCCTTTATGAATAACCCTGTACAATACTTTTCGTCATCATCATCACCACGCGGGAAAACTGATAAACCAAGAAAATACAATAGTAAGTATAATGCTCTTCGTGTAAGAGTGCTAAATGTTTATTTATAAATACGGTCCTTTATTTATATAAATAACTAGCTTCCGCCCACGGCTTCGCCCGCGTGGACTATACCTCGGGAACCGAAAATTTTTCCGGGATGAAATTAATTTAACCCTCTTTTTTGAGAGCATGTAAAAAGTGTCATACAATGGAAGCGGGGACCCCAAAAACCCCTGGATGCAATAAGTCAGCCCCCTCGAATCATTTTGAAAAATGGCGGCCATTTTGAATCGTTTGGATTTTCGCCACCACCATCAAGTAGCCCTTGTTAACTCCTATGATATTTAGTCAAACACCCACCCATCTTCAACCGTTTCGGAGATATAGACCCTCAAAGTTTATATGGAGGCCATGTTTTTGAGGTGACTATGTTATTTTTAATGGCTCCAAAAAGGTCCGAGGTTTTGATGACTTTTTAGTCTCAGCGCTTTGGTAAAAATGTTTTTAATTTTCGAGATAATTAGCAGTTCCACCTCGAGGATGTGACTTTTCGAAGGTTTTGGATTTTTTCCGGATGTTGTTTACCCGCCTTAAGTTTAGTACATCTGTAAAGTTTTATTGAGTTAGCATCAAAACAATTTTTTCCCCGTACTATCTTTACCACGCCATTTCACCCCCACTGGGGTTGATTTTCCAAAAATGGTGAAATAAGTGTTCGTTATTTTTTTAAGCTTCGTATATTTGTAAGGATTTCAATACCGTGGCGTCAAAAACAATGCTTCTCCATACTAACTTTAACACCCTATTTCACCCCTTTAGAGGTTGAATTTCAAAAAATCCTTTCTTGGTACACGTTTACTGATCAAGACACACACCTTCCATATTTCTAATTTCTACGACCAGCGGTTTAGTCTGTCAGTGAGTCATTACAATTCTCTCTCCGTACTATATTTACCACGCCATTTCACCCCCACAGGGGTTGATATTCCAAAAATAATGAAACAGGTATCTATTATTTTTTTAGCTTAGTACATCTGCAAAATTAAATAATCGTAGCATTGGGAAAAAATATTTTCATACAAACTTCAACACTCCCCTTCGAGGGTTGATTTTCAAAAACCAAAAATATAAGTACCTATCTATTATTTCTTTTAGCTATTATTTCTATATTTTTTTTAGTATATTGGCAAAGTTTCGTAACCACAGCATCAAAAAAAATATTCTTCAAACAAACTTCAATACCCCGTTTCACCTCTTTTGGGGTTGATTTTTCAAAAATGATGAAATAGGTGTCGATTATTTTTTTAACGTTGGTATATTCACAAAGTTTGATAATCGTAACATTAAGGAAAATATTTTTTTCATACAAACTTAAACACCCCTTTTCACCCCTATAGGGGTTGAATTGGGAAAATTCCTTTCTCAGTGTGAGTCCGCTTTTTGGTATAAAACTTTTGTCCAAATTTGACGTTTGTAGCTTAAGCGGTTTAGGCTGTGCGTTGATCTGTTAATGTTGATGCGTTGATTCAACACTCTGTTTAACCCTTTCAGGGGTGGATTTTCAAAAAATAATGAAACAGGTATCTAATATTTTTTTTAGCTTATTACAATAGCAAAGTTAAATAATCGAAGTATTAGGAAAAAAATAATTTTATATAACCTTCAAGACTCCGTTTAACCCCTTTAGGGGTTGATTTTCAGAAAACAAAAAAATAAGTGTCAATTATTTTTTTTAGCTTAGTATATCTGCAAAGTTTCGTAGCCACAGTATCAAAAAAAAAAATCTCCATACAAACTTCAATACTCCGTTTCACCCCTTTAGGGGTTGATTTTCAAAAAACAAAAAAATAAGTGTCAATTATTTTCTTAAGCTTAGTATATTTGCAAAGTTTCATAACCACAGCATTAAAAAAAAAATCTTCATACAAACTTTATTGCTCCGTTTCACCCCTTTAGGGGTTGATTTTTAAAAAATGTTGAAATAGGTGTCAATTATTTTTTTAATTTTAGTATATTCGCAAAGTTTGATAATCGTAGCATAAAGAAAAAAAAATTTTTCATACAAACTTAAACACCCCTTTTCACCCTCTTAAGGGTTGAATTGGGCAAATTCCTTTCTTAGTGTGCGTCCGCTTTTTGATATAAAACTTTTGTCCAAATTTCACGTTTGTAGCTTAAGCGGTTTAGGCTGTGCGTTGATCTGTCAGTCAGTCACGACCTTCACTTTTATATATATAGAAGATTAAAAAACATTTTTTTTAAAAGAATGCCATCAAATTCTCCTTGGACATGGTTGTAGTCATCTTACCTCCTTACCTACTTTTTATTGTTCTTGTACAGAAATATCTCCATTAATTTCCTACTTAACACCTACTCGTATGTGGCTGGCCGTGGCCGTATAATGATTATAGACTAAGATCCCACCGCAAGAAATATTATCTCTTATGATACCAACATAGAACTACGAGTATGTATGATGTATAGCGACCACTTAGTATCTAATAACTGACCGTAAGCAGGTTGGCATTCCTTAGCCTGGACGAACCCAATGTTTTTTGATATAACTATAAACTTTCATTTAACTGTTAAATTAATCTATATAGCAATGTATGTTTTTTTTTTTTTTTTTTTTTTATATGGAAAAGGTCACTTAGCAATAAGGCCGCCAATTGTTGCACTAGTTTTAAGTGTTATTATCCTTTTGCTTGTAATTTCTGGTGTGAACAAGAAAGGGGTTTTTTTGTAACGCGCTTTTATTAGTTTCACCTGTATGTATGTATGTAACCGACTCCTTTGATTTTGCCCTACTTTGTTTTTCTTTACTGTATCTATGTAATATCATTAAATACGGTGTTATGCACAACTCTTATTTTAACGTTACGTTCTGATAAAACGTCTGCAATTCAGTCTATTAATAAAATTATCATATCTTATACCTTGAGGAAGCTGAACATGAAGTCTGTCATGTTGTTTACAGGCAACCTACCTTACCTCTCTCTTCTCGTCGGGTCGAAGCAACACGTGGCCAAAATGCTGGCCTCCATCTCGCCCAAAGGGAGAGCATCGCCATACAACGTGGTAATGGGACCAGCATTTTGGGAACAATTCCCGCAGGCAGAGGCCCTTTAGATTAGTTTAGTTTAGTTTTATTGGTTTAGTTTTTTAATTTAATTATATTTTAATTCATATGAATAAATAAATGTTATTTTACCTACTAGATAGTTCTATTTTGATATCTTTGGAGGTAAGATTTCTTCCAGTTGGATCCTAGTCTATTGCTATGAAAAAATTTGCTCTATCACGATCAATAAAAAGTAAATTGGCTCAATGGGTTACGATTTTTTTGTTGCAAACTAAAATTAGCGAAGCCTCATAGAAAGTGAATTGTTTTCTGTGGCCAGTATTTTTTTTGTTTTATAACAGTACCTACAGAATGTACAGTTATGTACTGAAATAGTAAGAATAAACTGATTGAATGATAATGGTTTTATTTCATAACGGCAGTACAGAATAATAGATACTAAAACGGTGTGTATACAGGGTTATACAGAAAGGGTATGCTAAGCCGAAAAACACTCATAGTATCATTATTATGAACAACCTTTACTACGGGACCAAACCAGAATTGACGAAAATTTTTTTTGTCGCGAATTCCGAGTTGGTCCCATGATAAAAGTTGTTCATAATTATGAGTACTATGAGCCCTTTGCGGCTTAGCATACCCATTTTGTATAACCCTGTAGAGACAGTAAAGTGAATAAAGTAGGTGAAAACAGTGCAAAAATAAGAGCCATATGACCATATTCTCAAGACACAACTTTTCGTGTATCCTTAGGTTTATTAGGTTTTCTTAGTTTTTATTTTTATTTTTGTAGGTGCGTAAGTACTTACTAGAGTCGAAATAACATTTTTTTCAGAAAACCAAAGGAATAAAAGAAAACAGCGTTTTCAGTTTTCTAGGTAATTACCAACCTCTTTAAATTTTAGCAAAAAGAAAACTTTCTCGATACTGATTTTTTCCTCACCTGCCAGTGTTCGTAATCTCCCGCCTTTTGTCTATGCCCGCCGGGGAGCGCATTTGATATGAGAACAAAACGTTTGACAGCCGCGCGTTTACAAGCTCGCTTAATAATAAATTATCTGTGAAAATGACAGCTGTTGGCGGGAAAATGATGGGCTATTTGTGGCGCGCATTTCCGAATGTAGAAGAAAATATAGGTGCCCGATTACATACGATTTTGGTTCCATATTTAAACTGCATGAATATACAAGAAAAAACTTCAATTGTTCATAACAATTAATAATTATTTTTACAAAACAAAAAACAAAAACCGACGTCAGAAGACCGACTATTGAGTTATTCATCTATTTGTCGCGCACGTACTTAATGCAAATTTAAGACTTATATGGTTTTCTCATGGATACCATTATCAGAACTGGACTAAATTGAAATGGGACCAAATGGGAAGCGTCAGCTTCCTAATAAAAAAGAATCATCAAAATCGATTCACCCAGTCAAAAGTTATGAGGTAACAAACATAAAAAAAAAACATACAGTCGAATTGATAACCTCCTCCTTTTTTGAAGTCGGTTAAAAATGAATCTCTATTGTCCTTGGTCATCGACTACGTCTGTCGGGACAGCTAGTGAGCTTCTTTGCACTTAGTAGCACGTCCTGTATAAAGCTTTCTAATTGACCGAGCGAGCGAAGCGTCTATGCAACTACTGGCCAAATTTGCTTTCATCTGTCCGGATGTTTGTATGGTCGCATTTCTCAAGAAATCTCGACGAAACTTGGTGTACAGGTTCAACAATTTTATAAAAAAATTGCCGTCGGGATTTTTGGTTGACCCGTATTTTTCTCAAAAAGGGGGAAAATTTGCTGCAGCGCCATTTACCAATCGATTTCGATAAAATTTGCCAGAAGTATATGGTATCTAATTCTAAACAAGAATTTCGAAAATGAGGAAAATTAGTTAAGGGGTTGTCGAGAAAAAACATTGATTGTCGCAAAAGTTCTCGCGAGGTCTACTGTTCGCAGAACTACTAGTTATTGATTATACGAGTAAAGCCGCGAGCAAAAGTCAGTACTCTCATAATTATAAATTATGAGTGTAAAGAAATTTGCACGCGCTCGCATCAAAGGAGTTTAAAAATAAAGTTCAGAAGTGGATTGAAGGTCACGCACTTCTCTCGAAATTTATTGTGATTCACATAAATTAGGGGAATTAATTATAGAACAACTGTGTTCCCGCAGTTACATCTATAATTATTTATATAAAAATGTTATGTTGGTTTGTGTACGCTTCAAAAACTCAAAAAGTTCTGCACCGATCGAGCTGAAATTTTAGCATGCATCAAGGATGAAAAATGTTTTTATCTATTTTTTTTTATCCACAGCGAAGCGTGGCAGAGAACAGCTAGTAGTGTATAAAAGAAAACACAATGTATGGAACAGATGTTTTTAAATTTCGGGTTGGTCCCGTAGTAAAAGTTGTTCATAATAATGCTTCCACTTAATTTTTAAATGAGTAAAAATATTGCCATGTTTATTATTACAAAATATTTCCTGTGTATTCATAATACATTTATTATATTTTTATCATATTATTTTTTTTATTTTTTTTTATTTTTTTGCAGATGTCAATAATAATAAATGTATGATAATAATATACAATAAATTGCGATTAGCTACTCAATGGATTTTTATCATATTCATATTTTTTTAAAGAATATTTTTTACCATTTTTACTACATATGAGACCTAACCAAAATACTGAAATAGCGAGAAACGATAGAAAAACGTGAATGACACTCGACGAAATGTATGGAGCCCTTTGACTCGGAAACGTACACATTTATACGTTGACCGTTGGTCACGTGACCGTCGGAAACGTACACATGTGTACGTTTCCGAGCCACCATTTTGAAAAGGTTACGCCCATTCGATTCTCATTCGACCTTTTCAAAATGGTGCGTGTCCGTACACATGTGTACGTTTCCGAGTTTCCGAGTCAAAGGGTTGTACGTTTATTTTCCGCGAATTGGTGGGTCCCATAGTAAATTGGTCCTAGTAAAACTTGTTTTCTTTATACCTAATGATGCCTATAGATGAGCCATTTTCAGCTAAAAATAATTTCGGCTTTCGGCCCTTTCCTCATAGTTATAAACACCTATGTATAAAAATAACTCCATGTCCAAGACAGCACTTTTAAAAGGTAAAAAAATTTGTTAAATATTATTTTTCCTTCAATAAAATAATTATTAAAGAAAAATATGATGTATAAAGGAAAAAACAGTTTTCATCTTTAGGGCGAAACTGGGGTTTTCCTCTACCTAGATCATTTTAAGATTATTTCCTACTCAAGTACATACTTTTCCCATACGGGTTTTACAGAAACTCTATCCTTAGAGAATTATAATTAAATGGTATGGAACATTTTCCTTTCGAATCAGATAATTTATAGATTGTGTGATGTTTATTTTTATTATTTTTTTTTTAATGTAATTAGTGACGAGACGAGCAAATCGCTCGCCTGATATTAAACGTCACGTTTGCCCATAACAGGTCTGCGCCACCCAGAATTTTGAACTCGCAGAATTCAAAACCCTGCGCGGCTCAGCACTGCGCTCGTCACCCTTTTTTTTTTTTTTTTTTTGGGGGTGGGAAATCATCAAATGACCCCTCCCACTCTTTGGGCAGAGCGGAAGGGAGTGTCAGACTTCTACTGACCAAAAACCACCCATGTTCCTTCTACGCCCTTGTGACGCCGAGGCCGCGGTAACTTCTACCCGCAGCCCCGACGGGCATGGGCCCTTTCGGGCCCCTTCCATGTTGCTGACATCTCTTTGAGGCGCACGTGGAACACGAACGCGCCGTCGACACGGCCTGTGTCGTCATAAGACGGACGGACAGCGAGCTAGCCCAATAGCTCACCGTCCACAGGCCCGCGTCTACGGTGGCCGGAGGTCGTCACGTGACCCCCGACGCCCGGAGCGCCTCGCGCTCGTCACCCTGAGATAGGTATAAGTTGTTTAATCTCCTATTTGCCCTGTAATTTCATTGGAAACAATGCCCTTCCAACCGGAACACAATTTACTAGTTGCACCCCGCGGATTCACCCGTGCTACGGGGAAATCTACACTAATATTATGAAGAGCAAATATTTGTGTTATTGTATTTTTGGATGTTTATTACGAATAAACTCAAAAACTACTGAACTGATTTTAAAATTTATTTCACCAATATAAAGCTACTTCATTAGCGAGTAATATTGACTATATTTCATACCCGTGCGAAGCCAGGGCAGGTCGCTAGTACGTGATAAAAATGATAGCATTTTTTCGTGCTTTGACAATCTAATATTTTGACAGGTGCAAACCTGTAAAAATATATTTTTTGGCTTGACAAGGCCGACCTATATCTTTCTAGCTCACAGCTATGATTTAAGTATGTAATAAAACACTTTGACACAGATCCTCGCACTCTTTTAAAAGAGTTTACAAGTACAACTAACATTATTCCGCACTTTGACGGTTTAGTATTGCACCTGTCAAAATATTTTTTTGGCTTAGCAAGGCCGACCTATATTTCTAGCTCAGATCTATGATTTAGCGTTTAAACATCTGGCAGTATTACTAACCTATATTCCGGTAATAAATAATTTATCGGTAATATTTTGCGAACTCTACGAGAACAAACAAGTTAAGTGCGTCATCTAAGTTCAGGGATAAATCTTGTTAAATTATTATTATATTCTATTAATAAGATATTAACGTCTTTTTGCCAGTTGTTGCAGTGACGCTTCGCTCGCTCGGTCAAATACAGGGTTGTGACGAAAGGATATGCTATTGCTAAGCCGGAGAGGGCTCATAGTACTCATGGACCATTTTTACTAAGGGACCAACCCTAAAAACGTGAAAAAATCTATAGAAAAATGTCAATAACACTCGACAGTACCTATGAAACAGTCTTTTTTTTTCCGCGATTTCAAGGTTGGTCCCGTAATAAACATGTTTCATAATGATGAGTCATAGCCTTTTTCGGCCTTTTAAGACTCTTTTAACGAGTCAATCAAGTCAGAGGCCTTCAGGCGGCCTGAAAACTGATACGAGCAAGCCACTTGACATATGCAGGGTTATTCATAAAGGGTATGCTAAGCCGAAAAGGGCTCATAGTACTCATCATTATGAACAACTTTTACTGTGGGTACAAGCCGAAATTCGCGAAAAAATTATCAGCTGTTCCATAAAAAAATGTCAACGACACTCAACAAGAAGCATGGAGCAGCAGATTTTTTTTCGCGAATTTTGGTTGGTCCCATGGTAAAAGTTGTTCATAATAATTAGTACTATGAGCCCCATCCGGCTTAGCATACCCTATATGAATAACCCTGTATATATTACTTATAAGCAACAAACCTAGACTATTCCAGCTAATAATAAACGAGGCATGCTCGCATATGTCTGACGCACTCTTATAGAGAACTTGTTTGTTTTCACGCCGACGTTTCGCGAAACTTGTGATCCGGGATCCGGGATACAGAGAAGGAGGTTTAGTTTCAAATCTTACAACAAAAATCACTTGGAACACATTTCTTGCCCTACAAAGTTAAAGGAAAAGAAATAAACAAATAACAAAGAGTAAGAAGCAAATAGCTGCATAATAAACCTACATACTCGTATCGTAGTTAGAGACTTGAAATTTATATAATACTAGCTGACTCGACAGACGTTGTCCTGTCTCGATGACTATTTAATTGGAATTGGTAAAAAAAGCGTCACTTCTATGTCAAATGTCAAAAGTTACATTAAAAAAGTTTACATTGTCCAAAGCGCTAAAGTTAAATTATGGTTTAAGTATTTTTAAATTTTCTAATTTTTCACTATACATTGTTTTTTTTACTATATATTGAGATGTGAGCTATCCTATCTCCTATAATACGGCCGTTCAGAGAATGCGTTCCTGACACGTCGCGATTGAACTGACGACGTAACTTTGTAATGGTGTTGCAGTTACGATAAAAATATTTTTGCTGGTTGTTTACCGTTTTAACAATTGATGAGCATTAAAACAACATTATTATATCAATAATCAATTAATGTTATAATTTTGTGCCAAACTGAGTGTCAAATAACTTGGTAAACAATATTTTTCTAAATCTATACTGCGCTATTACAAGGTTATGTCAGCGCTTTATATTTGTATTTATATTTAAATTTATATCTCCTAAGTTAGATCGAACTGCACCCGGTGTGCAAAGATTGAAATCGGTTAAGTAGTTTAGGAGTCTATAGCGGACAAACAACGTGACACGTAATTTATATATATATATATCAAGATACTAGATGCACCCGGCGGTTTCACCCGCTGTTCTTTTTTTTTACTTTTAAACCTTACCTGAACTTCCACAAATATTTCAATATCAAAATTAACGAAATCGGCCCTACCATTGTCGAATAAATAGCCAGACAAACGAACAGCGATTCATTTTTATAAATAAGAAAAAGGAGATATATAAAAACTATATTTATATTATACAGGGTAAAAGCAAAATAGGGCAAAAGTACTCATCATTTTGAACAACTTTTTCTATGGGACCAACCCCGAAATCGAGAAAAGAAATAATATTCCTTAGAAAAATGTCAACGACACGCGACAAAAGCATGATTTTATTCGGCGATTTCAGGGTTGGTCCCATAGTAAAAGTTGTTCATAATGAGTACTATGAGCTTTTCGGCTTACCAATCCCTTTCCAAGCTCTGTATAAGTGATCTCATTGTTTTTCTTTCAAATAGGTTTGGACTTTGCCCAAGAGTGTTTACAAGAATATCATGAATTCATGAACACAAGTGTAAACCGTTTTGTACTATCTAAAAATAAAAGATCCAAACTTTGATCCAAAAATAACTTTACGGGTATCCAGGTAAATTATAGGTAGTTTAATAAGATGCATCCTATTAATACAGGGTTATTCAGAAAGGGTATGCTAAGCCGAAAAGGGCTCGAATCGTTATAAACAACTTCTACTGTGGGACCAACCCGGAATTCGCGAAAAAAAGATCAGCTGTTCCATATATTTTGTCGAGTGTCATTGACATTTTTTTATGGAATAGCTGATTTTATTTCGCGAATTCCGGGTTGGTCTTGTAGTAAAAGTAGTTCATAATGGTGAGTACTATGAGCCCTTTCAGGCTTAGCATATCCTTTCTGAATAAACCCGACGACCGACGGCCTGCTTGGCTCAGCGGTAGAATATCCGCTTTATAAGCCAGAGGTCCCGGGTCGATTCCGGCCGGGCAGATGTTTGAATGATGAATTTAAATATCTGCTCTGGGTCTGGGTGTTAGTTGTCCTTGTCTTTGTGTGTTCCATGGCATCCCGACACAGGGTATCCTAGTGGGGACCTATGATTGTGAAACGTTTATTTATTTATTATAAATGTCAAAGTTTGTATGGAACTCAATCACGCAAAAATGGCAGATCGCATTTGGGTGATATTTGGTGTGGTTCCTCCACTTAAGCCCTAAATTAACGTAAAGGTACTTTTTATTTCAGAAAATGCGAGTAAAAAATCGTGTAATTTCGCAGTTAGTAGTAATAAAAAGATTAAAAATAGATACCATGTTTATTAGAATGTCCGAAAGGTTCTAAGTGCAAACTTAGTAAAAAATGGAGCCAAACAAGAAAAAAATAAAGATAAACACAAATTGCAGTCTTATCGCTAAGAACGATCTCTTTCAGACGACCTTCGGGTGAGAGGTAAGACATGCGGAATGAAAAACCGCGAATCTCTGTATCCAGTGATGTAATGTTTTTTAACCTTTAGTACAGCCATTGAGCTACTATGTTCTACGTACTAGATATTTCTGTCGTTATTTATTAATCCGGGGATCCGGATTACCTATAACGAGTCCAGTGGCGAGACAGTAAATGAGCACACTCGGCCGAGCTAACAAATCGTGGTTCTAGCGACTGTCTCGCCTCGTCAAACTGTTTATGCAAACCGAGTGCTCGGGCACTGTCTTGCCACTGTACTCGTTACGTGTATTCAACACAGTAAAAAGTTGTTTGCCCTTTTGGGCTTGGCATATCGTTTTCATTTATTTTTAACCGACTTCAAAAAAGGAGGAGGTTATCAATTCGTCTGTATGTTTTTTTATTTTTTTATTTTTTTTTTATGTTTGTTACCTCATAACTTTTGACTGGGTGAATCGATTTTGATAATTCTTTTTTTATTAGAAAGCTGACGCTTTCCATTTGGTCCCATTTCAATTTAGTCCAGTTCTGATAATGGTATCCATGAGAAAACCATATAAGTCTTAAATTTGCATTAAGTACGGTCGCGACAAATAGATGAATAACTCAATAGTCGGTCTTTTGAAGTCGGTTTTTCTTGTAATTACTCTAATTTTTATCTGAGAGTTAATGCAACAAGCATTTATACAGGGTTATTCATAAAGGGTATGCTAAGCCGAAAAGGGCTCATAGTACTCATCATCGTGAACAATTTTTACTATGGGACCAACCCGAAATTCGCTAAAGAGAAAAAAACAGCTGTTCCATAGAAATGTCAATGACACTCGACAAAATGTATGGAACAGCTGATTTCTTTTCGTGAATTCTGGGTTGGTCCCATAGTAAAAGTTGTTCATAATGATGAGTACTATGAGCCCTTTTCGGCTTAGCGTTCCCTTTATGAATAACCCTTTAGTAGAGTGAGTGTATCCCGATAGATATAATCTGGGTGTCTTCAAGTGTGTAAGTATTTTGGTCTAGCGCTTTTACTATGATGCTTAACTTCTGTCCTCTAAATTTTGTGCCGATGATCAGCCCGATGTTATATCTAGTAGAAACGTACATAATAGCTCAATGGTCATAACAGCTACTATGCCACAATCTGCAGCCCACTTGGCAACTCTCCGTAACAACTGTTTTATATATTACATCCAAAAATAACATTTTTACTTGCATAATACATTTCATACTGACTAACGACTATTCTGTGGCGGTAATCGTCGAGTCACCCTTGACGGAATCTCTTCCCGATTGGCACTATGCAAATTCTGTGGTTCTGTTGCAATTTTGTTCCTAATTCAAATATTGTTTATGTTGTTGTTGATTGTTTTGTTTTGATTAAAAGTCTTCCTCTTTGGTCTCTTCCAATATTAAATGTCTGGAAGAGATTGCTAGCGATAAAGCTGCCACTTGAGCACAGCTTGAAAATTTTGTTTTTATGGTGTGTTTTATTTGTGCATGTGTAGAATAAGATTTTTTATCTATTTATCTATTGTTCAGTAAATATTTTCTTTTACAGGGTTACAAGGTAAAGGTGGGAGTAAGCTGAAAGGGGCCAATTTATAGTAATTTATACTACCTATGACCTGGTTTTACTCGCGTTTACAACACCTCACCTGTGAATTTATTTTCGACTAAAAATAACCTATAGTCTCCGGCCCCCTAACTGTGATATTAAAAAATGCTTAATTAATAATCTAATTAATTAATATTAATTAAATAAAAGTACATACACAAAAAAATAACGTCAGTTTGTTACTCTGTTGCAGTTAAAAAAATAACACACTTTTGCAATCTTCTTAAATTCTCGTGTCACAATGTTCGTTCCCGTACTCCTCCGAAACGGCTTGACCGATTCTCATGAAATTTTGTTTGCATATTGAGTAGGTCTGAGAATCGGCCAACATCTATTTTTCATACCCCTAAGTGATAAGGGTTGTCCACCCCTAACATTTATTTTTATTTTTTGGACAAAATTTTTATTTCTTATATTGTTGCTTATGTGGCATTAAAAAATACATACAACCCTAAATTTTCACCCTTCTATCACCAACCCCTATTTTTTAATAGTCACTAGAAATAATTTTTATGGTAAAACAACGTTTACCGGGTCAGCTAGTAATTTATAATATTTATTAGATAAGGATTTTTATGCAAGTGTGAAATAATGTGATTTAATGCTATAAACTCACTTAACACCCTTTACGTCAAGATGGCGTGATTTTCCTGATAGTAAAATTTACCGTAGTTATAGCAATTAGTAATAAATAACACATTTCAATTGTTAAGTATATAACAAAATAATAACTGCCTAATTAAAAACTAAATAAACCTACATTAAAAACTTGTAATTTATCGACAAAACATTAAAAAAAATTACTTTAATTGCAGTTTATTTTTTACTAACTGCGCCCCGCGGTTTCACCCGCGTTTAGCCTATGTGTTAATCCTGACCATGAACAACCTTCATTCCAAATTTAGTGTAAATCCGTTTAGCCGCTTTTGGGTGAAAGAGCGACAAACATACATTTTTACAAACTTTCGCGTTTATTATTATTAGGATGTTACTCAGGGACAATGTAGCATTTTAATGGTCAAATATTTTTTAAAATCGGTCCAGTAGTTATTGAGTTTATTCAATACAAACATACAAAAATCCAAAAATGTAGATTCAATAATGCCTTGCGTTTGACCGCCATCTCGCCTGATGGTAAGCAATGATGCGGTATACGATGCAGCACGCGCCTAGAAGGAACCGATTCACTCGTGACTTGACGACACCCAGATTATATCTATCGGGAAACACCCACTCGGGCAGAGCATTCCACACTCTAATAATAATGCTTGTTGCATGAGTTTATGCAGATCAGATCAAAAATCAGATCAGATAAAAATTAGAGCATCTTAAAAAATCTGGATGTTTTTACTACGAGGGCGGCACTAAAAGTATCGGGAATGGAATATTTCCAATGGAAAAATGTGTCAAATTTCGCGTAGAATACTTCGAAAAGCAATAAATACATTTTTAAATAGTAATGTTGTGTCACTTCCTTGATTCCCGAAATTTTCAGTGCCGCCCTCGTACTACCACAGCTACTACATACAAGTTAAAAGAAAAGGGTATACTTAGCCGAAAAGGGCTCGTAGTTCTCATCATTATAAACAACGTTTACTGGGTTGAATACACGTAACGAGTACGGTGGCGAGACAGTGCCCTCGGCCGAGTACTCGGTTCGTTTAAACAGTTTGACGAGAGACAGTCACTCGAACCATGACTTGTTCGCTCGGCCGAGTGTGCCCATTTACTGTCTCGCCACTGTACTCGTTACGTGTAATCAACCTATAAGGACCTAGGTACTCTGAAACCACGCTTTTCTGCTTCTTAGGGAACAGAAAAGGAAATTAGGACCAACCCTGAAATCACTAGAAAAAGCTTTTCTGTTCCATATAGAAGCAGAAAAGGAGGCTAATAATCATCATCATTACAGCCAGTTTTACATAAACCTGAGGCAATTTGACTAATAAAACCTCTTCTGAACCTGTAGTCGGTTAAGTACCGATCACAATATTTTATTGCGCGCGCGTTCCAAACAGGTTTCATCCTACCATCTGTTCATTTTTCTTTCGAATTCGAAATGCCATGTGATGAATGACCAGACGCTAGCCAATTACGGTACATTATTTTTATGCAATTGAGTGACGAGACGAGCAAATCGCTCACCTGATGTTAAACGTCACGTTTGCCCATAACAGGACTGCGTCACCCAGAATTTTGAACTCTTGCAATTCAAGACTCTGCGCGGCACAGCACTGCGCTCGCTATTTTATTTATAACTGCGCTTTTTTCTAATTTCTAATTTTTTCTGTTTGGATATAAATCAATAAAATTTAGTTTAATTATGTACATATTTTTAAATTTATTTATTTTGGATCTTTTCTATTTTTTTCTAATATCTACAATGTGTCAGTAGTTCAACAAATATTTCTGAATCTGAATCTGATTTTTGCCCTCAGACATGAGGAGCACGATTTGAGGAGAAGGGTATTTATGCTCTTAGTTTTCAAATAGTCAGCTGGTTAGTCAGTTATTCAACCGCCAAGCAGTAATGCAAATAGTGTTCCGGTTGGAAGGACAATGTTTCCAGCGAAAAAGGAAAATCGGAGATAGGGTGACGAATCAACATCGAGCTGTGCTGCGCTGTACTGCGCTGTGCTATGTTTGGTCAACTCGCTCGTCTAATATTTCAAAGAGGATAGAAACAAACCATGCTGTGCTGCGCTGTGTGAGGCTACGCTCTGTTTAAAAACGCAGCAGTCTCGAGCGAGGCGCGCTACCCGCCGTGCTGAGCCGCGCTGTGCCGAACTGTGCTATGTTTTTTATAGATTTTTATGTGCTGATTACTTTTTTGGTGGACGGATAACGTAGTTCTAGTTTAGCTTAGCTTAGTTCAGTGAGTTTAGTTTTCATTTAGTTTAGCCGGCGGTGGACGTTCGGCTTTATACTGAGCTAAGCAAAGCGCAGCACAGCTTGATGTTGATTCTTAAAAAAACGTAGCTTAAGAAACACAGCACAGCACAGCTCAGTACAGCGCAGCACAGCTCGATGTTGATTCGTCACCCTAAACATCTTACTCGGGTGACGAGCGCAGTGCTGTGCCGCGCAGGGTCTTGAATTCTAAGAATTAAATACTGAATGGCGCAGACCTATTAAACGGGTGAACGTGACGTCTGACGTTTAACATAAGGCAAGCAATTTTTAACACGCTTATATTAGCTTCACCTGTATGTTTGTAACCGACTCCTTTGGGCGCGATTTTGACCCACTTTAAACGGCCGGGAATCGTTCAAACTTTGTAGATATATCGAGGATCGATGACAATAAATTATTATCCAAAAAATAAAAAAAAATTACTTATAAATAAATTAAAATAATCAGAAGCTAATAAATTGTGTTTTTGCTCCGAACGCGATTTCTACGATTACTGCTAGCTAAGGTGTGACTCGGTACGCGAATTCTGTGACTACTGCTGGCTAAGCTGTGGTTCCCCACGGCTACTGGTACATATTCTGCTACGTGCCGCGTTTGTCAAATAGCGATGACAATGCGTGTTTTTTAGTTTTTTTAACTATTCTATATTTTTATTTTATTGTATGATAGGCTTGCGTTTGACCGCCATCTCGCCTGCTGGTAAGCAATGCCGCGGTCCACGATGGAGCACGCGCTTAGAACAAACCGATTCGCTCGCGACTTGAAGACACCCAGATTATAGCCACCGGGAAACACCCAATCCGGTGGAGCCTTTGCTCGTCTCGTCACTTAATTGCATCAGAACGCAATCAAACATCATCGTCGGCCTGTATCGACGGACTACTGGGTATAGGCCTCCTCTCCCTTGTGCCATTTTCTCTATCTCGGAATTATTCTATTGTATTTTACGTTTTTTTTAACCGACTTCAAAAAAGGAGGAGGTTATCAATTCGACTGTATGTTTTTTTATTTATTTTTTTTATATTTTTTTTTATGTTTGTTACCTCATAACTTTTGACTGGGTGAATCGATTTTGATGATTATTTTTTTATTAGAAAGCTGACGCTTCCCATTTGGTCCCATTTCAATTTAGTCCAGTTCTGATAATGGTATCCATGAGAAAACCATATAAGTCTTAAATTTGCATTAGCTGCGTGCGCGACAAATAGATGAATAATTCAATAGTCGGTCTTTTGAAGTCGGTTTTGTTTTTTGTTTTGTAAAAATAATGTTCTTGTTAATTGTAAAAAAAAGAAATAAGATGGAGTTCATCATCATCATCATCCTCAAATTGATAATAAGTTGCATCATCCCGGTCACCCACAAGCCGGTGCCGGTGCGGGTTCTATTCCCGTCTAACTGCGTCAAGGAACGTGTCAGTTCGCGGCTCATTCTACTCCACAAGTAAACAACGGTTTTACCGACACGACGCCACTTTGTACAGGGTTAGTTTAAAATATAAAGAAAAAAAATCAAGATTAAAAATATGAAAAAAAACCTCCAAAAAAACCATGAAAAAATAAAGGAATTCTTTCTTCCTGTTCAGGGATTTTATTGTGAAAATTACAGAATTATCCCTATTATGTAGGATCTATTAAAACAATACAGGGTTATTAGGAAAGGTGATGCTAAGTCGTAAAGGGCTCATAATACTCACCATTATGAACAACTTTTACCGAACAACCCGGAATTCGCGAATTCAGAGTTGGTCTCAAATTCGCGAAAATAAAATTAGCTGTTCCATTGCAAATGTCAATGTACGACAAACTGTATGGACCAGCCGATATTTTTTTTACCATTTCAGGGTTGGTCCCTTAGTAAAAGTCGTTCATAATGATGAGTACTATGAGCCCTTTTCGGCTTTTCGACCCTTTCTTTATGTTCTTAGTATAGGATTTCCATTTTATCACATACCTAACATACAAATAGTAAGCAAGAATGAGAAATATCAAGAAAAATGGTGGACCATGGATAGTTTTACCCGTGGTACAACCAGTTGGACATAGCGGTTGGACCACGAGTCGGGAACGGAAAATACTTGGTTTAGTATTAAGTATTAATCATATGCAACCTTTAATCCTCCCACTGCTGGGATACAGGTCTACCCTCGAAGGGTGATTAGGCCGTATTCCACCACGCTGGCCAAGCGCGGGCTGGATTCACATACGCTATTGAATTTCTTCTTCGGACGTATGCAGGTTTCCTCACGATGTTTTCCTTCACCGAAAAGCCAGTGGTATGTAAATTCGTACATAAGTCCCAAAGAACGAGTGGTACGAGTCGAGGTTTGAACCAGGCACCTCGAGAATGCGACGCGGATGTTCTCCCACTGAGCTACCACGATTTTTACCTTTTTACCGAATTTAGTCTAGAATTATTTATGACAACTTACCCGTCAGCTCCAACGTAAGTCTCCTTAGCAGTGATTCCGTTGAAATGTACTCTGTTCTCCACCTCTCCATCCATTAACACATCACTCATGATGAAGTTCACAATCTCCTTGTTCAAGTGCCGCCTTAAATACCTAATCTCACTGAGTTTCTCCTTCTCAACCTGTCGATGATGCCTGTGCCTTAAATGCTTCACTGAAATGTCACTGTCAACGTCAAGTAACGGTTTTGACAGCTTCGAGTTTTCCAATTCCTCACTCGCGAATGGTTCCGAATTTGAAAAGTTTACGAGATTCAGTTTTTCACTATTAAATGGTAGTTCTAAGTTCAATTTTGAAAGTTTTATGTCTATATCACTGGCCAGTTTCGTTTCGCGCACTGGGTTTGAGTTTGACAAGTCTAAAATGTCACTGTCACTGTCAATTTCGCAGTTTGTGGTGCCGAGCAGGAAGAGGATGAGTAGGGGAGTCTTGAACATTTTGCCCCAAGATATAAGACGCGCCATATTGGATTTTTTCTTCGGTTTTGGCGGCTTGAGCTTCATTTTTGATCTGAAATAAAACATTACCTTAAATAAATAAACATGTAAGTTTAGGAAATTAAGGATTGTTATATGGTATACTAATCCGAAAAAGGTTCATAGTACTCTACTAGTAGTAACCCGAAATTGAAATCAGATGTTGCATAGAAAACGTCAATGACACTCGACAAAATGTATGGAACAGCTGATTTTTTTGCGGATTCCGGATTGCTCTCATAGTAAAAGTTGTTCACAATGATGAGTACTATGAACCCTTTCCGGCTTAGCATACCCTTTCCATATAACCCAGTCGATAGATAATGCTTATTCTAGATCACCTAATAGGTACAGCATAGCTTCATATTTTTAGTCCATAGATGATAATTATAGGTAGATGATGCGTCGTTTACATTTTTGTAACAAGAAACTCGGTTTCAAATTATGTCTATACGGAACATTCCATTACGAATAGGTTTCTAAGGCGCCTAGTAGCATATTTTGAGTAACTATTTTACACATCTCTTTAGGTATATTATAAAACGATGAATCGCTGTTCGTTTGTTTGGCTATAACTCGAGAATGGTTTGGCCGAATTCGCTAATTTTGATCTTGAAATATTTGTGGAATTTCAAGGAAGGTTTAAAAGTAAAAAAACAGCGTGTGAAACCGCCGGGTGGCAGCTACTTATTAAATAAATCTTCTTACTGAATAATATTTATTTCCTCGTAATTAATTATGCTAAGGACCGATTAATTTTTTTAACCGACGAAGAAACAGAAGGTTCTCAAGCTCGACGTGTATTTTTTGTAATTATGCGTGTTTAGCTTATTTCTTTGCCTAAATTAAATACCTACGAGAAAAAAAATAGCAGGGAATAATAATAAAGATGAAGGGGCCTAATGGGTACCTACTGGGTAATAAGGACGCGAATATACCTCTAAATCAGCCAAAAAGAAAAAAAAGCTGTTCCAAAGAAAAACGTCAATGAAAATTGACAAAATCATAATGACGATTACTAAATATGAGGCCCTTTCAGCTTAGCATACCCTTTCCGTATAACCCTGTTTATACCCATGGTTTATTTATACCTAGTATTTAATTACATGTAAGGCTACTACATATATTATAATTATTATCCTATGGTTTTCCTTTTGCACTTTGACCTAATGTATTTACAAGACGTTTGAGAGGTGATGCTCTATCTCTTTCTCTGCAACAACTGGCAACATTTTCTTTCATCTGTCCGGATGTTTGTTTGTTTGTATGTTGGTACTCGCGTACAGGGTTTTCAACGAATCTCGATGAAACTTAGCATATTTATATTAGGTTGTACGATTTAATACATATTTTTTTGTCGTCAGATTTTTTTGTTTAGGGGTATTTCCCTTAAAAAGGGGGGAGAACTTTGCTGCATCGCTATTAACCGGGCGATTTTGATAAAATTTTGCAGAAATATATAGGGTTATTCATAAAGGGTATGCTAAGCCGAATAGGGCTTATAGTACTCATCATTATGAACAACTTTTACCAAACCGAAATTCAAGAAAAAAAATCAGCTTTTCCATAGAAAAATGGTAATGACACTCGACAAAATGTATGGAACAGCTGATTTTTTTCGCGAATTTCGGGTTGGTCCCGTAGTAAAAGTTGTTCATAATGATGAGTACAGTGAGCCCTTTCGGGCTTAGCATACCCTTTATGAATAACCCTGTATATGGAATCTAATTCTAAACAAGAATTTCAAATATGTAAAATCAGTCAAAAGGTTGTCAAGACAAAAGACTGTCGAAAAAAGTTCTTGCGAGGTCTACTGTTCGCAGAACTACTAGTTTAGTAGAGGTTTTTTTTTTTTTTTTTTTTTTTTTATGTAATTGAGTGACGAGACGAGCAAATCGCTCGCCTGATGTTAAACGTCACGTTTGCCCAAAACAGGTCTGCGCCGCCCAGAATTTTGAACTCGCAAAATTCAAGACCCTGCGCGGCACAGCACTGCGCTCGTCACCCTGAGATATAAGTTGTTTAATCTCCCATTTGCCCTGTAATTTCACTGGAAACAATGCCCTTCCAACCGGAACACAGTAATGTTTGCACATTACTGCTTGGCGGTGGAATAACTGGCAAAGGTGTGGTACTTCCCCAGGCGGGCTCTGCAAAAGAGCCCTACCACTACAAAACCACTATAAAACTACGTAACTGTATAGAGGTATTTTATTTATTTATTTATTCAAAATATTCTGATAACACCTTTACAGTTGGACCAAGGCGGTGCTACCCTTATTTATTTATTCAAAATATTCTGATAACACCTTTATAGTTGGACCAAGGCGGTGCTAACAACAATAATAATAAAACAATAGAAATTATTTAAATTACAAACTCACACCTATGGAAACTAACGTGGTTTTCACACATTTTTGTTATAATTAAACGCGGGAATACTCACGTAAAAATTAAGTCGTCTACTACGTCTAGTTTCGGTCACATTCGGTGACTCGTTTGGCACAACGAAGACGCAACCGCGAGCGCGTCACGTTTGTAAACTCGCCTGATGAAGGTCACCGAATGTGACCGAAACTAGTCGTAGTAGACGACTTAATTTTTACGTGAGTATTCCCGTGTTTAATTATAACAAAAACTCACACCTCTCACAGAGTCTGTGAGCGGCCCTTGTGAATTCTGCCAGGTTACAATAAAATATGTCCGTGTCTTCGGAGATCCTATTTAACAGGCTAATAGCGCGTGACGTAGTTAAGACATTTGAAGACATTTTAACCGACTTCAAAAAAGGAGGAGGTTATCAATTCGTCTGTATGTTTTTTTAATTTTTTTTTAATTTTTTTTTTTATGTTTGTAACCTCATAACTTTTGACTGGGTGAATCGATTTTGATAATTCTTTTTTTATTAGAAAGCTGACGCTTCCCATTTGGTCCCATTTCAATTTAGTCCAGTTCTGATGATGGCATCCATGAGAAAACCATATAAGTCTTAAATTTGCATTAAGTACGTGCGCGACAAATAGATGAATAACTCAATAGTCGGTCTTTTGAAGTCGGTTTTTGTTTTTTGTTTTGTAAAAATAATGTTCTTGTCTACCTCATGTTTGTAATGTGTGAAACGATTGAAACGATATTGTGCAATAGATAACGTTTATTATCTATACTTTGTCAGCGATTTTGCTAGCCTTGAAATCACGGCAAATATCTTCTGTTTCATACATTTTGTTGAGTAGGCTTTAGATAAAATAAATAACAAATATATTTGAGGCAATCGTATATTTTTTATCTTTGTAAGCGAATGTGATTTTTGTATGGAGCAGCTGATTTTGTTTCGCGATTTCAGGGTTGGTCCCATAGTAAAAATTGTTCATCAGAAATCAGAAAAAAATGACTGCCCTTAAATAACATTATATGGTAAGTCACGTTTACAAAGAATTATTTAAAATTAAATAAAACGAACAAAAAAATTAAATGAAAAAGATAATTAAAAAAAATAGATCGAAAAATGGAATTAAATCGTAAATAGTTCACAATGATGCTATAAAATGTCCTATTTGGCTTAGGCTATCCTATCCTTACGAGTATAACCCTATTTACAAAAAAATACCTGAAAAACCTGACCCTCTTCCAGCACTCGAGTAAACCAAAGTTATAGTAACCAAATCAATTCAAAAATAGTCCACAACCGAATTAAGCAAGTGGATATAATGACAAGCATTTAATTAGTTTTCAACATTCAAAAATACTTAAATTGAACCTTATCACCTAAGAAATAGAGGTGCTCAAGTGAAATGACGTAAAATCGTACGATGTCTGATTTTGCTGACGCATTTTTACGTTGACAAGTAATTGTCAGTACAAAGTTCAAGAAAAGGGTTTATGTAAAGGAGAATATGACGCGCTATCTCGCTCGCTCATTTCAATATTTTTAAAGTTTTGAAATCACTGAATAAAGTTATGTGTAGATATGTTATTTTGTAGTAGCAGGAAGTACCATGGGAAGTACCACCTTTGCCAGTTATTCCACCGCCAAGCAGTAATGTGCAAACATTACTGTTGGAAGGGCATTGTTTCTATTGAAATTACAGGGCAAATGGGAGATTAAACTCTTATATCTCAGGGTGACGAGCGCAGTGCTGTGCCGCGCAGGGTCTTGAATTCTAAGAGTTCAAAATTCAAAATTCTGAGTGCCGCAGGCCTGTTATGGGCAAACCTGATGTTTGACATCAGCCGAGCGATTTGCTCGTCTCGTCTCACTAATGAACGAAAATAAATGAAAAAAAAAAAATATGAAAAATCGCATTCGGTCAAGTGGCTCAGAATAATTGCAAATGACACTCGACAAAATGTATGGAACAGCTGATTTTTTTGGCGATTTCCGTGCTGGTCCCATAGTAAAAGGTGTTCATAATGTTCTTACTATGAGCCCTTTTCGGCTTAGCATTTCTTATAACGCTGTACATTTATTTTACCAATGTGACTTATTTTATTTTTAAACGAATCAAAATCTATAAAAATCGTCTTTTTATTTCTGAAGGCTTAATTTACTGCAAATTAATGATTAAAAATTAATACACGTGTAAAATGAAATGGAAATAAAAACGTGTTTTTTGATAAGATAAGTCTCAATTAATCTAATTATTGATATAGATAAAGTATTTCTTTTAATACAAAGTAATTCAATTACTATCCTATCCTAATTACTCAACATCATCATTTGCCTACCCTCACCCCACCTACGTGGGGTCGGTACAGTATGTACACCTCTTCCATTCATCTCTATCATTCGTCATATCTGATACACTCCCTTCTTTTTCATATCATCTTTTACACAGTTCATCCATACTTTCTTTGGTCGTCCTCTACAGCTATACCCATTCACACTCAAGTTCATCGTCTTTTTTGTGATGTGGTCCTCCTCTCTTCGCATAATATGCCCGTACCACGATAGACGATTACTTGTCAACTTTTCTGTCACTGGCGCTACTTTCAGACTTCCCCTAATATACTCATTCCTAATTCTATCCATTCGTGTTACACCACACATCCATCTCATATTAGTAATTAGGATCCTATCCTAATTACTGATATCCACTAATATTGTAAACTAGCGGCCCGTCCCGGCTTCGCACGGGTAGACTTTGGGATAAACGTAGAGTAAATTGAAATCGGTCCAGTCGTTCACGCGTGATGGCGTGACCAAAGGTGTTGAGAATAATTAAAGGAACTCTTTGTTATAACCTCTATTCTCATGCTATTGCGTAACTATAGCAACCGTAGTTTGTTGATGCTAACTTGTCAATTAGTAAAAATTATCAGTATAAAACGCACACTGTTTTGATAGATATGATTGAATTTGAACTTTGTACAGAGGTAATAAAGTGCAAATTGACTCTTGGACGTTAGGAACATACCTACATTGCTTAAACAACAGTGAGTGCTTGCAATTCAATATGAACTTTATACAATAGCAATAAAGCTCGTTTTAGTTAGAAAACGTTTGTATGGGAAAAATAAAAGGGCTGTTTTTAGGGTTTTTCAATATTTCTGAGAGATTTTCTTAATATTTTTTTCCGTAAGAACCTTCTCCTAATAATAACAAATACAACAAAAAAAGAATTAGTGAAATCGGTCCAGCCATTCACGCGTGAGGCCGTGACCAAGGAAACGGATTTGTACTATAAGGAATACTTTAGATTTTTAGATTTAAGCTATTTCTCATGACAATAGTGCTGTCCTTGTCTGTCTTATCCTTTACTTATAAAGCTGTGCCGACGGGGTCCACAATTATGACTAAAATACAATGAAAAAATACATGGTTATAAGAAAAGGGTACGCTAAACCGAAACGGGCTCATAGGTGCATCATTATGAACAACTTTTACTATACCAACAAGAAATTCGCGAAAAAAAATCAGTTGTTCCATACATTTAGTCGAGTGTCATTGACATTTGAGAGTTTTGATGTCTGGATGTTTTTTTTTGTATCTTTGTTGATTAATCATGCACAAACGGCTGAACAGAGTTGGATGTGGTATGAAGCTAATCGTGGATTAACATATACTTAGGCTACTTTCAAAAAGCTTTTATTTAACTTGCAATACCTATGTAATGTATGTAACTATGTTTGTTCGGGTGGAATCTTGCAACTCAATTTTGAACCACTTCCTGATGTCCGATTGAGCTGAAATTTGGTATACGTGTGTAACTCCGATGACAATGCAATGAGAGCTTGTTTTTAAAAATATTTAATAATATAACTTATTATCCCAAAAGCGGGTGAAACCGCGGAACTCAGCCAGTCATTACTTAAAATAAAAACATAATAGTTGTGTCTATACAGTCTATAGAACAAATCTGCTACGTCCCGTTTCTTATCTTGATTGATAACGCATACCATGTAACGATAACTGATGATAACACTATCGTGTGATCAAATGACGTGCGTTTACGCAAATTGATTGCTTTTTGCGTTTAGGGTACGTTGCTGGCCCTGGTGTTGATGTCCCTTCTGTTTTTAATTTTCTTTTTTTTAAGCAGTAGAGGCATCAGTGGCCAACAACATTAAGTAATACAAAAAAAATACTTTTTTTATTTTTTTTTTTATTTTGACTTTCTATCTTTTTTTTTCTATTTCTACTTTTTGTTTACTTTTGTCATTGACTCGCTCTATTGTCTCTGGTTTGTTTTCTTAATGATAGCTTTGCTTACCTTCATATAAAATTATCTATATATTGGCAATTGGCATATAACCTACACATAGGTACATACATACAGGGCTATAATGAAAGGGTATGTTAAGCCAAAACAGGTTCACAGTACTTCATCATTATGAACAACTTTTACTACAAGACCAACCCAGAATTCGCAAAAAAAATCAGCCGCTCCATACATTTTGTCGAGTATCATTGAACTCCGGTTTTTTTTTTATGTAATTGAGTGACGAGACGAGCAAATCGCTCGCCTGATGTTAAACGTCACGTTTGCCCATAGCAGGTCTGCGCCACCCAGAATTTTGAACTCGCAGAATTCAAAACCCTGCGCGGCACAGCACTGCGCTCGTCACCCTGAGATATAAGTTGTTTCATCTCCCAATTGCCCTGTAATTTCACTGGAAACAATGCCCTTCCAACCGGAACACAGTAATGTTTGCACATTACTGCTTGGCGGTGGAATAACTGGCAAAGATAGATAGATAGATAGATAAACTCTTTATTGTTCACACCATAAATTACAAACAAAAGAATTATAACACATAAAACTAGTGCGACAACTGGCGGCCTTATCGCTAAGAGCGATCTCTTCCAGGCAACCTTAGGATGGAGAGGATAGACAAAAAACAGAAAAACGGGGTGTGCAGTATTGAGAAGAAAAAAAAAAACTGTCATATAAACCTACATAAAAAAAAAAAGTAAAAAATACTTAAAATACATTCAAATAAAATACATTCTAATACTAAAACTACCTACATTAGCGAAAATAAACTAAGGTACTAACTAACAAAGGTGTGGTACTTCCCCAGGCGGGCTCTGCAAAAGAGCCCTACCACTACCACTACCCTACGCCTACGGCCTACCACTACTAAAGGTTGGTCTCATAGTACTTTTACTATGAGACCAACCTTTAGTACCTTTAGTTGTTCATAATGATGAGGCACTATTAAGTCTTTTTCGGCTTGGCGTAAACTTTTAAAACTTTAAAACTTTATTCTTTCTGCTTTGTTTTCCTACATACAAAATTATTACCACACAGGTCTTCACTCTTCACATATTATTATAACTTACACATAGGTACATACACATAACCTACATACTCTATTTCGAGCTCCCGTGACATTGACATTCGTACAATATCGAGAGCTATCGAATAAAATTGCCGGCAATTAACTCGCGAGGGCCGGCTTCACAATCTCATGATAAAAATATCTTTGGCAAAGTCTATAGTCTATACTCATATTAAAATAAGTAAGGAGTATCTACCAGATTCAGATTCAGATAATTATATTTATTGAACAACTGATACATTGTAATTTGTAAGCTAGATGTTAGTGCATTAGTTGAAATTGTCAGTTTACACACATCACATCAGCAACCTTTGGCAAATGGGAGTTTAAACAACTTATATCTCAGGGTGACGAGCGCAGTGCTGTGCCGCGCAGGGTTTTGAATTCTGCAAGTTCAAAATTCTGGGTAGCGCAGACCTGTTATGGGCAAACATGACGTTTAACATCAGGCGAGCGATTTGCTCGTCTCGTCACTCAATTACATTTAAAAAAAAAACTTTTTTTTTAATCCTCCCATTGCTGGGATACGGGTCTACCCTCGAATGGTGATTAGGCCGTATTCCACCACGCTAGTCAAGTGCGGGCTGGATTCACATACGCCATTGAATTTCTTCTCCGGACATGTGCACTTACTTTACCTACATCGGGCATAACCAATTATTTATTACTATTTAGTGCATTGAGAAATATCCAAACTTACTTTTTTTGTTAATTATTAAGCTTGCGTTTAACCTACATCTTGCCTGATGTTATGCAATGATGCAGTCTACGATGTAGCTTGCTTGTTTTGAAGGAACCGAGTAATTCGGAGTCTTCCAAAAGACTCAGAAGGAGAAAAGACTCACAAGGTAAGCGATTTTTCTCAGTGTGACAAGACAATCGCTCGCCTGATGTTAAACGTCACGTTTGCCCATAACAGGTCTACATCTCAGGTATATGACCCTTCAAGATTAGACGTAGTATCCCAGCAGTGGGATGAATCGGTTGAGTGAAATCAATATAAAAATAATATATTTGTTGTAAGTTACGTTATGTATTTATTAAAAGAGAGAATTGAATTGAGTGAAAGGCTTGCGCCATGCCGCAGCGGTTCTAGGTTTTACCACTTTATGGTTGTTGATTAGATACCTTTTTACTTTTGAATTTTATTTTATTGTGGGATAAGGTTTATAAGGTCTAAAGAACAATATTTAGGCCGTTAGTTGTCGCACTAGTTTTAGGAGTTATAATCCTTTTGTTTGTAATTTATGGTGTAAAAAATATAGAGTTTATCTATCTAATATTTACACGATTCAAAACGTATTGGTAAGTTAATATTTGATGCAAAACGTATTGGTAAGTATTGGTAAGTAAAAACTATCCAAAAATTTTAAAGAAATTAAAAATGTAGGTATTGGGTATCTATCCACACGGACGCGAACAAAAAAATTATGCCACAAAATTGTGTGGCTTAGTTTTTATGGACATGGTTGTAATTGGTGTGCCTATTTTTAATTATTTTAACTTTGATTTGAGCTTGTCTCTAGGTTTTTATGCTTGAAATAAATGATTTTCATTAATTATAACCGGCTCCCCCAAAAAGGAATTTTGCACACATTTGTTTAATCAGTCCACGAATTAATTAAAAGGTTTTAAAAAATATACAAGATAGTATATTTTACATTATGAAACCGATTTACTCAAATAATCGGAAGTATGTGAAACCGGCCCGTGTTAATATAATTTTAATTATCCTTAATGACATCTGTTTTCGACATTTATCAGCCACTTAGCAGTCAATATTGCGTAAGTTTTTTAGGGTTCCTTTACAAATTGGTAAAAGGAACGCTTTTGGTGAGACTTCGCTTGTCTTCGTCTTCATCTGTCAGCATATCATGCATTGAAGACGACAAGTAAAGAAATAAGATAAAAATGAAGCTAAGATTTTCTGTTTTACTCCTGAATTTCAGTTATATTTATAACATACGCGAAATGTAAGAAATTATAAATCTGCAAATCTGCGAGTTAATAAATGTCCAAAGCCATAAAATGACTTAAAGGTTAAAAAATACTTTCATCAAGATCGGTTCAGCCGGTATCTAGACACGCGGTAGCGTGTCAAGCCAAGTTCAAGTGACAGAACTGGCGAGCAGCACCGTGTGTATATTACACGAACCATTTGGAGGCACTTTTGACCTCGTCATAACTCAAAAACTATTTCACATAAATTTATAATACTGCGAATGTAATTCGAAAAGTGATTTAATAGAGTTTAATTCAAAATAAATATTAAATATAAATTAAAAACATAAATTAAAAAACACAATATTTTTAATTAAATTTTAATTTTAATCTATTTTATTCACTCCTCTATTTACTATGTGTTGTAACTTGATGTTTTAGCACAGAATATATAATAGTTAGTATTAATTAAATACAATGTAAGTAGGTACGCATTAAAAAATTATTTAGTCTAATTAATTCAACTGACCTGTCAAAGTCCCAGTTTCGAAGGAACCTAGTCCATTGTCATTTCACCACAAAAAAACACTGGCCACTTCACTCACGAATAAAAAAAACAATCAAAAAGTTCCACGTTTTATTTTGTCTATTGCTATTTTTCTTTAAAAATTGGTTTGGTTTTTAAAATGAAGGAGTTGGAAAGTTGCCGCGTAAAGTTTTGGCGGGAACTGGCGGCGTCTCGCTCCGGCGAAGTGTGAGCTGATACTGAAGTATGTAGACCGTTTGTTACAGTACAGAGTGTTTCAGTATGGACACTTCACGCGCTTATTTTATCGAGGTTCAAGGATACTCGTTGCAAGGTCGATTTTATTGCAAATAAATGGATGGATTATAAATGCTGATAAAATTTTGTGAAATATTGAAATGTAATGATAAAAATTATGTAGTAAATACCTTTTTAGTTCGATAACGGAATTCTCAAAAGAAGTCAGTATATTAATGTATAAGTCTATAGGCGTTTTGCTTTAACATCGAATTAAAAAGTGGACAAGTCTTGCATTTAATACGTTTTAGGGTCGTTAATCGCAGCTTTAAATCCTCCATCTTGTTTTTACAAGTGACATTTGTTAGCCAGAAGTTGTCAAAGCATTTTAAGCAGTGATTAAGTTTAAGTAGTATTTATAAGTACGATTCTTTATTAGTTTATTCTTTATGTGATCGACAAAGGCACTGTCCCCATGGCACTGGTCATTTTGCCTTTTAAAGATTGACGGGCGGCATAAAAAAATGCAATACAAAAATCATCCGGCATCACTATAATACATTTTGCTATAACCATACCACAAATACAGCGAGGTGCAGATTCATATTCAGATATATTTATTAAACAACTGAAACATTGCAATTTATAAGCTAGATGTTAGTGCATTGGTTGAAATTTTCAGTTTACCCACATCGGGCATTCAATATGTACACAGTCAAATAGTTTTAGTAGGTTTTAAAATAATAATAATTAACGATTTCCAATTCAATTTTTAATTCTATGCATAATGTCAACAGATAAACCATTGAAATTGAAACCCGACGTAAAGCACCAACCTTTAGTAGCGCTGTTTGCCGAAAGTCCCCATACTGCAACACAAACCGGTTGCAACGTAATGGTAAGATCATACGATTATGGCATAGAGATATCGTGCCGATATGCAGGTGAGACGCAAGAAAGCGACACGTGGTTTTGCACCTCTTTTCAATACAATTAAAAATAATTACGACCTTTTTTTAAGTTTGCTACTGGCGAGTAACAAGTTAAAACGGAAGCGGTGAGATGATTAACCTCCTTACAGCACTGAGAGATAATAACCTCCTTTTGCAACACCTGTTCGGCATTTTGTAGGTCCTTTTCTGGAGCGGTCGAGATTTTCGTCAGTTTCACTCTAATGACATATCTGAAGAGAGCAACAGTGACCGAGATAACATCTCACTCACGAGTACAGTGCCGAGACAGTGCCCTCGGCCGAGTACTCGGTTTGTATAAACAGTTTGACGAGAGACAGTCACTACATAGAACCGTGGTTTGTTTGCTCGGCCGAGTGTGCCCATTTACTGTCTCACCACTGTACTCGTTACGTGTAACCTAGCAGCGCCAGGTACGAAGTCCTAATCTGTCGCAGCAATAGAATTATCTTAATTATATGAAACAAACAACAAAAATACGTATAATAACTCTAGATATAGATCTCAATTTCAACGGATTACAAGCATTTTTTGTTTTTATCGAACATAATTTGTTTGTTTATTGTTAGGTTAGGTTAGGTTAAAAAAAACCGCATAATCAACCCATTAGGCAGGTTTTGGGGTATAAGAGATGACTTATAAGTCACCAATGGAAAGCTACTTTACTTTGAGTGCTATAGGCTATATCTTTTACCCCAAAACCTGCCTAATGGGTTGACTATTCTGCCGTCCACTAACTATAATGCCGTTAAGCCACAGGGGGTCGATTTTTACTTTTAAACATGATAGGATAGAGTTTAAAATTCTCTATCTACCTGTCTAACAAACGTGTTCCTATCTGTCATAGGTCCTAAGATAAAAATAGCACAAACGCCGCTACATGACATTTCTTTTCAACATTACACGTCTATAAAGTCGTCATATAACATTACCTAACTAACTAGCCGCTATAATCCCATAACGACATAAATATGTATTAAAATATCAAATAATTGCTTACCTATAAAGCCGTTTATTGTGTTTTGTATGCTAAAACGCAGCTATAGTACTTTAATTACTTTTAAGTTGAGGTGTGTGTTTTAATTTATTGAAAAATTCCTTAACTAAAACACAGTTACAAGAAAAACCTTCGAATAAAAGACGTTAAGGTCGCTTAACGGTTTTTTAGATAAGGATTCACCTTATTCCATTATACAATTTACTACACTTGCAAGTCGTCAAAAGAAATTCGAAAATTAAAATGTTTATTTTTTTATATATTTCCTCAACTTAAAAAAACGTTAAGCAGCATTCCTTAATTAAAACGCCGTTATCTGCCATCACCCCGCGCTATATATTTTTTTTGTTACGCTAATATTATCACCGTAGAACAAAGAACTAGATCTGATAATCATTATCTAGTTAGTGGTAGGCTTGTGACTCCCGCGTTAATCGTCAAAAAAGATGTCTGGTTTTAGTGTTACTTTGTAATGGCGAGTCTATCGTTTTATTCTGCAAGATAAACACTGGTTTCAACGCAGTAATTTATTTAAGATCTTCGCCAGTGTGTTATTGATATTTGCTATTGTCGTTTTACTTCATGATTTTACTCATTACTTCATCAAACCCGAAAAAAGCCCACGGAACCGACGGGCTCACCGTTGACATCTGCGCTGCAGCTATCCGAAGCGAACGGGAAATCTGCTTAGCGATAGCAAACAAATGCTTGTTGCTGAGGTACTTCCCCAAGCAGTGGAAAGCGGCGCACGTGATTATCCTACGCAAACCCGGTAAAACAGATTACACACATCCGAAGTCATACCGTCCTATACGTCTCCTGTCCGTCCCTGGAAAAAACGTCGAAAAGCTTTTGGTAAACCGACTCCAATGGCATCTCCTCCCGACCATCAGTCAGAAACAGTACGGTTTCATGTCCCAACGAGGAACCGAAGACGCCCTCTATGACCTGGTAGAGCACATTAAAAAAGGAGTAAACAGCAAAAACATCGTACTCCTAGTCTCCCTGGATATAGAGGGCGCATTCGACAATGCATGTTGGCCCGCCCTAAAAAACAATCTAGCGCAGAAGAGGTGCCCAAAAAACCTCTACGAGATGGTAAACTCATACCTCAATGACCGAAAAGTCAAAGTCAACTATGCAGGAGCAGCACACGAGAGCGAAACTACCAAAGGGTGTGTCCAAGGATCTTTCGGCGGACCCACCTTCTGGAACGTAATCCTAGACTCGCTGCTGCGACTGCTGGAAGCAGAGGGAGTATACTCTCAAGCCTTCGCGGATGACGTCGTTCTCGTGTTCACAGGTTCACAGTCAAACATCATCGAGCAGCAGGCCAACAACACGTTGGACATGATCGTGAAATGGGGAAAACGTAACAAGCTCAACTTTGCAGCGCAGAAGACTAATGCGATGCTCTTCACCAAAAAGTTGAAGTACGAACCCCCAAACCTGGTCATGTCTGGCATCCAGCTTAATCTCGTCGAAGAAGTCAAGCTGCTTGGCCTGTTGATCGACTGTAGGTTCAATTTCAAAGCACACGTGAAAGCCCAGTGTAAAAAGGTGGCGGATATCTCCAAACAGATTGCACGTGCGGCGAAAGTGATCTGGGGTCTAAAGAGCGCGATCACGAGAACCATCTACGTCGCAGTGGTGGAACCCATCATCATGTATGCCTCAAGCGTGTGAGCGCAGGCGGTAGACCTCGAGGAAAACAAGAAGCACTTGAACTGTTTATAATTGTAGATAATGTAAGAGCGATTTATTGTGTGTATACTTTTGTTTTGTAAACTTACTTGATAAGGATCTCAAAACCATATTTTAAAAAGTCTGATAAGAGTTAGAATATTACTAAACCAATCCCCAAATTATTTGTAAGGTTTATTAATTAATTTATTTATTACTATATTTATTTATTCTTCAATATAAATAGCAGAAACCGAATATTATGGGTATGTATATATTACATTCTTTTTAACTAGAATTGCAAAATTCAATAATAAACATATCTTTTAAGTTAGATAATTGTAGTTTTAATTTTCAAGTTAGCTTATTTTGAAATGGTATTCTCAATTAATAGTAGTAAATGCTTAACTAAATAGTGGCTATGTCCCAGATGTTTTATGTTTAACTGCTTTAAAGATAAGTATTTGAATGTAATTAACGGCTTAAATATTTTTTTTTACATAAGTTATCCTTAATGCTTGTTAAGAATGTGGCTAAAATACATTAACGGCATTTTAGTTAAGTAATTTAAGTTAATTTTATGAAACATAAATTTCAATAGTCAGTTACCTAAAAACACTAAGCTAAAATGCCGTTACGGTGAACTTAACTGCATTTTAGCGTTTGGTTTTCACTTTTATCAAAATTTAAAGCACGGCTATAAAGCAAAAAATGTATTTTACATTTAAATAAACAGGTGTATTCATTTTAAAGTACATTTATTAGAAAGTACTATAAAAAACATGTATTTCTATATCAGGAAGTCTTGTATAAAGTTTATGGTTATAAAGTAGCATTCATTTTAAACATCTCCCGCGTTTTTTGCTGATATCTCCAAACTTGGTTTTGAGGCTTAACGGCATTATAGTTAGTGGACGGCAGTATTATAGTCAACACAAAATAAGAGGCCCGTTTTGACACTTGAGAAAGACCCTAGAATGTAACGCTTTTCGCGCATACTTTATAGTAGCATGCAATGTCAAATTGTAACGAAACTCTCAAAAACAGTTACGTTCTCAGTCTTCTTTTTTCAAATATTAGTGTAACACTTGTAACCAAATTAATTACTGAATTTCACCAGCTTCACTCGATTTTAATAGTAATTAAATATTGATCAGCTGGATCAGCCGGGTGAGGTTTTGTGAATGATGCATTACTCGCATTCGAGTCTAAAAGTACAAAAGAATATCACAAAGAAATGGACCTACAATATTAAAGTTTAAGTTAATCTAATCAAAACCTTAATCCCAAGAACTTACAATACATAATCAAATCGATCAAATACTCATTACAAACTTGAATCCATTCATAGTGAGTATCGAATACCGAGTCGTATGGTAACATAACATCACTAGTTACGTCGCGATGACAAAATTAAATGTCAAAACGGGCCTATTATTTTGTGTTGACTATAATTATTAGCCTCCCCTATTATAGCCAAGTTGTAATTCCTTAATCGAAACGCTAGAGAAAATTAAGAAAATGTATGGGACTGACATTTCTGTCAAAGAATATAGGTAAGTCAAGTTTATATAAAAATGAGTCTTTATTTCCCTTGCATAACGCGGGAATGGATGGAACAATGTTAATAATTATTGTCAGGAGAAGGTTCTTTGAAAAGAAAATATTGAGGAAGTTGAGCGGAACATTAGAAAATTATAATTCGAATTCAATATTCATTTGTCGGTCCCCCTTTGGGTACGGAACCCTAAATAGCCTTTATTCAAGTTTCTTAAATATGTAAATACAGTAGTTTACGATATCTAAATCACTTTTTTGTCCATTATCCAACTAAACAAACATCAGTGTCTTTCTAACTTGTCATTGTCTAAAAATAGCAAATACCGCGCCAAGGGCACCGATATCTCAGATCGCAGAAACCCGACGAATACAGACGCAGCCGCGGGACACCACCAGTGACCACACTTGGAAGGAATGTACAGACTTGGCTAAGTACCTATATGCCAACAGCTTTTTAAATACACCAGAATACCAGAAACATTCCTTAATTCGCGAAAATTAGTTGTTCCCTAAAATTTGTCAAGTATCGTTGTCACTTTTCTATGGAACAGATGATTTTTTTTCGCGAATGCCAGGTTGGTCGCATAGTAAAAGTTGAGTATTATGAGCCCTTTTCGGCTTAGCATACCCTTTCGATATAACCCCGTATTTATTTCTGAAAAAAAAGTACTATCTACATCAGTGTCTTTCTAACTTGTCATTGTCTTACAATGCCAAGGGCACCGATATCTCAGATCGCAGAAACCCGGCGAATACAGACGCAGCCGCGGGACAGCACCAGTGACCACGCTTGGAAGGAATGTACAGACTTGGCTAAGTATAGGCCAATGACTTTTTAAACACAGCAGAAGAAACTTCTAGTGATAGAAATAAACTTTGTACATATGCATTAAATAAATAAATAAAAAAAACCAGACCGGAATTCACAAAAAAAATAAAATAAGTTGTTCCATACATTTTGTCGTGTCGTTGTCATTTTTCTATGGAACAGATGATTTTTTTCGTGAATTCCGGGTTGGTTGCAAAGTAAAAGTTGTTCATATTGATGAGTACTATGAGCCCTTTTCGGCTTAGCATACCCTTTCTGTATAGCACTGTTTATTTATTTCAACTCACGTTTACAAAGAATTTTTTTTTTTTAGAAATAAAGTACATCGCAGACTTGGACTTATTATACATGGTTTGTTAAAACCCGCTTCCGCAGGCTATCCCGTTCCTACAGACTATCTCTTTTGCACATATTGAGGAAAAAAGGATTTGTAAAGGAAAAAAGCAAACAAATATTTTTTCCTTCTGCAATTCTGCAAATTAATAAATAGTAATAGGAATTTGCGTTTAAACACTTGTAATAAATTTAATTATTTTTTCTAAAGTAAACATGATATATTACTATAAAAACCACACTTTATTAATCACGTGCGCCCCGCGGTTTCACCCGCGGTCAAAAAGTAAACATGAGTTTTCCGGGATAAAAAGTAGCCTATGTGTTAATCCAGACCATGAACAACCTTCATTCAAAATTTCATGTAAATCCGTTCAGCCGTTTTTGCGTGAAAGAGCGACAAACATACATTCTTACAAACTTTCGCGTTTATAATATTAGTAAGAAGTAAGATGAAATAAAATACAGGGCTATTCATAAAGGGTATGTTAGCCGAAAAGGGCTCATAGTACTCATCATTATGAACAACTTTTACTATGGGACCAACCTGGAATTCGCGAAAAAAAAATAGCTGTTCCATACATTTTGTCGAGTGTCATTGACATTTTTCTATGGAACAGCTGATTTTGTTTTCGCGAATTTCGGGTTGGTCCCATAGTAAAAGTTGCTCATAATGATGAGCACTATGAGCCCTTTTCGGCTTAGCTTATCCTTTATGAATAACCCTATATAAATAAATATTTTTATTTTTTTTAATAAGCAATCGTACTTGAATATTCATGCTAGAAAACGATAATTCCTAAATAACACAACTTCAAGATACGGTAAACACACGTTTTACCTGCACCTTACCCGCGGACATCGACAGTGCCAATCTTAATATATATAAATCTCGTGTCACAATGTTTGTCCTCAATGGACTCCTAAACCACTTAACCGATTATAATAAAATTCGCACACCATGTGCAGTTCGATCCAACTTGAGAGATAGGATAGTTTAAATCTCAAATTATAGTCGCAATTTTAATTTATTGCAAATTATATATATACTGATAATTTTTACTATAAATTGACAAGTTAGCATCAACATACTACGGTTGCTATAGTTACGCAATGGCTTTTGACAGGACAACGTCTGTTGAGTCAGCTAGTAAATAATATAATTAGCCGTCGAAAACCTGTTATTAAATGTATTGAAAGGCGAGTTAAGGCGAAGTTGGAGTATTGCAGTGTTGTTTGGAATCCATTCTACGACGTTCACAAAAAGAGACTGGAAAGGGTGCAAAAAAGGTTCATGTGGCACTTGACCTATTCATGCTACCTGGGAAGAGAACTTAAGAGTTATGACGATAGACTTAAGTACTTTAAAATTGAATCGCTGACACATCGCAGGCACACATTAGACCTTTTGTTCCTCTACAAGCTCGCTAACGGAATTTCCGATACTCCAGATTTACTTTCCGAACTATTTTTGACCAGTCCTCGATCGTTGCCAAGAGCATCTCGTTTTAATATTTTTTCGTCCCTTAATTCGCGATCTAATTTAGGATTCAATGCACCTTTGGCTCGGCTAGTTCGCCAGTATAATGCTTTGTCGAAGACTTCCGACGCCGATAGTTTTGGCGATAGCATTTTTAATTTTAGAAAGTTTTTAAGAGCTCTGACTATTTGATGATTATGATAACAGTTAATTTTAATTTTTAATTTTTCTTTCTCTTTCAATTTAAATTTTTAATTTTGTTTGTCATGTAGGTATGTGTTATTTGAACATATTTTAATTTTATTCAATTTGTTATAATGTAATCAATTTTTGACATTTTAATTTTTGCTATGTATTTTTGTTCTCGACTTTAATATTTTACCATTATTTATTTTTTTTACTTTTAATAATTAATTATGTTTTATGTATTTTTCTTAATCGCATGCTGTCTTCACCTCTAAAAACTGCGACATTTTGTATATGCTTTGTTTGTTATTAACATATTTATTTGAATGTGTTAGTGTACGTAGTGTTGGTGAACTTAAATAAATAAATAAGATAAACTTTCTGCTATCTTTCGCGCATTAAAGATAATAATCACTGGTTAAAAAAAATCAATGAGTAGATTAAAACAAAATGAAACGGCTAAAATAAACGATTTAAAAACATTAACAAAAAAACTTTGTTTAAACATTTTAATTTTACAGAGGCTCATGATATTTTTTTTTGTCAAATATCAATATAATAAAAAAATATATCAAAATAAAAATAATAATAGGTATACTATAAATTATATATATAGGTATAGGTATATTTTAAATTATCTGTTATTTTTTTTAAAACCAAATTAGTGATTACAGCATGCGCGAAAGAGATAGCTGACAACCTTTTAGCCGAACGTCCACCGCCGGCTAAACTAACTTAGTTTAGCCGGCGGTGGACGTTCGGCTTTTATCTTCGCCTTAAGAATTTACTGACAGAAGCTGGTGCATGTCGTGAAAACAAAAATTCGGCGAATGTCGCGAATGTATGCCAACTTTAGGTGGGCTACGAAGTTCGCTTCGCTAAGATCATAGGCATCTACAGGGTTATTCATAAAGGGTATGCTAAGCCGAAAAGGGCTCTTAGTACTCATCATTATGAACAACTTTTACTATGCACCAACCCGGAATTCGCGAAAAAAATCAGCTGTTCCATAGAAAAATGTCAATGACACTCGACGAAATGTATAGTATAAGTAAAAGTAGAACTTGTTAAAAATAATGAGTACTTTTTAACCGACTTCAAAAAAGGAGTAGGTTATCAATTCATCTGTATGTTTTTTTTTTTTTTTTTTTTTTATGTTTGTTACCTCATAACTTTTGACTGGGTGAATCGATTTTGATGATTCTTTTTTTATTAGAAAGCTGACGCTTCCCATTTGGTCCCATTTCAATTTAGTCCAGTCCTGATAATGGTATCTATGAGAAAACCATATAAGTCTTAAATTTGCATTAAGTACGTGCGCGACAAATAGATGAATAACTCAATAGTCGGTCTTTTGAAGTCGGTTTTTGTTTTTTGTTTTGTAAAAATAATGTTCTTGTTTTATGCCATAGGTGGCAGACAAGCAAACGGGCCGCCTGATGGTAAGCGATCATCGTCGCCTATATACCTGTAACACTGGAGGCGTCACAGATACGCTGCCGACCTTTTAAGATTCTATTATAACCCTTTTGAAGAACCCAATATTGTAGCTACTCGGGAATACAGGTGGAGGGAGCTCATTCCACATTTTGCAGGTGTGTGGCAAAAAAGACCGTGTAAAACGTACAGTGTGCGATTTCCAGTGTACTATGAGCGCTTTGCGGCTTAGCATACCCTTTCTGTATAATCCTGTGTAGATGATTGTCTAATTTATCGATGGAAGATAGAAATGAGGTTATGTTCCACTGAGCGTACTATTTTCGTGAGTGGGGAATAGCTAGTCTGTCTACGGGTTAATGGTCTTTGTAGATTTGTTGTAGAATGATGATATTAGGCCCAAGTTTGAAGTCTTTTTAAGACAGATTTAAATTTTCTAAAACTATTGGCATCCTTGTCTAATGGCCTGCAATGATAAAGACAGATATATTTTTAGTTAGTTTAGATTTGTCTTAAAATGCCTTCAAACTTGGGCCCAATGTTTGTGTGTTTTGTTGTTTGTAACTGAATGACACAAAAACGATGATTCAATTTATTCGATTATTATTTAATTATAATCGATTGTAAGTATCGATACAATGCGTCGCTAAAATTACACCGAACCAAGAATGCAACGGGACCAACTCAGACAGAACAGCGGGTTTTTGCGGCGCATAGCCACAGTGAAGACAGTAAGTTTACCTACATGTTCACTCTTGAAATTACAAAAAAGATAAGAACACCTAAGAACTAGTGCAATAACTGGCAGCCTTACAACTAAGAGCGATATTATCCAGATCATAATTACCAAAAAAACAAAATTACGCTTGATAGGAACTTAGGAACAAAGGGAAATGTATTTTTCCATTTTTTTAATATTTGATAAGAAAATACTGTAGTAACCATATTATATACTTCGATTATTTATACAGATTTATAAGGAATGCCGAAAAAGGCTCATAATATTCATCATTATGAATAACTTTTACTATAGAACCAACACGGAAATCGAGGAAAGAATCGAGATTTGTCGAGTGTCATTGACATTTTTCTAAGCTATTCCTAGTTAATTGGTACTGTTTTGTTCGAAATTTCAGGAAGTTTTAAATCAAATTAATTTCCACATAATGAGCGTTAAGTACGTGTATTTTGCCGGATATACCTAACCGTATTTTGTAACCTACACATTTTATTCCAAACATGCGCCTGTTTGACATGTATGATGTAACCCACTGATTATACTGTGACGTCTGCGGCGCATACCGTGGAGTCGGCGAAAAATGCTGGACGTGGTATTTTTAGATGTGTCACTACACAAGTTTCGTTGTCTAACAATAGGTCTGTGGATTTTGTTTAGGTTATGAATGTATGTTTTATTGTGAGTTAGAATAAATAGAGATTTTAAATAAAAAAATACGTTTTTTATTATTTTTGTTTGGTGTGTGAACGAGAAAATTTAGTGTTTGTTGTTATCACACGATTCTAAACATGAATCTAACTAATATTAGGTACTTACAAATTGATTGAAGTAATATTTCATGTTCTTAGGTACTTGCATAATTTTAATCTCCAATAAATAAATCTTAATAAGTATAGTAGCTTGTGTATTACAAGTTACAACAACAGAAAAAAATAATATTACAAATGTAATGTAAATATTTGAACGTTTGTTGCTCAATCACGCAAAAACTGCTCAAAGGATTTGAATTAAATTTGGTACGAAAATAAATTATATTCTGGATTAACATAAAGGCTACTTTGTACCTACCTCAGAAAATTCGGTAGAAACTGCAAAGCGCAGCTAGTAATTAATGGGCCCAAAATATATATGTCTTTATCATTGCAAGCCATTAGACAAGGATGCCAATAGTTTTAGAAAATTTAAATCTGTCTTAAAAAGCCTTCAAACTTAGGCCTAATACCTATATTTTTGACCTTACAAATATAATATTTAGAAATATTTTTTACTATTCCAGGTTTAAAGATTACCTAAAATAAACCAAACCCGAGAAATGCGTGAAGCAAAAAAACTGCTAACAAAAGCCAATAAGTGCCTAATTTACTTTTAAACCGTCTGCCACTGTCCCAAACCCCCAACAATGGTTTACAACAATAACAATACAACAATTCATGCAAAAAGATGTTCAATTTCTTTCAAAAAGGCATCAATTACATTATCATTCTACATGAGCGCGCCGCCATGATGCTATTGTTTTTTTTTCTTTATTTTTTCGACTTCGCGCGGCGTCTTTAACTGGACGTTTATAATAGTCTATGGTTGTTTTTAGGGTACCGTTATGCAGTAAACTTTTGGAAGGTGTCTTTTATTGCATTCTAAAGAATGTTTTTGTATTCTTGTCAGGATTAGTTAGTCTTTTGGACTTATAATAAAATATACTTAATAACATTGAATACTTACAAAAAAAAACTATTGATACTAAGTTACTGCTTTTTCACCTTCACTATAATGCTCTGACAACTTCTCGCGAAAACCAGACGGAGAATTTAAGCCAGTGTTTAAGTTAAACAAGGTTTATAAGTAAGACCCTTGATAGTTTAAATATTTGTAGCACACTAGATAAAAATTAATGAACGTTTTAAAGAACCTACTGAATTATGTAGGTACCGTATTTTAATCAGACTTTACCTAATAATTAAACTTAATAAATGATTAATCCTATAAAGGATTAATCATTAAAAAAAATAAAAATTTATATAAATAAAGTATCCTGCTTAAATTGCTTTTTACGATCAAGCCCTAATTAAACCCTATAAAGATCAAAACCAGTTTTAGTTAGTTGCTGGAACCACAAGAAAAAATAAGCGATATGATGTCATTAAAAATAATGATTCTATGGTATATTTTAAATAGCATTACCTAACTGACATTATCAACGCACAACCTAAACCGCTGGTCCTGGAAACATGAAGTTTAAATGGTGTATTCTTTGTATCCCACAAAACCTTACCTAAACAGTAAGCATCATAATAATATGGGGGTAAAATTAATGTGGTGCTAATTTGAAAATGCTTTAATACTTATAAAGCTAAAAAGCTAATAAAAAAGATAGCCACCTTCCAGAGAGCAGCAGAGCGCTCGATGCTGGGTCTCAAACTTAACGACAGAGTCAAGAATGTGGATATTAGACAGGAGACTTAAGTCATAGTAGACTAAAGTCACGCAGTATCAATGCTCTGTAAGCTCAAATGAAAGTGGGCTGGCCACCTAGCTCGGGCAAAAGACGGCAGATGGAGTGAACGTATTGTTCACTGGTATCCGAGAGACAACACTCGACACAGAGGACGACCTCGGAGAAGGTGGTGCGACGACATTGTAGAGGTTGCAGGAGCAACCTGGACCCGTATAGCTCAAGACCGGGAAGAATGGCAAGGCATGGAGGAGGCCTTAACCCACATTTGGGTGTCCCAGAAGAACAATAGGCATGACGACAGTATCAAAAAATCGCCGATTCAATGCTTTCAGGGGACTAGCCAGATTAAAAAAATTTAAAACACATGTTTAGTTTTATTTTTAAAAAACAGATTATTAAGATTTTCAATAAATTAAAACATTAAAATACAGCAATCGGCCATCTTGTCAGAAACAACAATCACAGCGTATGACGTCACTCTTCAGTGAACTCAGGTCATCCGCCGCTCATCACGCATAGACACAATGACATGTTTACTAACCGTGACGTCAAATCGACGCCATGACACAAGCAAGCTGTTTTCGGGCACTATTGAAAAAATATGTGAAAAATGGCTTCAAACTTCGTTAAACTTAAGTTTATTACCGAAATAAAGGCTTTTTTGTAAATAGTAAATGTGTACTCACATTATGGAAGAGGATTTTAAAATCTTTCGTCACGCCTATTCTAATTATTAATTATTATTTTTATTTTTTTGTACTAAATTATTTTATTTTTATATTGTTATTTGTATATTTTGGGAAATAAAGGTTATTTTATTTTATTTTTATTTAATTTATTAATACTTATGCTTTTATAATTATGAAACTAAAAATGCCGAGGGTAGTAATATTATATTATATTATTAAATAAAAACTATGTAGGTTACACAGATAGAGACGCGAGGATAAGCTAGTAAATAAATATATAGACGTTCTCGTTTGTTTGTCTGTCCAACCAAAAAATATTGTTAAAACTATTGTAAGGAACCCTCTTTCATTTTAACTTCAACCTTATCATAATTGTAAAGAAGCGCCCCAGCTCTTTAATAGACAATTGACACCTCTGTAACTATGAATTCAATCTGTGTCTTCGTCTTCGTTCTCACGTGGATGATTTGTATGACTATTGTATGGTTATATGATTGGATAACACCTTTTGTATGGGAGCCGGGTGGCGAAATGACTGAATGACTGACCTACCTGTATTCATACAGTGTGTCATATAATTGTTTGCAACAATTTTTTTATCTGTACCTACAGCCAGGGAAGGGAACAGACTGCCAGCTTGTTTCCTGAGAGAAAATTATAATCTTAGGCTTTTCAAAGTCAGGATAAATGAATAGCCGTCTTCTATTTGTCGTTTGCGTATTTCAAAGCTTCATAATCGACCACTTTTCGCTTTCTTGTCGAAAAACAAATGGTTTAATGTGTAATCTGCAGTCTTCAATTGACATAAAATCCAAATTTCTCGACAAAAAAATTGTGCGCTGCTAATGTAACTTAGTGGGCGAGAAAATACATTCGTAAAAACTCTTGGTTGCTGCTCTAATAGTACTATGGCTAGGTATTTTAGATTTAGTAGGTAGTTTATTTTAATTAAAAAAGGAACTACATAAACATATTTTAAATTCTGCTTTCAATTAAAACAGGTCTTTTTTAATCACAAATTAATCTCATTTTACTTGTTTTCGTGTTTAAGTAATATCTAAATCTAAACGAATTCAAAATTGATTTAACAAGAACATTATTTTTACAAAACAAAAAACAAAAACCGACTTCAAAAGACCGACTATTGAGTTATTCATCTATTTGTCGCGCACGTACTTAATGCAAAAGACTTATATGGTTTTCTCATGGATACCATTATGAGAACTGAACTAAATTGAAATGGGACCAAATGGGAAGCGTCAGCTTTCTAATAAAAAAAGAATCATTAAAATCGATTCACCCAGTCAAAAGTTATGAGGCAACAAACATTAAAAAAAAAAAAAAAAAAAACATACAGACGAATTGATAACCTCCTCCTTTTTTCAAGTCGGTTAAAAAACCTCGACATCACTGACTTTGAACATCATACCCGCTTCATCACATTGACAAGCGTCCGTTGAATTGTCAATTGTCATTGGACACCAAGTCAACAATCACTACACACCCTGTATAATATTCCCGAGGGCAGGTAGGCCATATTTACAGATCACTCAGGATCGTCTCAACAAATATCGAATACTACATTCAAAATGTCAACAATACTTAGACAAATTATGGAGGAGTCATTACGAGGAATCTTCAGAATATTATCAATGCAAGTAATTCCAGAAGAACATACATAGATCCTCCTCCTTTTTGGAAGTTGGTTGAAATGAATCTCTATTTCCCTTGGTCATCGCATCACGCGTGAACGGATGGAACCATTTCGCTAATTATGTTTTGTTGCGTTAATTATTGTCAGGAAAAGGTTCATAAGAAAGAAAATAAATATTAAAGAAGTTGAGCGAAACATTAAAAAATTTACTCGAATTCATTATTCATAGATAAGACAGAACAACGTCTGTCGGGTCAGCTATATAATAGTCACTTAAGGTAGCCTTTCGAACTAAGCGTCACAGACGCTGCGTCTTTCGGCAACCGCGCTTATTGGCTTACAACGCGGTTACCGCGGCACTGTGACGTCACAGACGCCGCGTCAGTGTCGCTGCGCTCGAATGACGTTCCCTAGAATTTCATACATTTGCATAGATCATCTATCTGTCGCTCTGTCACGGCGTCACAGTCGCGGCGCCACTGACGCTATAGACGCTTAGTTCGAAAGGCTACCTTTAGAAAAATATTAGTTACTTAGAAAAATATTTTTTAATAAAAAAGTTATTGCTCTGTCATCGGAGTAACACACGTATACCAAATGTCAGCTAAATCGGACATCGGGAAGTGGTACGATTAGGGAATATGCATGTATTTTTTTTTTTTAATTCACTTCTTACATCGTTATAAAATAGTAAAAAATATAAATACTGAAACGCTCTATTATTTTAAAATGATATTTAAAACATCGCTAAAATTTGATCTGTTTGAACGCCGCCATTTTTCGCGGGCCTTGAATGACGTCACATACCACTACCAGTGTTTGTTGACTTTATGTTTGACAGTTACTTTTGGTTGTTTTATACAGATTTTCAATTTTAAAAGCTATTCACACCATGGAAAAAGCTAAAAAACCATTTTATAGATATTGTCTTGTACCAATGTGCAAAAACACTATTATAAGTACACCGGAAAAGTGTTTTTTCCTGTTCCAAAAGATGCGAAAATACGAAAACAATGGTGTAAGGTTATGAGAAGAGATATTGTATCTTCATTATCGTGTTTGCATTGTTGTGAAGATCACTTTAACGTAAGTTTAGTATAATTATTTGGATAGTTAGCATGGTTAGAATTGATCCGAAGTAGGTTAGTAAGTAGGCACGTAAAATCTTGATTTGATGCAAAATATGCTGTCATCATGAATGCATCTATTTTTGGTAGATTATCCGATTGTGCTTTGACAAAGCCACTTTCAGTCATCGTCCTAGACTAGATGATTTAATGCTACTAGAAGTCCAGAAGTTGCACTAAATGAAAAACACTACAGAAACACAAATAAAAACAATTTTTTTTCAGACACCATACAAACAGCAACGTCTCTAAATCCGATAACATGGTATGTGACGTCACGTTTCGGTTCGACCAATGGTGATGCGTTTCCCAAATTTCAATTTCACGCGCTTATTTTGCATTTTTTAATTAATATTTTTTGCAATTAAAAACATACTACATAAGAAAATAATGGTTCAGATACAATTTTAGGACAATATAGATTAAGGGGAAAAAAAATCAATTAAATTTAAACGAAATGCATATTCCTTTGATTTGACGCACACATACTAACACGACAAGTTAAATAAAAGCTTGTAAAAACAATCGCTGTTCATTAATCTCGCAAAAAAGTCAAAAATGGCTATACCCAATTGTATTTTTAAAGCCTTTATTTAACTTGCAATTGTTTGCTCGGGTGGAATCTCGCAACTCAATTTTGAACCACTTCCCGATGTGCAATCGAGCGTTGGTTAACTCTGATGACATAGCAATAAAAGCTTGTTTTGAAAAATATCTTTAAAACTAACTTATTTTTGTTTTTCTTAAGCCGGCGACAGACCTGAGCATTTTGCCGTAACGTAGCATTCGAAGCGAGCGTGGTGGAGTACGCGGCGCTCGCAGCGAGCGGATCGGCTCGCTGTACTGACCTGCAACATTTCGTCGTAACGTAACGTTACGTTACGACGAAATGTTACAGGTCAGTCGCCGGCTTTAGTCTCAGCACATAAGCCGGCGACTGACCTGTAACATTTCGTTGTTGTAACGTACACGTGTACGTACATTGTAACGTACGTAAAACTGTAACGTTTCGTGTTCGTATAAATGTTGTAGCCAAAAAAAGCAAATAATACCGCAAAGCGCAACTAGTCATAACAAAGACGAAACAATACAAAAACTGTTATATAACTTATTTCAAACTTATGAAAGGCGCAAAGTCTTTATTGAGACAATCAATCCTGCCATATCAACACGCATTATTTGCTATGGCGTTGTTACAATATATTGAGAGTCAGAAGTAAAGCTTCATTTAAAATATAGAAAGCGCGGTCGACCGACGCACACATCAGTGGCCACTGTTGTGTTTACAGACTGGGGGTTTTTCTCGCGATTTTGGGGAATGACTCTTGGGTATTTTTTGGGGAAATGATGTTGGGGAAATGTTTGGGGAAATTAAATTTTGGTTTGGGGAATTTTAGGTATTGTTATTTGTAAGGTGTTTAGTGTTTACTCAAATATACAGTACTCTGGACGTAGTTTTGTGAATCTACTCGTATCCCTAAAGAAACAGTACCGGTGTTCTATTCTATCGCGATTTTTGGGAAAAATTGCTTTAGTTACGGTTGACCAGTCGTATATTGGTCATTATTGGTATAAAATACTTATTTTTATAAAAATAAAAATAAATATCATTGACACGCATCGAAACATCTAAACATATCTGCTCAAAGCGATTTTCAGCTGGTATGATTTTTATTCAAAATTTGGGAAAAAAAATCGATATGGGGAAAAATTTTAATTCAGACCTGGCAACCGTGGCACACGCAGACATCGCTCACGCGAGTCTCGAAGGCTAAGCGTATGCTGAGACGCAGGTCCACGCAGCGCAGCCACAGATTAGACAATAGTTACCAGCTCAGCAGCTCCGGCAGAAGTAATGCATGAACGTACTGAGAGCTGCGTACTGCGGTGTAGCACGCGCGGGGCGGACATGTGTCTGTCCTGCTCCGCGCGCTATATCTGTCTCGCCTGCTCTGCTCTGTTTCGAAAACCACCAAAACTCATACTAAAGGTACAGGTGAGTGTTTCACGACTCGAGTCCATGAGTGAAGTCTGTGTGCGTTAGTATAAGTGCATGAGCTTTACTTCTGTAATCTCAATATATTGTAGTATTATTTCATGAGACAGTCAATTGACTATCAATATCAATCAGCAACGCCAGCGGAGTCAAATGACCGCCTATTATGAATGGCAAAGCAAAACCTTTGTGGAAATATACGCGGATTCACCCGCAATCCTAAATAATCTGCTTCTCTTCTCCTTACTTATAAAAAAAATGAATGGAAATGGCTGGACCGATTTGAATATTTTATTTTTATTTTGTTCGCTCTAAGACAAGGTTTAAAAGTAAAAAAAACAGCGAGTGAAACCGCCAGGTGAAGCTAGTCTTCTTCTGAATGAATCGCAGTTCGTTTGTCTGGCTAAAACTCAAGAACAGCTGGACGGATTTCGCTAATTTTGATCTTGAAATATTTGTGGAAGTTCAGGGAAGATTTATAAGTAAAAAAAAAAGGGTGAAACCGCCGGGTACAATTTGTATAAAATAATTATTTTACCAAACTGTGGATTATCCATAATTCCATACAAAGAGGTTTGTCAACTCAATGCCTACTTTATAAATTACTTGATAACAATGTTTCCTTGTAAGCAACTGATAACTTATCGTCGAATATTTCCTACCGCTGAGTCCCGCGGTTTTACCCGCTATCGCATAAGGTTTTACGAAAGAGAAAAGAGTTAAATAAAAATAAATTAGTAAATAAAATTTCTGGCATAGAAAAAAACCATAGGCAAAAATTCAAATTAAAGTTAAAATGATATCTAGAAATACTTAGAATATTTTAGTTAGGTACATATTTATTAAGATTACAAAAAAAGGGTGTTATGAGTTAGACCGCTATGTGTGTCTGTCTGTAGGACCGTATCTCTTTTAAATAACACATGCCAGCATTATCAGCCGATTTGGATGCGGTTTTTTTTAACACGGTTATATTAGCTTCACCTGTACATATCTTTGTAACCGACTCCTTTGGGCGCGATTTTGTTTTGACCCACTTTAAACGGCCGGATTTCGTTCAAACTTTGTAGATATATCAAGGATCGATGGCAATAAATTATTATACAAAAAATAAAAATATATACTTATAAATAAATTGAAATAATTATTATATGAAGCTAATAAATTGTGTTTTTGCTCCGAACGCGATTTCTACGATTACTGTTAGCTAAGCTGTGACTCGGTACGCGAATTCTGTGACTACTGCTGGCTAAGCTGTGGTTCCCCACGGGTACTGGTACATATTCTGCTACGTGCCGCGTTTGTCAAAGAGCGATGACAATGCGTGTTTTTTAAACTATTCTATATTATATAAAGCAGTTTTTTAGGTTCTTAGACATGTTTCATCAGAATCGGTTTACCCGTTTTAACACTGGGGTTTTTATATGTAAAATTATTGAATACTAGCGACCTGCCCCGGCTTTGCACGGGTATCAAATATAACCTATGTTACTCAGAGATAATGTAGCATTTTAATGGTGGGGTGCTAGGTCGGGTAACCTCCTCGTGGTGCACCCTGGGCAACAGCGTGCGGTAATACTGCAGCTTTTATGCAGTATTACCGCACGCTGGCAAATAATCCGACACGGTGGGCCCGTCCTCGTGTCCCTCTGACTAGCAGAGGGCACAGCGTGATGGCTTGGACGGTGGCATTGCTGCCACCAGGGGGGTTTTCCTTGTGCTTCTCGCCGCATGTGGGTTGCGGTCGGGAGTGCAAGGAAAGGAGGAGGGTGGACGCTGGAAGCGTGTGCCGCATGGGGCCAACCAGCGGCATACGCTTTCGGCCTACATAGGCCGGGATCTCTCGTTGCCGAGCGTGGTGAAAGCTGTGCTCGGCGGCGAGAGATCGTGCCAGGCCGGGGTCTCCTTCTGCGTAGAGGTGATGACGCAGAAGGAGGCCGCGGAGTGGGTCAGAGAGGACGACGCCCGATCTGACCCGCTCCGGCCCAGACGAGGGAGTGAGGAGGCGGTTCGCCCGTATCCTCGCTCCTCTGCAGTGGGGTTGCCGGGAGAGTCGGGGGACTCTCCCGGCCTGCACGACCCCACACTGACTGTCTGGGGGGTGATCCTGGGGAACAGGGTCACCCCTCCATATACGCGGGGGGCCCTAATCGGGCCCATCGCCGGGGCGAGGTGGCGATTGCTAACGCGACCCCACCTTGCCCCATCTCAGGCGGATGCCGAACACCCCAGTGGTTTTAGTGGGTATGCCGCCGCAGGGCGGAGACTCCCACATAACCACCCTGCCTCCCCCGGGGCGGGCGTGGTATCCATAAAGGATTTCCACTGGGAAAACAAAAAAAAAAAAAAAAAGCATTTTAATGGTGAAAGAAATTTTGAAATTGGTCTAGTAGTTTTTGAGTTTACCTGTCTAATCGTCACAAACATACCAAAATATAATACAAATTTCCCTCTTTATATAATAGTGTACTCGTAGATGTAGATTAAAAATATATATATAAATTGTTAAAAATATACTGTAATAAATTATGTTATAATTTAGTACCTAATAAAGTTTCTGATTAAAAAGATTTTTTAAATTATTTAGTTTAAAATTAAAACAAACAAACCTTTAGATAATATATGATATGAGTAATATTTACTCAATATAATTGCAATTGCAACATGAATTCATTTTATCTTAAGAGATATCGGAACGAAAACATCCTAATGGTCGAAGATGATAACAATGTTTTCTAATGTTGCCACAAAAGGCACAATCAAGCAGATGGCGAACCATATGGCAACACCATAACATAGATTCATACAATACAATAATTATTTATTGACACTACAACAATTTTTTTAACTTGAATAAGTCCGCTTTTGTCCGCCAACTCGCCTGATGGTAAGCGACGATGTGGTCGAAGATGAAGCACGCAGACTTAGAAGATACCTATTCATGAAATAATAGGCTGTGACATACACACAGATAGACACCGAAGTCTCGCCTTAAGGGTTCTTCCCTGAGGAGATTCGGAACCCTAAAAAACTATATGCAGACGAATTGCGATCCATCTTTTTCATGTCGGTTAAAAAAGAAAGCACAAAAATAGTAAAAATGTATGATAACAGAACTGTTCAAAAGGAAGTCTTATCGCTAAGAGCGATCTCTTCCAAATAACCTCTGGATGAGAAATGAAACTTTTCATACAGAGTTAATATTCAAGGCCGTTCTAAAACTTTTGGCGAGCTTTTCCAGGTCAGAAATCATAGATCTATTCAGGGCTATAAGGAAAGGATATGCTAAACCGAAAAGGGCTCATAGTACTCGTCATTATAAACAACTTTTACTGTGACCCAATTTTGTAATCGCAAAAAATGGCTGCTCCATTCATTTTGTCGAGTTTCATTGACAATTATCTGTTTCGATTTTGTTTTTCTGTTTTTTTTATAACAATGAAAAGATATCTTCTAAATCTGCGTGCTTCATCTTCGACCACATCGCTACGCTAACCAACATTTGGGTCAAGTAAGTCTATAAAAGTTAATTTTAAAAATATTTTTATAAACAAACTTTTATTGCATTATCATCGGAGTTACATACGTATACCGAATTTCAGCTCAATCGGACATCGGGAAGTAGTTCAAAATTCAGTTGCCGATTCCACCCGAACAAACATAGTTACATACATTTATCATATCATTATGCAATGCAACCTTGGATCCTCCCACTGCTGGGATACACAGGTCTACCCTCGAAGGGTGATTAAGCCGTATTCCACCACGCTGGCCAAGTGCGGGCTGGATTCACATACGCCATTGAATTTCTTCTTCGGACATAATATGCAGGTTTCCTCACGATGTTTTCCTTCACCGAAAAGCCAGTGGTATGTAAATTCATACATAAGTCCCAAAGAACTCATTCGTATGAGTCTTATACATTGCAAGTTAATAATAAAAGCTTTTAAAAAATGTCGCTTTACATTTTCTACTCGCCACAGCATACGTAAGAGTTCTTGCGACGTCATATCGTACGATGTTTCAAAAAAAGCTGCGCTCACGCGACAAAAGTACAGTCGCATGCTAAAGCGTTTTTAACTGACTGTCCCAGAAGGAGGGTACGATTATTCGGTTGTAAAGAAAGGGTATGCTAAGACTAAAAGAGCTTATAATAATAATAAAATAAATAATAAAATAAAATAATAAATAAATAATAATATAATAAATAAATCCGTCAACTGCTCACATCGCATCGCATGCTACACCCGCGCTCGTCTGTTATGAGGCTGTATATTCCGCGGAAGTGGGGTGGTCGTGGCTTTTTAAATGCCAAGAACCTCCACAACCGCGAAGTATGCAGTCTCAGAAAATATTTTTTAAACAATGAGTGCGGGATGCATCACGATGTTGTGACAGTTGACAAAGGCCTCACACCGCTCTCCTTGGCGAACGAGAACTGGCGCAAACCTGTGGTGCTAAGCACGGAGGACCGCAGGAACGTATGGAAGGACAAGGAGCTATAAGTACGTACCTGTGCCAGTTCTCGAAAATGGTCATGCATTGCTCTATTCTATTGGGACCGCTCTATCATCACGGACAGGACTATTATTTGCAATAAGCCTGATATCGTGGTGGTCGACCGGTCCCAGCGCAGGGCAGTGCTCGTCGATATCACCATTCCGCATGACGAGAACCTCGTGAAGACCGAGAAGGACAAGCTCAGCAAGTTTTTTTTTTTTTTTTTTTTTTTTTTTTTATGTAATTGAGTGACGAGACGAGCAAATCGCTCGCCTGATGTTAAACGTCACGTTTGCCCATAACAGGTCTGCGTCACCCAGAATTTTGAACTCGCAGAATTCAAAATCCTGCGCGGCACAGCACTGCGCTCGTCACCCTGAGATATAAGTTGTTTCATCTCCCAATTGCCCAGTAATTTCACTGGAAACTATGCCCTTCCAACCGGAACACAGTAATGTTTGCACATTACTGCTTGGCGGTGGAATAACTGGCAAAGGTGTGGTACAACCCCAGGCGGGCTCTGCAAAAGAGCCCTACCACTACTAAAGCAAGTACCTTGACTTGGCTCATGAGGTTACCTCCATGTGGGATGTTGATTCGACGATCATTGTCCCGATAGTCGTCTCGGCGAACGGCCTGATAGCGAAAAGTCTCGACCAACATCTCAAGAGGCTCTCGCTAGACGGTTGGCTCAAGGGTCGGATGCAGAAGGCAGTGGTTCTTGACACGGCACGAATCGTCCGGAGGTTCCTGTCTCTGCAGCCCTAACCACCGGTAGCTTGGGCCCTGCCCCGCTGCCGGCGGCAGCCTAGTTTTTAAGTTTTTTATAATAGATTATTGTTTTTTTTTTTATTTTGTATTGTAAAAAATTTAAAAACTAAGACCCTAAATATATACATGAATAATAATAATAATAATCATTTATTTCAGACCAGGTCCATATTACACACATTATTATACAAAATTAAAAAATTAAAACATTTAAAAAAATTTAAAAGTGAATTATTTGGATTGGTACATGTCAATTATAAAATTAAGGAAATAAAATCAAATGTCAAAAAATAAAATAAAATAAAAATCATAATGAAATCAAAGAAACATAAAATAATTAATAATAAAATAAATCTGCACTGTCCAACTAATTATTGCTATATTATAGTGATCATAATTATGAAAAAAAATCAGCTTTTCCATAGAAAAATGTCAATGATACTTTAACAAAATGTTTGGAACTGCTGATGTTTTTTAGAGAATTTCGGGTGGGTCCCATACATCGGTTTTTAAACCCAAAATGTTTCGAAGTCGATGGTCCCATAGTAAAAGTTGTTCATAGTGACGAGTACTATGAGCCCTTTCGCCTTTGCATATCCTTTCCTTTTTAACACGCTTTTATTACCTTCACCTGTATGTTTGTATGTATGTTTGTAACCGACTCCTTTGAGCGCGTTTTTGACCCACTTTAAACGGTCAGATTTCTTTCAAACTTTGTGGATATATTGAGGACCGATGACAATACACTAAACAAAGCGTGTTTTTTAGTTTTTTTTAACTATTATTATTAACACGCTTTTATTAGTTTCATCTGTATGTTTGTAACCGACCATTTTGGACTCGATTTTGCCCTACTTAGAACGATCAGATTTAATTCAAACTTTGCACACCTGTCAAAGACTTATAATGATGAGTACTATGAGCCTTTTTCGGCTTAGCATACCCTTTATGAATAACCCTATACACATATGCATTGAAAACTTTCTCCTTTTGAAGTCGGTTAAAAGTAAATCTAGCTTACAGAAAACACTTTTGACACTAGCACTGCAAAAGTAGGTCGCCTTTCATTCTGGCATCCACTTCCGAGCAAGGCTGACGAATGACGGGGCAACACATTATTTTTAAAACGCGTGAAATTATGCTTTGACATCATCATCATTCTCTGGGATGCAGTGGCGGATTTACACATTTGCCGCTCGTAGGCTATTCAACATTTTGCCGCCCCCTTTTTTTTCTTTTTTTGTGACCCAGGGAAAATCCTTTATGGATACCACACCCGCCCCGGGGAGGGCAGGGTGGTTATGTGGGAGTCTCCGCCCTAGTGGCGGCATACCCACTAAAAACCCTGGGAAGTTCCTCCAGGCAATGGACGGAGCCGCGGGCCCATTAAATCACCGAAGCCCCGCCCAGCCTATGTCCGCCGTGAGGCAGACCCACCTCGGGTAGGGGGTGGCCACCCCCTCCCACTTCGTGGCGACGCGTCGGAACATCAGACGCGTCGACCACCCTGGAGGGCCCAATGCGAAGCAGCGGGTGTCCCCGCACCCGCCACTCCAGGCCCTCCTAGCGGAGACGGAGTGCGAGCCTTACTGGCCCCTCTGGCCTGACTCGCCCCCGTGTCCGCTCTTCTCTCTGCGGAGCGGGTGAGAGAAAGGGTCCCTCTCTCTCTCCCGCTCTCTCCCTCTCGGGGACTCGACCGCCGCTACCCGGACTGTCCAGGACGCCGACCGAGTCTACCCCTCTGGAGGGCACAATGTGCCCCCCGTCGTCGTCCGCAGACGACCCCGAGCCCTACCACGTTCCCTCTCCACGGAGAGGTATACGGGAGGGCTCCTAGGCCCAGACCGCCGCTTCCCGGAATGTCCAGGGCGCCGGCCCGAGCCTCCACCTTTAGGGTTCCTCTTAGTTTCACCGGGCAAGGCGGCCCGGCTACTTATCCCCCCCGCCACGGAAAGGCGGGAACCCAATTCGGAGGGGATCATTTTGCCGCCCCTACCGACCTAAACAATTCGATACACTAGCCCCGTCCCCCGTCCCTGCTCACAATAATACTTTCTTTCAGAAATCATGTCCGAAATTAAAAAAATTTGCCCCAGAATTTGCCGCCCCTGAAATCTGCCGCCCTAGGCTCCAGCCTACTCAGCCTGCTGGTAAATCCACCACTGCTGGGATGGCAAAGATAGATAGATAAACTCTTTATTGTTCACACCAGAAATTACAAGCAAAAGGATTATAACACTTACCTCGCTTCTTCTTCTTCTCTGTTTCTTTTCTTATCTCACTTATCACTTTTCTTTTCCTTCTCTTACTATTGTCACCGCGCTACCAACTGAGTCGTGCGGCCATAAATCATTTATCTTTGTCTATCTCGCTCGCACTTGTGGGTCTTATGGAGCCGCATTGATAAGAATAAAATCAGATGGAAACAGTAGATAGGGGTCAAAAAGGCATGAAATTCGTGTAATTTATGAATGGCCCCTCATCGCTATGAACAACTTTTACTAAGGGACCAACCCTGAAATTGCAATAAAAACAGCTGTTAAAGAAATATGGTCCCTTTTCGACTTAGCATAGCATATTCTTTTATTCCTGTATTATTCCTGAAATAAAATAAAAATTTGTCGCGACATAATGACAGACAGCCAGACATCAGTCTTACCATAATGGGTTATTTCTTTATCAATTTGGAACGTAATTGACTTTGTTTATTTACTTAGTTGGTAATAAAAAATAATTTATACTAATAATAAAAAGAGGAAAAATTTGTATTTTTGTATGTTTGTGTGGAATAAACTCAAAAACTACTGGACCGATTTCAAAAATTCTTTCACCATTCGAATGCTACATTATCCCAAAGTAACATAGGCTATTTTTTTTTTATCCACAGCAAAGCGTGGCAGGGAACAGCTAGTACATAATAAAGTAATTATTCAATACTAGCTGACCTCCGGCGGTTTCACCCGCTGTTTTTTTTTAACTTTTAAACCTTCCCTGTAGTATGCAAACAAAACAAAACAAAAACCTACAACAAAGATCGCAAATGTTTCAAAGGTAGGAACAGTTTGTATTGGAAAATTAAATTGTCGATTTTAGTATTTTTCTTTACTTATTATTCATGTTTCTCACCGTTTAAGTAAACCTTCCCTGAACTTTTTAACCGGGGCAATTTAGACATCTGAGCTTACATTAATTCCCACCCAGCTGAAAATTGGTAGGATTGTTCAGAACACCATCATAAATGAAACCTAAAAAGTCCTCATCGATCCGATACGTGCAAAATTTTTTACTCCGGGTAGAAGGTCACCAAAACGGGTATTTCGTGATTTTCTCAAAAACTGTACAAGCTACGAGGATACTGTTCAAGACAAGTATGTTCACTATAACATTTTCTACAGTATTGCTCTTGAACGCATGTTGATAGAACTTATGGTTTTCGAGATATGTCGATATTCATTTCAGACCAGACCAAAAAATTGACAATTTCTCTTAAGATGCCTCAGTCAGCAGTAGATCATATAACAAGTTTGTAAATGAGTTTTCCCGAAGTTTTAAACATTGTTGAATCCGACAATCTCAAGAAACACTTTGAAAAATGACTCCTTGTATCTCAAATCGGATAAATGATGATGATGGTTGACGGAAAATTGAACCCCTCGTATCTCGGAAACGGAAAGAGATAGAGGGGTACACCTGACTTTTAAAATTTAGATCAAGTATGGACCTTTCTAGGGAAATGATAAAAAAAGATAGCCGCCATACAAAAAAGTTTGACAGTCATACAAATAAACAAAAAAAAAGGAAATGCTCATAGCTGTGGAACCGCTGTAGATGGATGGAGTGTGCTCGAAGAAATATTATAGGGATTCATAACGACAATCGAGATTCAGCAACAAAAATCCAAGATGTCGGATTTCATATTTCCGTCAAATTTCAATGGATCTTCTAAATTTTAAAGTGATCCTAGGCAGGTGTTATTTTGGATCTGGAGGCTCTTAAGGTCCTTAAATCCATTCCTGAAATGATTTTTTTGGTTCGGCCATTTTTCAAAATGGCTGCCATACAAAAGAAAAGGAGTGAAGTTACAATACTTCGCACCCAGCTGAAAATCAGTAGGATTGTTCAAAACGTCATCACAAATGAAATCTAAAAAGTCCTCATTGATCCGAGGAAATATTACAAATATTTCAAGATCAAAATTAGCGAAATCGGTCCAGCCGTTCTCGAGTTTTAGCGAGACTAACGAACAGCGATTCATTTTTAAATTTAATAAGAAAGAAGAAAGATTGTAATTACGTTAAATTAAGATTCATTCACTGCCATCTATCGTGGAATAGGAAAACCAGTTTAAGCGCGCCATCTGTTGGGGAGTAGCAAAGGCTTATCCCGATTAATTCGTATTTTTAGTTAAATAAATTGGCGCCACTATACATTATTTTCTTAGCAAAACTCTTATAGAATGACAAATATTTAGTCAGAATCTACAAAAAAGTGGCTTATTACAATAAAAAATCACAAATAAAATCATACAAAAGTAAACTCTATCGCGGCGCTGAATACGTGTGAATATTTGACAGCGCCTCTATCGCCGATAGATTTTTTATTATCGGACGCAAAAGAAAACTCCAACTTTTTATCAAACAAAGAATGTTTTGTCCAAACCTTACTCGACTACTAGCGACGCCAAAACAACTGCAAAGCGAACAAAATTGGAACTATTTGTATGATTCAACAACGCCTACGACCAACTTATCGGAGGATGTGGTTAAATTGAGAACTAACCATTTTTTGGGACGGGCTGTCTGTTTTGGTCGGAAAAATCGATAGTAACGACCTCAACACCACAACTTATTAAAGTGGTTTCTTCTTTTAGGCTGAAGATAAACACCAGTGGCGTCAGTTGGCAAAACGCAAAATACACAGGCGTACGCGCAATAAATCAGAAACTGAAAATAAAACCGTATTTTTTAATAGCTCCAGCTGGATCTGTTTTAATTTAGGTAAGTTATATTTTTTTTTAATTTAATGATAGGCTTGCGTTTGCCATCTTGCCCGATGGTAAGCAATGATGCGGTCTACGATGGAGCACGCGCCTAACCGAAGGACCGCCGTAAGGAACCGATTCACTCGCGACTTAAAGACACCCAGATTATATCTATCGGGGAACAACCACTCAGGCAGCTTACGTTTACTTACTTTTGCTTAATTTGTGCTTAAACAGAATGAAACATTAACTGACATTCCTGCTCGATAATTATATGTATCTACCCTGAATACAGGGTGTGGCGTAAAGAGTGTATAATCCTTTACTTACGGCCGGGAGACATCACGACTGTTCGGCAAATGACAATTTGTATTCGGTAAAAGAGTCACGGTTTTCGAGTTAAAATTGGACATTTTTGAAAAGAGGAAAATCACATCCCAGCCTTAAGTAAAAGGTTATCCGCTCTTTACTCCGCACCTTGTATAATTTTTAAAGACCGGATTATGTAATTAATTGCATTTTTATTTGCATTTTTTTTTTGCATTTTCTTAAATTATACCTTTATGCATGAAAAATGCGTAAACTATTCATAAAATTGGTAAAACATGCAACATAAATTAAGAGTTTTAAGTAAAGCAAAAAAGGAATTCCGGGTTGGTCGTCTAGTGAAAGTAGTTTATAATGATGATGAGTAGGCACTATGAGCCCTTTCGGTTTAGCGTACCCTTTCCTTATCCTGTATAGATAGTTAGATACGTATAGATTCAGCAAAAGGCCTGTGTAGCCCGTTTCATTGACTTTTTTATTTTATTTTTGACATAGGTACATGAGTTTAATTTAATATAATAAAAGTAGCAATAGTAAAGACTCTGTAATATTTTACACGCTTTATATTAGCTTCACTTGTACATAATTATGTTTGTAACCGTCTCCTTTGGGCGCGATTTTGGCCCACTTTAAACGGCCAGATTTCGTTCAAACTTTGTAGATAGAATTCTATATCGAGGACCGATGACACTACACTAAACAAAGCGTGTTTTTTAGTTTTGTGAACTACTAATTTTATTTATTTCGTGTTTTGTTTTTGATTATGGGCACATTTAACCTAAAAAAATAATTTTAAATTGATATTAAATAAATAAAGGCCCTGCAACTAAATCTAGACCAATCTAGATTTAGTGTTTGTGTTGAATTAGGTACCTACTACCTACCGCTAGATAAGGATAAGGTACTGAGAAATGAGACAATGACGTCATATGTTTGCTATTTCAAGTGGTCTTCGAGTTGTAGGCCTAGCACGAATTCACGGAATACTCTGAACTTACAATAATTTATCTTAAATACAGGGTTATTCATAAAGGGTATGCTAAGCCGAAAAGGGCTCATAGTACTCATCATTATGAACAACTTTTGCTAAGGGACCAACCCGAAATTCGCGAAAAAAATCAGCTGTTCCATAAAAAATGTCAATGACACTCGACAAAATGTTTGGAACAGCTAATTTTTTTTCGCGAATTTTGAGTTGGTCTCATAGTAAAAGTTGTTCATAATGATGAGTACTATTAGCCCTTTTCGGCTTAGCATACCCTTTATGAATAACCCTGTATAATAAAAACGTTTCAAAATCTTAGCGCTCGATTTGATAGCGTATTCTTAAATAAAAATAATCATAATCATTTATTTCAGACCAAGTCCAATTATACAAATACAAGCTAAAATTAGAATTTCTTTTATTAGTGAAAGAAATTCTAATTTTAGTAATTCTATTTTTAGTAATTTTAATTTTTTTAATTTTAAAATTTTTAAATTTTTTACATTTAAAACAAAAAAAATAATTATATGTATTAAGATTGGAATAATATAGACTTCTGTTTGATTCGCAGAGTACAAAATGACTTTTGTCCTGGAAACCGCCGCTGTAGCGACCGCTACCTCGAAAGCCTGCACTTTATCGATGGCCTGCGTGGGAGGCTCCACGCTGTTCCTCTTCGGATTCATCCTGGGGGTCGGCGTGGGGGTCGGGCTGACCGTGTACCTGATAAACAAAGCCAACAGGCCTCATAAATCATAGATGATAGACGAAACTGTATGCTTAGGGGTCTTCTACCTGATGAACAAAGCCAACAACCCTCATAAACCATAGATGATAGACGAAACTGTATGCCTAGAGGTCCTTTATTCACGATTTTTTTAGCAACTTTTTCATTTCGCCCTCCCTTCTGGTGATCCTCACATTTACGCGTGGCGGATAGTTTTAGTTATTTATCATAATGATTATGTATTAAAACACAGTTATAGATTACGCTAAAATGTATTCCATGATATATTTTAAACACAATGAAAGTGAAGAGCAAAACCTATTATATAAATAATATATTATAACGAAAGTAATAACTAATACCAATAGTAAATAAAATGTAAGTAGCTTATACAGGGATATTCGTCACTCAAGATAGCGCCTGCGAGTCAAGCTAGCGCCTGCGAGTCAAGCTAGCACCTGTGAGTCAGGCTAGCGTCTGCGAGTCATGCTAGCGCCTGCCAGTCAAGCTAGCGCATGCCAGTCAAGCTAGCGCCTGCGAGTCAAGCTAGTGCCTGCGAGTCAAGCTAGCGTCTGCGAGTCAAGTTAGCGCCTGCGAGTCAAGCTAGCGCCTGCGAGTCAAGCTAGCGCCTGCGAGTCAAGCTAGCGCCTGCGAGTCAAGCTAGCGCCTGCGAGTCAAGCTAGCGCAAGTATGTCTAGCTGTTATGTATGCGGTCTTCTGGCGCATTTTTACATTTTAATAAAAAATACTTCTTAATGAGTTTAAGACCTTGTTTTGTGCTTTTTTTGGTATTTTTATTGTAATTGGTGTATAATTAAAAAAAATGTGTATAGTTAAAATTTTGGAAATAAAAATACCTATATTTTTAGATCATTGTTTTTTCTTTGGTAGGACGATCATGACTACCCAATTTTACCCCCTCAAGTATTGAATTTCCTCAGCTAACTGATATTTCATAGTCACTGTATCAATGTTATACATCTTGAAACCTATTATCAAATAAATATAAATCAGACATTTACTCGTAGATAAATCTATAACGAAATTACAGGGGGTTGAAAATGGCCTGAATGGCTTCGAGAAAAGATGGTAGGTACGGCTGTGCCTTTGGTCGACTTAGGCGGGGGCACTGCTGTGTCCCCCCCCCCCCCCCCCCTCCAGTGTTTTATTATGGGACCAATCATGAAATCACGAAAAAAATTATCCGATCCATAAAATTATCATCATTGTCAAAGACACTCGACAAAATGTATGTTTTTTTTGCGATTTCAGGTTTGGTCTCATAGTAAAAGTTGTTCATAAAAATGAGTACAATGACCCTTTTCGGCTTAGCATATCATTTCCATATCATCCTTTACTTATAAATACGCATTTGCTATCAGGTTCTTAATCAATAAAATTTATTGCAAAAAGAAAGCTGACGTGGTTTTAGCCTAAAAAGTTGATAAACATCAATAATACGTTGATATCAATAATTTTGAAACAACAAATAATATAAAATATGTATGTACCTATTATTTATCTAATCGATTTGTGGATTACAAGCTTCGGAGCACAGACGTATCTGCATCGATCTTAATCCGACTTCGGTGCGTATCTGTGATATTTTGCAAAAAAAAAAATAAAGTGAAAATAAAACAGTTAAATAAAAAAGTTTGCATTGAAAATCAGATATATTAAATTCGATTATATAAGAAACAAGTATAGTATAGTCATAAAAGTGGTAAGTTGTATTGTTTTTGTTATGGTAGTTGTTCGGTAGTATTTTTAAAGTTGTTTGACTTATGGCGATAAATGGTTATTAACTTTATCTTTCGCGCTTTGAAGACTGAAGACTTCGAGTGTTTATTAGGGTTCTGAACCTCCTTCGGGGAAGAGCCCTTAAGGAAGACTCGTGCGTCTGTCTGTATGTATGTCACAGCTAATTCTTGCAGGAACTTTAAAAGTGTAAAATTTAATTTGGCATGACGCTAGAATCTGCTAGATAATGTTAACTGCTCCAATTTGTAGAAAACAAACATGAGAGTCGTTGTAATTTTTCTTGGATAGATAGATAAACTCTTTAGAGTTCAGATAAACAACTCCACTCTTTGTTGTTTTTTTCTTCAGATGTAAACTGCAGAGATAACTGATAAGGAGGGGATAGCGGTGATATTTCCGTAGATTTTGAAATAAAAAAAAAAACTGTTTTAAAATGTCTAAATTAAAACCTTACATTTGATACCCACATGACCACATTGTTTGACTTTAAAATTTTAGGTCCCCATTTTAGGACCCAATTTACAGGTAAAGACTATTTTCCTAAACTTATAGACCTATTTCTCAGCATGTTTTTTTACTAAGAATTGTAGCGGTTCGATTAGAAGGTTCAGGACCCTAAAAATAGCTCTGTGATATGACGTACTTAGGGCTGGTTCAGACATGGCGGATTCCGCGCGGATGCAAATCGCGCGGTTTTCGATTTCGATTGTCAATCCGCCCGGACAGGTATGAACGAATGAATAGGCGCTAATGTAAATAAGATCCACGCGGTTGACCCGCGCGGTTTGCATCCGCGCGGAATCCGCCATGTCTGAACCAGCCCTAAGATCCGCGCGGTTGACCCGCGCGGTTTGGAACCGCGCGGATTCCGCCATGTCTGAACCAGCCTTTAAACTTGAATTACGATATCATTTTTGTTTTATCAAGATAAATTGAGTAGATTTACACGCTTTTATTAGTTTCACCTGTATGTATGTATGTAACCGACTCCTTTGAGCTCGATTTTGCCTACTGTGATCAGATTTAATTCAAACTTAGCACACCTGTTAAAGACCGATGACAATGCGTGTTTTTTGAACTATATTTTCATTATTTAGTATTAAGCCTACGTAGTATGTACCTATCTATGTGTCATATAATTTTGAACCACCTTACACGAGTCTCGGATTAATTGCCAACGCGAGTGCGATAAGTTTCGGTTCCTAATTATTAATATTTTATTTTTATAGGTTTTTGGTTTATTTATTAAATATACCGTGTTATACAGAAAAGGTACGCTAAGCAGAAAAAGGCTCATAGTACTTACTCATCATTATGAACAACTTTTGCTATGCTAACAACCAAGAATTCTAGTAGGCCCTACACAAGACCGATTGGTGTTTTAAGGCAATTATTTAAAAATAATAATATAATTGTTAGAAAATAAACTTTTATAATGTAATAACTCATTAAAAAATAACTTTAAAATGACGATCTTCTTTTCTTTAAAACCTTAAGCCGGCGACAGACCTGAGCATTTTGCCGTAACGTAGCATTCGAAGCGAGCGTGGTGGAGCACGCGGCGCTATGAGCGAGCGGATCGGCTCGCTGTACCTACTGACCTGCAACATTTCGTCGTAACGTAACGTTACGTTACGACGAAATGTTACAGGTCAGTCGCCGTCTTTAGGCTTAGGTATATCCGCTTTATAAGCCAGAGCAGAGGTCCCGGCCTCGATTCCCGCCCGGGCAGATGTTTGAATGATGAATTTAAATATCTGTTCTGGGTCTGGGTGTTAGTTGTCCTTGTCTTTGTGTTCCATGGCATCCGCGACACAGGGTATCCTAGTGGAGACCTATGAGTGTAAAACTTTTTCAGACAAGATGATTAGGTATATGACTCGTTACTTAATTGTAAGACATACTCGTACGTATACTATTACTGACGTGTAATGTGACATTTTTAACCGACTTCAAAAAAGGAGGAGGTTATCAATTCGACTGTATGTTTTTTTTTATGTTTGTTACCTCATAACTTTTGACTGGGTGAATCGATTTTGATGATTCTTTTTTTATTAGAAAGCTGACGCTTCCCATTTGGTCCCATTTCAATTTAGTCCAGTTCTGATAATGGTATCCATGAGAAAACCATATAAGTCTTAAATTTGCATTAAGTACGTGCGCGACAAATAGATGAATAACTCAATAGTCGGTCTCTTGAAGTCGGTTTTTGTTTTTTGTTTTGTAAAATAATGTTCTTGTATGAAAATAAATACAATACAATACAAGATGTTTTTTTTTCAGACAATAAATCCAAGATGTCGAAAAATGCCTTCAAAATGCAAGCAGCGACTTTGTCAGCGGGTGGAGCTGGAGGAGTCACCTTATACTCATTCGCGGTCTGGTCTGGTGGAACAGCTGCAGTGATCGCAGCCTCATCCTGGTCACTCTTCCTCATCTTAGTTTTATATATTTTTATGAAGTAGCATTAGATTTGTGTAGGAAAAGTTTTTTTTATTCAGTTACTTGTAGGCTTGCGTTTGACCGCCATCTTGCCTGATGGTAAGCAATGATGCGGTCTACGATGCAGCACGCGCCTAGAAGGAACCGATTCACTCGCGACTTGAAGACACCCAAATTATATCAATCGGGAAACACCCACTCGGGCAAAGTATTCTCTCTGGCAGTTGATAAGTTTTGTTGAACTTTGAAAATTTTAAAGTTTGTTTCTCTGTAGTCTTACTTACCTAGTTTTACCAATTAAACTCCTGCGAGTTTCCTTCCCGATAGACTTGCTGATAGTGAGAGTTCGCTCTTTCGCCGGTGTGATTTTTTTCCATTAGTTTTACTTTAAAAACATAGACCACGTATTGAGGCGTCTTGTAAAATAAAATAATTTAATAGTAGGTAATATAATAATCATAATAATGACTTGGCACACGATCTTACCGCTATGTGGGATGTTGATTCGACGATCATTGTCCCGATAGTCGTTTCGGTGAATGGGCTTATAGCGAAGAGTCTCGACCAACATCTGAAGAATCTCTCGCTAGACGGTTGGGTCAAGGGTCAGATACAAAAGGCGATCATTCTTGACACGGCCCGCATTGTCGGGAGGTTCCTCACTCTGCAGCCTTAACCACCGGTAGCTTGGGCCCTGCCCCGCTACCGGTGGCACCCTAAGTTTAAGTTTTTATAATGTTTTTAGGTTTTTATATAAAAATATTGTAAAAATTTAAATATAAGTAAATAAAGAAATATAATCTTAATATATATAAATTACGTGTCACGTTGTTTGTCCGCTATAGACTTAACCGATTTCAATCAAATTTGCACACCGTGTGTTGTTCGATCTAACTTAGGAGATAGGATAGCTCACATCTCAATTTATAGTTTTTGAACATGGTTTATTAATTAATTGAGTTTAAAAATTCTTCAATATCAACAGCTTACGGTATGTCAGCCGCATTTGACGTATAAATAGGTAATAAAAACTGCCATTTGTAAATTTTTGACAGTTACTTTAGTGTTACATTAAAAAAGTTTAAATAAATAAAGTAGTTGTTATAGTATCAATTGAAGAAATCCTTATCTTAATATATTTATAGTGTCTACCCGTGCGAAGCCGGGACGGGCCGCTAGTAAATTATATAAATTTGTAAGAGAAAACTTGTAATTTTTTTATTGTTGACTTGTAGTTTTTGTTGTAGAGAATTGTTTATTTCCCGTAGGTAAAATAGAATTCTTTGCTTCACCTAGATGTAACGCAGTGCCCCATGTTCCTCTCACGTTTATCTAAGAGTGAATGCAACGCTAAAGATAAATTGCCTTACTTACTCGTATGAAGCCTGCTTGTTAATCATTGCTGTAAGTTTTCCGTCTTGTTTTTGCACATGACATTTCACGTCAGCTAAAAGTTGACAGAGTATTTTAAACAGTGACTAAACTTTAAGCAGTCAATGGGCCCAAGTTTGAAGGCATTTTATGACAGATCTAAACTAACTAAAAATATATTTGTCTTTATCATTGCAAGCCATTAGACAAGGATGCCAATAGTTTTAGGAAATTTAGATCTGTCTTAAAAAGCCTTCAAACTTGGTAGTATATAGTATTAGTTTAAAATAATTTTTTTTAAAAAGTTCAGTGTATTTCTTGTACCAATTTATTTAATAACTTAATATTAATTAACAATTACAAATACCTAACTAGTTTTTCTTGACTTTTCTGCTTTTATTTTCACTTTTCTTAGAACCTCGACATAAACTTAGTACGGACTTAATTAGTTTCTTTAGTACTAAGTACAGTACGATTAGTATTGTAAGTATGAATGCTGCTATGTCCAGCATGCACCTTTGGTACCACGGGTAGATGAGTGCCTTCGATCTTAGGTGGTAGGCCCCTGAAATAAAAAAAAAATAAGCCAACAATTGGAGTCCTCAAATAAGTCCTAAAAATAATTTACAACAATAATTTATTTAATTTACAATTTAATTTACTTTGGTTGTAAATTATTGGAGTCGTATGTATGTACGGTAATATATCTATGGTATGTACCTAGCGGTATATTGTACGGCCAATAATGCTTAACCAAGTAATGTATACAACTCGATTTTACGAAGCCAAGTATGCGAATGTACATTTTTGACTGTACAAAACCGGCTGTGTTGTAACGGTCGTACATTATTGACTGAATGAAAACTAGTTCAGTTTAGCCGTTTTGGAGCCTCGATGCCACAGACAGAGATACAGATACACACATGATGTTTTTAGCTTTTAGGGTTCTGAACCTCCTTCGGGAATAAAACCTTAGGCAAGACTCGTGCGTCTGTCTGTATGTCGCAGCCAATTATCTCAGGAACTATATAAAGGAAAAAAAATGAAAAATGAATGAAATTTGGCATGGGGCAAAGCTAGTAGTTCAGAAAACGTACCTTTGCTCGCAATAGCGACTTCAACGTAGTGCGAGATGAGCCTAGATGGCGCCACCGGTCGACTCCTGAACAATGTGGAGAGGTACTTCGCTTGATTATAGTAACTGTAACAAATAATTACTATGAAATACAGAAGTAAACTTTAGGTACACTTAGAATCTACCCTAGAATCTGCCAAAGCATATTTGTGTGTAAAGTTGATCATAAAGTAAAGTAAATACAGGGTTATATAGAGAGGGTATGCTAAGCCGAAAAGGGCTCATAGTACTCATCATTATGAACAACTTTTACAAAGGGACCAACCAGGAATTGGCGAAAAAAATCAGCTGTTTCATACATTTTGTCGACATTCATTGACATTTTTCTATGGAACAGCTGATTTTTATTTTCGTGATTCCCGGTTTGATCCCACATTAAAAATTGTTCACAAAGATGAGTACTATGAGCCCTTTTCGGCTTAGCACATTTAGCCTGTATCACCATGTTTAGGTGGGTAGGTAAGTAAAGTTGTTTTCATTATATGAGAGCATTTTTCCACCGCTAGAGCGTGCTAGGTAAACTTCAGATCGGTCAAAACAGAATGTATTTACGTAACGGGGCAGGATGCCGTTCTCCAAAACGTATCTCTTTTTAGTTAAAACTTAATCAGTTAAAACAAAAACAAGTCGAGGGGTTTCAAAAAGCTCTAATCAATACCTTAACACCCAAATGCTGAACGAAAGAATGAACGAACATCGAATGACAGTGACAATGACAGTTCTCACCTGTCACTTCCTAGAATCTCCTTCAGCGCCGGTCGTAGCTGCGCCGCCATTGTGTCAAAGTCATACTCCAATCTGATGGCGTATCCAGCGCGAGCTGCTCTGTTGGCATTGGCTGGCTGGTCTCCGTACAGCGGGATGGAGATCAGAGGCACGCCGTGGTATACTGCCTCTATGTTGCTGAGGACTCCGCCGTGGGTTATAAATACTTTGACGTTGGGATGAGCTGAAAAGAAAGTATTGTTGAAGAAACAACCGTTTGACTTCGTTTTTTAAATCTTTCATAAACCCTCCTTTTTTTCAACCTCAAGCCATGCTTTGTTATGTTAGGCAGCTCGGGCGGTTTGGGAAGGCTGGCAGTTGGGAGGCATTGCTTAAAACACCACAAGCGAGACGTCGGTGCAAGTCACTTTGTACTAGTAGGGCTCTTTTGCAGAGCCCGCCTGGGGAAGTACCACACCTTTGCCAGTTATTCCACCGCCAAGCAGTAATGTGCAAACATTACTGTGTTCCGGTTGGAAGGGCATTGTTTCCAGTGAAATTTCAGGGCAAATAAGAGATTAAACACCTTATATCTCAGGGTGACGAACGCAGTACTGTCCCGCGCAGGGTTTTGGATTCTAAAAATTCAAAATTCTGGGTGGTGCAGGCCTGTTACGGGCAAACGTGACGTTTAACATCAGGCGAGTGATTTGCTCGTCTTGTCACTCAATATCATAAAAAAGTCATATCACCCCCACTTAGAAATAGCTTTTCCTTCTGGGTTTATTGTAATAAGGAAATAAGGCTTACCCAAAATGCTAGCTTGTGGCATCCACTTCTTTATATGAACATTCTTCGGCAGTCCATCTAGCTGCTCCTCAAATTTCCATAGGACTGTGTGAGGGAGTTCCCCGAAAACTTTTAGCAGATCCCTCCTGGTCTGTTCCGGGAAGGTTGCTGACTTTAGCACCGAACCCATGCTAAAGTACACAACCCCTTGAGGGGATGAATCTAGGAGGTCTTGGAGGTCCTGAAAAATACATAGCAGAATTAGTATTATTGTAATCCTAGAGTGGAATGTTTAAATTAGAATTTAAATTTTAAGAGTTTGGAATGTTCTGCCCTGAACTCTAAATGACTGGATGTTTACTGATGCATATAGTCTTGGTATCTTCAAGCCGCGAGTGAATCGGTTTTTTCTAGACGCGTGCTCCATCATAGACCGCAGCATTGCTTACCATCAGGCGAGATGGCGGCCAAGTAAGCCAAAAACTGAATTATAAAAACAGCTACCGAAAATGGCTATGAATTAAATATCTTTGCAATTAAAAACACACACTTTGATTTCATTTGATGATGGTCTTGCGTTTGACCGCCATCTCGCCTGATGGAGACTGGAGAGCAATGATGCGATTTACAATGGAGCACGCGCGTCTAAAAGAAACCGAATTCTAAACTTCAAGTTATGTGGTAACTATTATTTATCCGTTTCAAGTTTACTTGCTTTAAGCTTAGACTATAATAAATGGACGGGCCTAAAAGAAACGCATTATTGAAGACTATTAAAATGAGCGCCGAACGCTCGTCACGTCTGACTGACTCTCACTCCTTCCCAACACCTCGGAAGTGCACGTCTGTGGAGTCAACATATCCCGACCTTCCATCGAACAAATAATGCCTTCGTGCTTATTTCCGTTATGCAAAAATACTTCAAACAAAAACAAAAGTTGTTGACTTACTTCTACTGAACGCGATCAACGGCTTAGGCCCGTCCATTTATTTTATTTTAGTCTGAAGCTTTCAGGACCCTTACCTTAGGTAGAGGAGGTATATTCTCATCGACATGGTAGCCAGCGATGTCCACCACGTTGGGCGGCAGACTCTGGCCGATCGCGAACGAAGGGTGCGAGTTGACGAGCAAGATGGAGATGTTGTAGAGCGCCTCTTCGAAGGAGGGCAGCTGGACGCCGCGCGCCGCGGCGATGGAACCGAACATGGCTTCGTAGTGCTCGACGTTCAATGCCGCGTCGAACCTGGAAAGTCCAGAATATTCTTATTTCCAACTAGCTCCTGGTTTCACTCGCTAATTTTTTTACTTTTAAACCTTCCCTGAACTTCCACAAATATTTCAAGATCAAAATCAGCCAAATCAGTCCCATCATTCTCGAGTTTTAGGCAGACAAACGAACAGAGATTATTTTTTATGTGAAGAAAGAAGAAAAGAGATTGATATGGGGGTGATAAGTCCCTTAATGGGTGCCTTGAGCGTTTCCCTCTTGGCAGCGATCATCCGAGCCGACCCAGCTTCCTAATATACCGGAGTTCAACCGGAGCGAGGTTTTGAGTCTTCATTCACCCATGATCTTGTCTTTGTTCTTTTTCGCAAATTTTTACATTTTGGGCTGTTGTTTTGTCCGTCGACAACTTGAGTATCGTTAATCCGATCTTCATAAAATTTTGCAAGCATGTAGTTAATTTCACCACCACTTAATGCAAATATGAACAAAACCAACTGAGGGTTTCTGGAAACATGGATCGGTATAGCTCAGTCTCAACCAGTAAAATACAAAAACACAATGGCACTTACCATGGCATAACTTTGATACCGACGAAGATGGCAGCATTCAACAACCTCTGCCAGAAGGTCAGAGGCACAGGGTAGTCCGCGAACATGGAGGGCAGGATTGGCACGGAGTTGGCGGCGTCTACTAGTGCCAGGAGGGGAGGTTGGAGGATGCTGCCGGAGAGCACGATCCAGGGTACTCCTTGCACTGCTGCGTAGCTGAAAATCATGTTTGAAAATTAGAATTTATGTGTGGTGTAGTATGATAGATAGAAAAACTCTTTATTATTCACCCCAGAAATTTCAAGCAAAACGAAAATAACACTTGAAATTAGTGCTATAACAGGCGGCTTTATCGAGAGCGATCTCTTCTAGGCGCCATCTTGTTATTTACGCTTCGAAATTAAAATACATGACTGGTTCGTGATTTTTTGGTTTGTGAGGCCCATCGCGCCGATACAGGCTTGTATCCTTAAGTTTTTTTAATAATATGAGTAGGTACAACATCCTAAAATATTTCAAGTGCCCTAATTCACTGGCCATAATTATATGCAGGTTGCTGGATTCACATACGTCATTGGATTTCTTCTCCATACGTTAGCGGGCTTCTTCACGATGTTTTCCTTCACTGACACCAAGTTCGTAGCTAAGTTCCAAAAAACTAGTTGGCGTGAGTCAGGGTGGAACCCGCCATCTCACTAATCTGAAGATCAAGACCTCCCCCCCTCCCCCTTACACAAACACACTACTGGCCCACTAATTCACTAACCCAGCTTCAATCTCCGAGAAGAACATCTCAGTGACGATAGCATCAAACTGAGTCTTGATCAGTTTGTTCCTCAGCACGGGCGTCAGAGCAGTCATCGTCACGTTGCGAGCGTAGGCCTTCGCAAGTTTGAGCCCTGCCAGGCCGAGCTTGGCGTTTTTTGTCATGTCCAAACCTGAAATATAACAAAATTGCTATCTTATTAAATAATAACAATTACACCATTATCTGTAAAAACGCAAAAAAACACGTTTTTTGTATGGGAGCGGGAGCCCCCTTAAATATTTATTTTATTGCACGCTTTTTATTAGCTTCACTTGTATGTTTGCAACCGACTCCTTTGGGCGCGATTTTGACCCACTTTACTCGTAAACGGCCCAAAGCGTGTTTTTTAGTTTCTTTGACGTATTAATTATTTTATTCTATTTTTTAGTATTTACATATTTGTCAAAAAAATTGACACAATAATTTTAGTGCGGAGCTCGCCTCTAACAGTATGAACTCTGAATCTTGCACTAGGCGAGTCCTGTGTCGCAGTGTCTGCCATCTTAATTTATTAAATGTTTTGTAAACTACGTCTAATCTTAGGTAAATAGTTAGTTTATAATGTGAAAATGTAAAATCTAAACAGGATAAATAACCTTAATAATATTTACAAGTTCAAATACAACTGAAGGTAAGTGTGTTGCATTATTTGGCTTGCAAGACACTACTTTGAGATTGTTGTCTTTAAAAGGACTGTTATAAGGTTGGCAACGTATCCGTGACGCTCCCGGTGTTATATGGTATTCATTTTCATTTATTCAAAATGGTACAGGGTTCCAGCTGATCGCATGATAGAGTCGGAAGGTGAAGCTGGGAACTCCGTAATAAATAAACCCCAGCTGGACTCGTTGTTACGTCTTGAGGAGTACTTTTCATCTTTTCAGAGTATTTAAATAAAAGCTTGCAAAACATTTTAAAACTTTTTTCAAAGTTCATGTAGATTGAGTAGGACTGTAAGTAGGTATCTTCTAAATCAGCGTACTTCATCTTCGACCACATCGTCGCTTACCAACAGGCGAGTTAATGTACAAACGGACTTATTCGCCATAAAAAAAATTGTGTAGGTATTTATGTATATTTTTTGTGAATTCAAATAAACTTACTTTCAAAGATAGGTACAGTGATGCTTACATCTACGATATTCAGTCCCTTCTGTACTTCTTTCGGAGGGTATGGGGTAGCCCAGGTCACCTGCAAAAAATATCATAATTATTCTCAAAGAAAAATGGCCTAAGTTTGTTGACAGATCTAAACTAACTAAAAAAGACGTGTGGCACTCGGGGACTGCCGCGGTAAAGCTATTGCATAGTATTTTTTATCAACTTATGCAATTATAATTATTTATCGAAACCTTACACTCGACACCTAGAGGCAAGTTGCTGAACTAAAGAGACAAGCGAGATATTTCAAAAAGTCATTAAAAGTTCTGCTATTCATCGATAGATGGCAACAAAACTGAAAAGTATCATTAAAAAGCGTGAGATTATTTTCGTTACGGAATTTCTCTTCACGCTCAAGGCCCGCGATAGAAGCTATGCAATAGCTTAAAATATGTCTGTCTCTGTCGTTGCAACCTATTAGACAACGACATCAATACTTTTAGAAAAGTTTGATCTGTCAACTAAAGTCTACAAACTTGGGCCCATTAAGAGTCTTATTTATGAACCAGTAAACCCTGAGTCCAAAAGCCACTTAGGAACATTTAATATTTTAGTTTAGTGAGTCTCATGGTAAAGCTTGTTCATAATGATGAGTACTATGAGCCCTTTTCAGCTTAGCATACACTTTCCTTATAACCTTGTGTATACAGGCTAAAAGAAAAATGTCAATGACACTAGACAAAAAATGTATGGAACAGCTACATTATTGCGATTTCAGTGTTGGTCCATAGTAAAAAATGTTCATAATGATGAGTACTATGAGCCCTGTTCGGGATAGCATACCCTTTTCTTATTACTCTATTCTATGTCAAATGCCATAAATCTTAATATATACATTACGTGTCACGTTGTTTGTCCGCTATAGACTCCTAAACTACTTAACCGATTTCAATCAAATTTGCACACCGGGTGCAGTTCGATCTAACTTAGGAGATAGGATAGCTCACATCTCAATTTATATTAAAAAAACATGAAAAATTAGAAAATTTAAAAATACTTAAACCATATAAAGCGCTTTGGACAATGTAAACTTTTTTAATGTAACTTTTGACATTTGACATGGAATTGACGCAATGGCTTTTGACAGGACAACATCTGTCGAGTCAGCTAGTAAATAAATAAATAATAAAACACAATTTTACCTCATGTCCCGCTTTAAGTAGAGCATCAACGATCCCTTTCCCCAAGGTGTTGTGACTGCGAGACGGTACGGGGAACACGCATAGTATGTGGTAGCCGTGGACTATGCCCAGCCAGGATATGCAGAGGAGGAGCAACTTCATCTTGACTGAAAACACGAAAATCTTTAGAACACGAAAAGGCATCTAAAAACTCTTTTAGCGTTTCAATTTCATAATTTTCGTGCTACGATATGCGAACAGTATCGAAACTGTTTTTTTTTTCATTATACCATTTATACGAATATTTACTTTTAGGACAACAAATAATTCAGAAAAAAAAAATTTAAGTCGAATAAAATTGAAACTTCATAATTGAGCTTATTATTGTGGTCAAATTTTGACTTAAAATTTCTCTCCTGTAAAAAATGCCATTTGTAGTTTCGATACTGTTCGTAGGGTCGCAATAGTATGAAACTCATTCCAGACAACGTTTATTTTTACTTCTTCACTGTATCTTGTTTTCGAGAAATCTGAGCTAAATAGAATTAATAACTGACCAAAAAACATTTTTATACTGTTAAAAAACAAAAAGTACTTAGGCCCAAGTTTGAAGGCATTTTAAGACAGATCTAAACTAACTAAAAATATATCTGTCTTTATCATTGCAAGCCATTAGACAAGGATGCCAATAGTTTTAGAAAATTTAGATCTGTCTTAAAAAGCCTTCAATCTTGGGCCTATTATATGCATACTCTTTTACTAAACAGTCAACAGCGCAAAACCGTATAAAACTATTTTTAACAGCACGGCTGGCAATCCTAAATCACTCCATTCAACAACAAACAATTACGGATGCTACGAAGAAATAAGAACTAAACATAAAACCAATAAGATAAAACTAGAAACCTGCAGCCAAACACTATTATATCACTTTATTACAAACAATTATAAAACGACTAGTTACCACTTAATTAAAGAGTAAGGAACACGATCGCTCGGCGTGCCGGCGAGACCTTGACTGGTCAAAATAGCAAATACAGACAGCTATGAACTACGGTAAGCGTACGTAGTGACTATTCTATCTTATCATTTCATTCTAATGTTGTAGATAAGTCGATAGTAGATTATAAAGATTAGTGAGCTTTTCTACCAGACTATAATTTGTATCAGTCTATGGTAAACTATTAATGGTTTATAGACTTTATAGTACATACAGGGTTATTCATAAAGAGTATGCTAAGCCGAAAAGGGCTCATAGTACTCATCATTATGAACAACTTTTGTTATAGGACCAACCCGAAATTCGCGAAAAAAAATCAGCTGTTCCATAGAAAAATGTCAATGACACTCGACAAAATGTATGGAACAGCTGATTTTTTTTTCGCGAATTTCGGGTTGGTCCCATAGTAAAAGTTGGTCATAATGATGAGTGAGCTCTTTTCGGCTTAGCATACCCTTTATGAATAACCCTGTATATACATAGATATTAACCTGACTGACATTACGAACCAGGGCATTGTTTCCAGTGAAATTTCAGGGCAAATAGGATATTAAGTAAACATCTTATATCTCAGGGTGACGAGCGCAGTGCTGTGCCGCGCTGGCCGCGCAGGGTCTTGAATTCCGAGAATTCAAAATTCTGGGTGGCGCAGACCTGTTTATGAACAAAGGAGACGTTTAACAGCAATTTGCTTGTCTTATCGCTAAATATAAAAAAAACTTTCCGATGTTTGATTGAGCTGAAATGTGATATATTGCTGGCAATTAATAAAAGCCTAATAAAAAAATATTATGTTTTTCAACTTTTGTTTTAAAGGTAAAGTTTATTTAGTAGATCAACCAGCTTAATCTGTGGGGTGAAGTCCCAGGCAACAGTTAGTCATACAGACCAGAAAAATAGCCAAGTGATGCAATCATAGAATTATGTTATAAGCACTTATTTATCAATAAAGTACATTACATCAGATTGCTGAGGTAATTTCGCTGCGTACCTGACGGACTAGGCGTCCGCTCTCAGCTCACGTGATAGCGAAGGTCTTCGAGATATGGCAAGGATGCTTAGAACTCATCATTATGAACAACTTTTAGTATAAGACCAACTGGACAGATGCTGATGAATTGAAATATCTGCTCTGGGTCCGGGCGTTAGGTTGTCCTTGTCTTTGTGTGTTCCATGGCATCCTCGACACAGGTTAGTCTAGTGTGGAGCTATGAGTGTGGAACGTTTTTATAAAAAAAGTCTAAAATCACGTAAAAAATCTGCTGTTCCAAAGAAAAGTCAAGTCGTAGTGTTTGTCTACTTTCAATAACAATCAAATATCTTAATCTTCTTAATCTTAATATATATAAATCTCGTGTCACAATGTTTGTCCTCAATGGACTCATAAACCACTTAACCGATTATAATAAAATTCGCACACCATGTGCAGTTCGATCCAACTTGAGAGATAGGATAGTTTAAATCTCAAATTATAGTCGCAATTTTAATTTATTGCAAATTATATATATACTGATAATTTTTACTATAAATTGACAAGTTAGCATCAACATACTACGGTTGCTATAGTTACGCAATGGCTTTTGACAGGACAACGTCTGTCGAGTCAGCTAGTACCTATATAAATTACGTGTCACGTTGTTTGTCCGCTATAGACTCTTATACTACTTTACAGATTTCAATCAAATTTGCACACCGGGTGCAGTTCGATCTAACTTAGGAGATAGGATAGCTCACATCTCAATTTATAGTAAAAAAAACATGAAAAATTAGAAAATTTAAAAATACTTAAACCATAATTATAGCGCTTTGGACAATGTAAACTTTTTTAATGTAACTTTTGACATTTGACATAGAATTGAAGCAATGGCTTTTGACAGGACAACGTCTGTCGAGTCAGCTAGTACTATTAGGTTTAAATGGAAAAACTAATATATTTCGCGATTTTCGAGTTGGTTTAGTAAAAGTTGTTCATAATGATGAGTACTATGAAATCTTTTCGGCTTGGCATACCTTTCCTTACATAGGTAACTCTATATTTCTTACAGAAATCCTAGTTTCTTTTTATGCCTTATGTGGCAGACAAGCAAACGGGCCGCCTGATGGTAAGCGATCACCGTCGCCTATGAATACCTGTTTACACTGGAGGCGTCAAAAATACGCTGCCGACCTTTTAGTTGATCCTACAGTAACTTACCTATTTACGAAACGGCTATCTCTAAGAGATAGCTCGTAAGATCGCGAAAGCTACAGCAACTATCCCCGCCAGCACACCGAGCAGCGCGGCGCCGGACCCAGCCACGGTGATGGTGACCACGGTAGCTGTTGCAGTTACCATGGCCGTCACTTTCAGTTTAAACTTGCTCATTTTACTAGGTTGGTAGTGATTGGCTGGCTGAAAACGAAAACAACTAAAATATATCGTAGACCGTATCGTTGTTTACCATCAGGCAAGATGGCGGTCAAATGCAAGCCTATTATTGAATAAAAAAAATAAAAAAATTCTTAGAGCTTAGAATTTCTTTTCCATAAGTACTGCATAGGTACGGAGAAGAAATTCAATGGATGTGAATATTGTGAATCTAGCAACCCTGTTACGACTCTTTTTTAAAAGCTAATATTATAACTAACAATGAACATTATAATTATTATGTATATAAGTATGTTAGTTCGGGTGGAATCTTGCAATTCAATTTTGAACCACTTTCCGATGACCGATTGAGCTGAAATTTTGGTATATTTGTGTAACTTCGATGACAATGCAATAAAAGCTTGTATTTAAAAATATTTTTAAATTAATTTCCATCCTAATGAGATACCCTTTGATTTGTAACATTGTGATTCTTAGGATCATTAAGCAGAAAATACTGTTTGCATCATTTCTCATCATCCACGATTTAAATTAAGTACTTATCTAAAGTTATAATAATTAATAATTGCAAAAACATTTCAATGCCCTTCTGTGAGATACAAAGTATCAGATGGCAACACACTAACAACTCAACAAACTTTCCAATTTTACTATGAAAAAATGACGTGTGGCACTCGGGGACTGCCGCGGTAAAGCTATTGCATAGCATTTTTTTATCAACTTATGCAATTATAATTATTTATTTATTTTATATAAGCAGTATTTTTTTTCCTTTGTTTTTTTTTCTTTGATATTAATTCAAGTTACACTTTTTTTGTATAAATATTGCGAGGCCTATTTTTCAAAAGGTATCCAAATGAATTTCTGTAATAATTATCAATAATTTTCTAAATAAAATAAAATTGGCGAAAAGTCAACGAAACCTTACACTCGACACCTAGAGGCGAGTTGCTGAACTAAAGAGACAAGCGTAATATTTCAAAAAGTCATTAAAAGTTCTGCTATTCATCGATAGATGGCAAAACTAAAAAGTATCACCGCTGTGCCGGTCGAAGTGGGGGGTGTTAGGTTATTTTCGTTACGGAATTTCTGGATTCGGTCTCCACGCTCAAGGTCCGCGATAGAAGCTATGCAATAGCTTAACTAACGTGGTTTCGACACATTTTGAGCGAGCGCGTCACGCTTGTAACTCACCTGATGAAGGTCATCGAATGTGATTGAAACTAACCGTAGGTAACGACTTAATATTTACGTGAGTAATTGAGTATTCCCGTGTTAATTTAATCAACTTTCCACTTTTGAATTTGTACTTAAAATAATTATTCCATAATAACCAAAACGTATTACAGTTGATAACATATCCGATAGCACTTTGTCTGGTTTTAAATTTAGCAATATTTTCGAAATAGAAATCGTGCCACACTTTTTTGCTATCTATAGATTATGATTAGATAGGTAATTTGAATTTGAATTAAGCCTTTTTACCTAGCCAATAATTAAAATAGAATGTACATAATACATGGTAAAAACATCGTGAGGAACCTGCATACGTCCGTAGAAGAAATTCAATGACGTATGTGAATCCAGCCCGCACTTGGCTAGCGTGGTGGAATACGGCCTAATCACCTTTCGAGGGTAGACCTGTATCCCAGCAGTGGGAGTATAGGTTGAAAATGAATGAATGAGTGTTATACATGGGTAAAATAAGGAAAAGGTATGCTTAGCCAAAAAGCGTTCACAGTACTTACACATCATTATGAACAACTTTTACTATACCAACCCAGTGGCGGATTCACACATTTGCCGCCACTAAGCTATTGCCGCCTCTGTCGACCTCCACAATTCAAATAATAAGTATATTGGCCCAGAATTTACCGCCCTCGGCTCCAGCCTATCCAGACTGCTGGCAAATCTGCCCAGGAACAACCTGGAATTTGCGAAAATAATCAGCTGTTCCATGGAAAAGTGTCAATGACACTGGACGTTGACAAAATGTATGGAACACCTGATTTTTTTTGCGAATTCCGGGTTGGCACTATAGTAAAAGTAAAGGTTTCGTAAAGAAGAAAAACAAACGCAATTGTAAATAATAATTTATTTCCATTAAACTATTATATTTTTCATCTTTCTTAGAACTTCTTTTTGGCACTTCGTTTTTTAGTATATTTAAAATTACTACACTAAAACTAAAAAACTAAATAGTTCTTCTTGTCTACCTTTCTGTTTATTTTCACTGTTTTTGTTTAAAATTTCTTTGGCATATACTTAGTTCGAACTTAGTTTCTTTAGTATATTTTTTGTTTTAAGAATTAGTTCTTTTTCACTTTTTTGCTTTTGTTTTCACTTTTCTTCGAACTTTGAAATAAACTGCACTTAGTTAGTTTGCATATGCACTTACATATGCACTTAGTCACTTTCTTTATTACTAAGTATAGTACGATTAGTATTGTAAGTACGAATGCTGCTATGTCCAGCATGCACCTTTGGTACCACGGGTAGATGAGTGCCTTTGACCTCAAGTGGTAGGCCCCTGAAATTAAGAAAAAGAAATTAAAACTATTTGTTTATCTAAGAAACGTAATTTTTCGACGCTTTTTGCTTAATCTTTAAGTTTCAAAAAATCTTGTACGATGCTACGGATCCCTTTATATGCGAGTCCGACTCGCACTTGGCTGGTTTTTCCTTAGTTACTCACGGGCTGTTGACGCTTTGTCTTTTCTCCGTTTGTTATCCGCGCGATGAGACAAAGCTAGGATTGGATATGTTTGTCTCTTTCGCGCGGCTTTAAACGGGGTAAACACTATTCTACTGTTTTTTGTGGGTATATAAAAAATATTACCTTTGCTTGTAATAGCCACTTCGACGTAGTGCGAGATGAGCCTAGATGGCGCCACCGGTCGACTCCTGAACAATGTGGAGAGGTACTTCGCTTGTTTGTAGTAACTGTAACACATAATAAAATTAAGTTTCATGCGACTTTTTATTTTCCTCCTGATATTTAAATTTTCACAACATTTTCGTAAAAAAAACCTTGAAATCATGGAAATTATTGTTTTTTTTCTTTAGGAAGTTTTTTTGATAAGCTTGCGTTTGATCGCCATCTCGCTTGATGGCAAGCAACGATGCGGTCTACGATGGAGCACGCTTGCTTAGAAACCGATTCACTCGCGACTTGAAGACACCTAGATTAATTGCCGCCGGCAGTGGGGTAAGGCCTATGCCATCGGTGGTAAGTGCAGAGAGATACCTCCAGATATTGCGTGCCGTGTCGAGGACTATTGCCTTCTTCTGACCCTTCCGTCAACCGTCTACCGAGAGCCTCTCGATATATTGGTCGAGGCTCTTCGTTATCAGGCCGATACGATTATCGGGACAATGATCGTCAAGTCAATAAATTAAGTTCGTTATAATTACTTAGTACGTGTAATAAAACCACGCGTGTGTACGCCACATGAGAATAAAATAAAGGGAAACTATTGCCAACACTACCTTTTCATTATCACCCAAATCCTGAAGGAAAGACCAAAACAATAAGAAAAAAGCAAGAGGCTTTAAGATGATTCTTACCTATCAGTTCCCAAGATCTCCTTCAGCGACGGTCGTAGCTGAGCCGCCATTGTGTCCAAGTCATACTCCAGTTTAATCGCGTATCCAGCGCGAGCAGCTCTGTTGGCGTTGGCTGGCTGATCTCCGTACAGCGGGATGGGGATTAGAGGCACGCCGTGGTATACAGCTTCGATATTACTCAAGATTCCACCATGGGTTATGAATACTTTGACGTTGGGGTGCGCTGAAAAAATGTAAAAGCATCGATAGAAGACTTACAATGTCACTTACGATGCTGGGGGAAGGAGAAAGGGAGAAGAAACTGTAAGAAACTTAAACGCTTAAATAATTGAACAAGTACTTATCAAGACAAGAGTGTCCGACAGTAGACAAGCCTAGCCATCGTCGAACAGCTTTTCTGCTTGACTCGTGGTAAGGAGAAGTTTGCCAAGCTGACGGCCAACCTTTAGTAGTGTTCTGGCACCAGATAATCACATAACAAGACTTCACCATCATAATCATTATGAAGAAAGCTTACCCAAAATACCAGCTTGTGGCATCCATTTCCTGACATGAACATTCTTCGGCAGTCCATCCAGCTGCTCTTCAAATTTCCATAGGACTGTGTAAGGAAGTTCCCCAAAAACTTGCAGAAGTTCTTTCCTGGTCTGTTCTGGGAAGCTAGCAGACTTCAGGACTGAGCCCATGCTGAAGTATACTACCCCTTGTGGAGAGGAATCTAGGAGATCTTGGAGGGCCTGAAAAATACACAGCAGAATAATTTCTTCTTCTTGATCGCAACGTTCACTTGACGTTGAAAGAAGTTGTGGTTGTCATGTAGTACCATTAATTGGCGGGAGTAAATGGTTTATGGGCCTTATATCCTGCCATCGTTTTAGGTCATTTAGGTTGCTTAAGGAACTGCCCACAGCAGATTAGATCTAATTAGTCCATTACTTGAGATACCAGTTCCAGATCATGTCAGTTTCGCAAACTGTTAGCACGAGGCTGAACTGAATCGCGTTGGGTTTTTCCTCTAGCTTTTTATCTAGCTCATACGCTCATAGAGCGAGACGAAAGCCAGGTGATCCAGCTTAGGCTCGCACTAAGAGTTCGCATTACGACCTCTAACGTAACTGTGATGAATGGAAGTAGAGAAAAAAGCTAAGATGGCGTCAATATGAATAAAATTTCCTGGCCGAAGTCAAGACCAGGTTTTGTACGCGGGTTCACTTGCTTCTCTGGTTAGGTGTTTCGTTGACCCTTATGTACCTTGGGTAGAGGAGGAATGTTCTCATCGACATGGTAGCCAGCGATGTCCACCACGTTGGGCGGCAGAGTCTCGCCGATAGCAAACGAGGGGTGCGAGTTGACGAGCAGGACGGAGATATTGTAAAGCGCTGCTTCGAAAGAAGGCAGCTGGACGCCGCGCGCCGCTGCGATGGAACCGAACAAAGCTTCATAGTTGTCTGAATGCTCTTGGGTTTCTAGCCTGTTAAATCATCAATATTCATTAAATTTATCAATATGTTGACATATATGCAAAGAACAATTTCTTCGATTCGGAAAATTGTTTTTTTTTTTAGACACGATTTGATTGATTGAGTTTATTTGACTTGATTTGAAGTTTCCTCCATTACTGATCCACGCTTGTATTTTTTTTTTGCGAAGAAGTGCTCTCATTTCCTTCCACGTATCCGTGTTCTCCGCCAATTGCCTTTTTTATTAATTAATAGGCTTGCGTTTGACCGCCGCGCCGTCTCACCTGATGCGGTCTACGATGGAGCACGCGCGCCTTGAAGAAACCGATTCACTTGCGACTAGAAGACACGCAGACGGTTCTCTCCAAAGCGTTGGAAAACTTTTACGTTGGAGGCCTTCCAGCTTCTAGTGTACAACTAATTTGGATCATGCTTTGACAGCACCACATCTCAAAATCTTCATCTTACCATGACATAATTTTGATTCCCCCGAAGATCGCCGCGTTCTTCATCCTCTGCCAGAAATTCAAAGAAAGAGAGTAGTCAGCAAACATGGAGGGGAGGATTGGCACGGAGTTGGCGGCGTCCACTAGTGCCAGGAGAGGAGGCTGGAGTGTGCTGCTTGCTAGCACGATCCAGGGGACTTCCTGCACAGCTGCGTAACTGGGAAACATATTCAAAGTTAAGTCCCTAAAGGCACATAGTCGCTGACCAACAAGCGAGGTAGTGAAAGTATGAATACATAACAAACAAACTAACTTTCGAATTTGTCATCAACATCGTCAAGATTAATTAATCTTGACTCTTACGGCTACCGCTTTGAAGAGCGAGGTATTGTTGCAGACAAACCATTGCCGTAGCTTTCCTAACTAAGAGTGCCGCCTCCTGAAGCCACTTCTTTTCCAGCGATACTTAGGAATACACTAGTTTATTTACGAACCCAGCTTCGATCTCCGAGAAGAACATCTCAGTGACGACAGCATCGAACTGCTGGTTGGTGACGAGGCTCCTCAGCTCGGGAGTCAGCGCTGCCGTGGTGATGTTATGAGCGAACGTCTTCACGGTTTTCAGCATGATTGGGATGCCTAGTCGGGCGTTCTCCACCATGTCTATATCTGAAATAGAATTTTTTATTAGCTAGTGTCAGTTTTTATTCTGTTTTTTGTTGTTTTTTGGTCCTGGTTTTTGAGTGTATCAAGGCGTCCCCGAGTTCCCCGACACGGGAAACTTAGAGGCTGGAGAGCTATGAGTGTGCACGTGCATCATCTTTTTTTTTTTTATTTGTCAATAAGCTTTTTGCGATAGTGCGTAATGAAGGACACTAGATGGCCCTTTTCCTAATGCTCTTTTTTTTACGAGTATATTTTTTACTTAATCGTAAACCGCGTCATTGCTAACTCTATCCGCTTGAGGCACCCCCTCCCGCGGGTTTTTTTCCGTAGAAGCACCGGCGCGTCATCGTTTGTTTATGTGACGTCACGCGCCGGGCGGCCGATCACTTGAATGGTTTTTATGACTTAAACATTCGAACAAGGACCCACTTGTAATTGTTTATTCTTAGAGCTGTTGAATACACGTGTCGAATGACGAATGTTATCATAACATTGGTTGGCCTGGTATAGATATAAATCAGCGTATAACCGCTTACTTTACAAAAAAACATGGACTTTGAAGTTTACATATTTTTACTAAAAAAAGTAAAGCGATAATGTATGTTTTTTACTATTTAGATTTAATAATAGACTCAATCTGCACTTTGTCACAAAATAAGAATACATTACTCACCTTAAAAGTATTTTATATCAGGCATTTAAAAACCAGCGAAAAAAAATTTTTCCGCGATTTTTTTTGTTCCCACTTCACAACACTTGTTTACATCTTGTCGTAAATTGTCATTTCACAAAAACAACTGCACACAACACTTCTAGGATGATTGTTTCACTATATTTTAAATAGATCATAACATCTAACACAGTAAATAAAATAAACTTTGAGAAATAAAAAACACGGCCGTCTATTATGATGACGCAATGAGGCCTTGGAAGAATGACTGAAGTCGAAACACTAAAACACTTGTATACCTTAAAATATATTGTTATCAGCCTTGTTAACAAGTATTTAAAGCTTATTAACCAAGAACACCACCAGAACCAGCATAACTAACGTTTTATTTACGTAAAACCCGTCGATGCACCGCCGACCAGGCAAACTCAACACAAACTGACTTTGACTCACGGAATAATATTTAATTTTTAATCGAATATCCACCGAGTTTAAAGTTGTTCGACTACGGCATAATGGCACATTCAAGCGGAACGAGATGGCATTCATACTTATAAGTCTTTTGCCTTAGTAAAAGCAGGATAGAGACTTTTTCTGAGTCTGGCGCGAAATAAAAATCCGGACACTACAGTGTCCGCGATGCTTCTACGGGTTTTTTGAAATCGGACACTACAGTGTCCGCGGTGCTTCAAGCGGCTATACATTTTTTTATAACAAAAAATATTTTAAAAGTTTAAAGTAAAAAAAACTTAAGTTAATTATTTTATTTTTAGGGTTCCGTACCACCCCTCCGAATTGGGTTCCCGCCTTTCCGTGGCGGGGGGGATAAGTAGCCGGGCCGCCTTGCCCGGTGAAACTAAGAGGAACCCTAAAGGTGGAGGCTCGGGCCGGCGCCCTGGACATTCCGGGAAGCGGCGGTCTGGGCCTAGGAGCCCTCCCGTATACCTCTCCGTGGAGAGGGAACGTGGTAGGGCTCGGGGTCGTCTGCGGACGACGACGGGGGGCACATTGTGCCCTCCAGAGGGTAGACTCGGCCGGCGTCCTGGACAGTCCGGGTAGCGGCGGTCGAGTCCCCGAGAGGGAGAGAGCGGGAGAGACAGAGGGACCCTTTCTCTCACCCGCTCCGCAGAGAGAAGAGCGGACACGGGGGCGAGTCGGGCCAGTAAGGCTCGCACTCCGTCTCCGCTAGGAGGGCCTGGAGTGGCGGGTGCGGGGACACCCGCTGCTTCGCATTGGGCCCTCCAGGGTGGTCGACGCGTCTGATGTTCCGACGCGTCGCCACGAAGTGGGAGGGGGTGGCCACCCCCTACCCGAGGTGGGTCTGCCTCACGGCGGACATAGGCTGGGCGGGGCTGCGGTGATTTAATGGGCCCGTGGCTCCGTCCATTGCCTGGAGGAACTTCCCAGGGTTTTTAGTGGGTATGCCGCCACTAGGGCGGAGACTCCCACATAACCACCCTGCCCTCCCCGGGGCGGGCGGGCGGTATCCATAAAGGATTTTCCCTGGGTCACAAAAAAAAAAAAGGGTTCCGTACCAAAATGTTAAAAATTAACCCTCATGATGAGAGTCTAGTATCTGTAGGCGTGTGTGCTTATGTTTCAAAGATATTATTATGTGCAATTTTTTTTTGTGCTTGCAGCAAAAGTTTAAGTGAAATGTACTTACGTTCTATGATGGGTACCGTAACGCTTACATCTACGATGTTCAGTCTTTCCCTGGCTTCTTTGGGAGGGTATGGAGTAGCCCAGGTTACCTGTAACAACATTATAATTGAAATCCTACTGTCCTATTAATACAGCGTTATAAGAAAAGGGCTCACAGTATAACATCATCATTATAAATCACTTCATAAACAATTAATCATTATAAACTACTTTTACTATGGGACCAACCTGGAATTCGCGGAAGAAAAATCAGCTGTTCCATACATTAGGTCAAGTGTCATTGACATTTTTCTATGAAACCGCTGTTTTTATAAACTTTTATTTAGCTTGCCCTGTTCGTTGTTGTTCTTAATTCCAACATAACTTCTAAACGCCTGAACCAATTTAGATCCTTTTTGAATTTTGCAGTCGTTTATTTTTATTTGGCTTACCTCATGACCTGCATTTAGCAAAGCGTCGACGATCCCTTTCGCCAAGGTGTTGTGACTGCGAGACGGTACGGGGAACACGCATAGTATGTGGTAGCCGTGGACTATGCCCAGCCAGGATATGCAGAGGAGGAGCAGCTTCATCTTCACTGAAAAAACACAAAAATCAGACAAAAAAGAAAACAAAAATTAAAAAAATATATATTTAAAAAGTAATAAATCCCAAAATTATTTTTGTACCTAAAGCTATCAGTTTTTTTTTTCCAAAAATCATGTCATTACAATATTTGCATAATTCACGCACTCACGTAAATACATACTAAGTCGTTTACTACGACTAGCTTCGATCACATTCGGTGACCTTCATCAGGTGAGTTACAAGCGTGACGCGTTTGCGATCGCGTATTCTCGTGTTATAAATAAAATGTATCATACCCACGTTACATAGTTTTCATACCCATTTTAAAATAATAAAAATTTAGAAACCTTTAGGTAGACTGTAATATCTTTACACTATTGATATGTATTTAATTATATCTTTAACACTAAATACAAAATAAATAAAGGGACACGCACGACTAAATTACATGCTTTTATAACCTTGACTGTCTAAAAACAATGACAATGTGAATTAAATGTGTCCACTGTCTACCTATTTACAAATATTATAAGTAGTTTGTATGTACGTTTGTATGTAGAAGGTATATGACCAGAAGTCCGATTTTTCAATTTGATCTTTTTTAGAGTTCCGTACCCAAAGAGTAAAACGGGACCCTATTACTAAGACTGCGCTGTCCGACCGTCCATCCGTTCGTCCGTCTGTCAAAAGGCTGTATCTCAGATATAGATGCAACTTTTTTGTTTTATCTGCAAGGGAAAAACTGGGGACAGATCGGAATAAACCATTTGCTTCGCGATTTTAGGGTTGGTCACATAGTAAAAGTTGTTCATAACCATGAGCCCTATTCGGCTTAGCATAGCCTTTCCTTATAACCCTGTCGTTCGGCCTACAAGGCCTAAGGCCGGGCAGCACCGGGCATAAAGTCCCGGGCAACAGCTGGTAAACCTTAGACTAACTCTATCTTTAAAAAATGATAAAAAACGTACCTTTTAGAATTTAGTTATCATATCGGCCGTCTTATTCTAATGTAAGAAAGATAAGTCAATAGATTAGAAAGATAAAAAAGTTAGAAGTGTTTAAAGTAGCACCAGCTGCAACCCGCGGTTTCACCCGCGGTCAATTTTTTTTAGTCAAAACTATCCAATGTTACTTCTAATATACCTCCAAGAATATGTGTACAAAGTTTCATGATGATCGGTTATGTAGTTTTCGCATGAAAGCGTGACAAACAAACTTATATTCACATTTATAATATTAGTAGGGATGGCTTACATCTTCTATATATATAAAAATGAAACCCGTTTTCCTTGGTCACGGCCTCACGCGTGAATGGCTGGACCGATTTCACTAATTCTTTTTTTGTTGTATTTGTTATTATTAGGAAAAGGTTCTTACGGAAAAAAATATTAAGAAAATCTCTCAGAAATATTGAAAAACCCTAAAAACAGCCCTTTTATTTTTCCCATACAAGCGTTTTCTAACTGAAACGAGCTTTATTGCTATTGTATAAAGTTCATATTGAATTGCAAGCACTCACTGTTGTTTAAGCAATTTAGGTATGTTCCTAACGTCCAAGAGTCAATTTGCACTTTATTACCTCTGTACAAAGTTCAAATTCAATCATATCTATCAAAACAGTGTGCGTTTTATACTGATAATTTTTACTATAAATTGACAAGTTAGCATCAACAAACTACGGTTGCTATAGTTACGCAATAGCATGAGAATAGAGGTTATAACAAAGAGTTCCTATAATTATTCTCAACACCTTTGGTCACGCCATCACGCGTGAACGACTGGACCGATTTCAATTTACTCTACGTTTATCCCAAAGTCTACCCGTGCAAAGCCGGGACGGGCCGCTAGTGAGTTATAAATATTTGAAAATATTTGAAAACTTACGGGTTGATTACGCGTACTGAATTCAGTGGCGAGACAGTAAATGGGCACACTCGGCCGAGCAAACCAACCACGGTTCTAGTGACTGTCTATTTTACTTATTTATTTTTATGTAATTGAGTGACGAGACGAGCAAATCGCTCGCCTGATGTTAACCGTCACGTTTGCCCATAACAGGTCTGCGCCACCCAGAATTTTGAACTCGCAGAATTCAAAACCCGGCGAGGCACAGCACTGCGCTCGTCACCCTGAGATATAAGTTGTTTAAGGTTGTTCGATTTTCATACTAATCTATTTGTACGTTCATGGGCGACGAGTGTATAATTTTACACTGAAATGACTTTATTTGGGCTTTTAAATTGTCTTTATTGGTGGCATTTTATCTTTAGTTGAAGAAAACAGTAAATTTAATAGTAGAAATAACATCGAATTTTAGTTAATTTTTGTCAATGTGTGAGTGAACACAGATAGTGTCGTACGGTGCCTACACAGAATACATAATTAGCGATGCGCCGATCCGATCCGGTCTTTTCGTGGATCGGATCGAGGGCATACGATCCAGTCGATATTCGGATCGGATCGACACCATACGATCCGGAGTGCGGATCGATACAAATCTTCAGATATCGTATCAGGTCGGATCGGATCGATTCAAACACTGTGGTTAGCAATAATTGTTTATTGTAGTTGTAGGTATGTATTATAAAGCGGTAAATCAAAGTACGATCTCAAACTTCAGTTTGTATAAGTTTCAAAATGTAAACAAAATGTCGGTACTTTACAATTTATTTTGCTATTGACGACCAAGGCGGGTAAAAATATGACACGAAATAAACGCTTGTTTATTATTCTTTCGATATAAAGTCGGTAGAATGCTAAGTTGCGAAAATCTATGACTAAGAATATTTTATTATTTCATTCACTGTTTTGTTCCTTGTGCATTAAACTATTTTCGTCAGCAAATTTAATTAATTATCTGAGAGTCGAAACAGGCTGGATCCACAACGCCTATCAAAATTATTGTTTTTAAAAAGCATTGGAATTGAAGATTGGCATCTATAAAATCTGTCTATCCATCTATACCTATTATATTATTATTGCACAAAGTTCCTCTGTTTTATTTGAAATAAATGTCTATTAATATTTAAAAGTTGTATTTTCATACGATACTTTGGATCGATCTTTTGAAGATCGGATCGAATGCATGCGATCCGATCCGCGGATCGGATCGAGAAGTTACGATCCGATACGATCCAGAGGATCGGATCGAGCTTAAAAAAGTCGCATCCCTAACATAATAGTATTCTGTGTCGGCGATGACGCGCGACGTTGCCAGCTCGTGGCATACGCGAGTCACGCGCTGTTGCCGCTCTTCTCTGTTTTCGGTCTTCGAAATTCGCTCAGCTCAAAAATCAATTATTGAAATATTGGACAATGTATTGCCAGTATTTGAATTTGGATAAATTATAGGGAAATTATGAAACAATAAATAATTATAATATGTACCTTGGGGGAGACCTTTGCCCAGCAGTGGGACATTACAGGCTAACTAAAACAAAAAATAAAAAAAAATATGTTCCATGTATTAATTATGTAAAAAATATACCTACAACATACAATTTATCAATTTTTTTTTTTTCAAACGTCAATCGTCAAGTGATGTTCGTTGGTAAGCGCATCATTTGGGAACATCTGATCTGTACTGATTTGGTATTTTTTTTAAAGTTATTAAATAATATAAACTCCTACTTAGATTTTATGGAATGAAAGCTTGGAAGTTGTCCAGAAAATTGCATGTTTTTAAACTACTTCGGTAAATAATAAATAAGTGAGAGGAGTGTGGAGTTTTAGTTGTTCCAGAGTATTTACAAGAAAGTGTTACATAAAAAACAAATCATTATGAGTTCCAAAAAATTATATATTTACTCGCATGGTTATACAGATAAAAATCAAAATAGAAGGAAAACATTATTTGAAAATTCGATAATTTTCATGGATAATTTCAACTCATGGCGTTGGCAGCACTGTTTGCGTAAGTTCGCGTTTACAACGATTCGATTTTTCTTGAATTCTTGTTTTCAGTGTTTTCTGTTTTGTATAAATGATACCTACCTACCTATAATATCAGAGTGCCATTCTAGATTTTGACAAATGACACAACAAATGTAGTGGAAAACTTTATGAGTGTCTTGAGCAAATTCATCTGCGGGAAAAGGTTAAACTTGTACAAAGGTGGTTCATATCAACGCCGAGTATATGTTGCAGGTAAGAAGAGTTGGAAGGTTTCAGATATCTCTATATCATTTTTGTATGGAGCTGAGTGAAGAGACAAGCAAATCGTTTGCCTGATGGTTAACGTCACACTTGTCCATTACAGTTCAGTGACAACCAGAATTACAGGGTATATGCATAACTCTGTATCAATTTGGTAAATAATTTATTTATCAATTTATTACAGGACTTTCACATTCTACGGGCCAAAAATGGCATACGAGCGCCTGGAAAACCTACACAAAATCTAGCCCTGGGCAAACTTTCAAAAAATATATTGCCCAGAAAGAAAAATCCCATGCAAATCGAAAACAATGCACTCGAAGACGACTTTTTGTCCCCAAGACCAAACCTGACACAAATTATGGCCCAAAGGCACAAGAGGCAAATGAACCGATCATAGAATCAAATTTGAAGGAATCATGCCTATCAAAACTCCGTGATTTTAATAAGACCAATGAAGAAATAACAGAAATAGAACATCTCACTATAGGGCAACATGAAAACGACAGTTATGATACACATAGAGCAGACAGGCTCACAGCAAGCCAATTTGGAATGGTTAGTTTTTTCTGATTTTCTTGTTGCTAGTCGCTATCATTTGTGTCATAACACAAACAAAACAAAAATGTTTGTCTGAATAAAACACTTGATTTTTAAAAGAAAAGAAAAGGAGTAATTATGTATGTTTGTCTGTTTTTATGTGATCTCCCAGCACCTAAACGGCTTGACTGATCGTGGATTGCGAAGATTTGTCATTGTACCCTTAGTGTCATAAGAACGGCTACAATTTTCAGTAGGAATTTTCAACTTTCTTATAGTAAAAATTGTTGATGCAGGGAGTGGCCAGGTTGTGTTACGAAATAAATTAGAATATACTTAATTTTGGCTCTGTTACAGATATGTAAAAGAAAAGCGACCACACCCTGCCACAACCACGTGAAGAGTATTTTGTATAAAAACAATGTTCTGACGTGTGACATGGCATATGGACAACACAACGAATCGGTGGCGCGAACACTGTTCATCGAACAACGGAAGAAAAGCGTACGACCAGCAGGGCTCTTCATCGACAAAGAGTTTGGCTTTTTAGGAGCTAGTCCAGATGGTATGTAGGAGTGCTCATTTATTATAATTGTTTTTATACTGAATTTTTTTTTATATTTAGCATAGTACAAATTATTATTCAATTAATTTCAGGGGTTATTGAAGCAGAAAAAGCCATTTTAGAGATAAAATGTTTCCCCTCACTGGCTCGCAACAATCTCAACATTTGTTCCGCTGCCAAAGCTGGAAAAAATTTTCCTCTCTGCGTCGCTAGCGATGGAAGCTTGCAAATGAATAAAAAACACAACTTCTACTATCAGGTTGGTAGTGATTAATTATATTTAGCAAAATAAAATTAAATAAATGTAATGTGTGAATAAATGGGTTATTTTTTTGCAGATCCAGGGACAACTGCGGGTTTCCGGAATGGAAAAATGTTATTTTGTCGGCTTTATTTCTCCAACTCAAGACATCACCGTATTGGAAATCGAGCGCGATGAAGTTTTCATCAGCAATATGTTACCGAAGTTGGAGAAATTTTACAAAAATTGTGTATTGCCTGAAGTTGTCCTACGAAGAGTGCGCAATAATCAAAAATGTTTAGACATTGCATTGTTTTAGTGCAAATGAATAAAAAACACAACTTCTACTATCAGGTTGGTAGTGATTAATTATATTTAGCAAAATAAAATAAAATAAAATAAAATAAATGTAATGTGTGAATAAATGGGTTATTTTTTGCAGATCCAGGGACAACTGCGGGTTTCCGGAATGGAAAAATGTTATTTTGTCAGCTTTATTTCTCCAACTCAAGACATCACCGTATTGGAAATCGAGCGCGATGAAGTTTTCATCAGCAATATGTTACCGAAGTTGGAGAAATTTTATAAAAATTGTGTATTGCCCGAAGTTGTCCTACGAAGAGTGCGCAATGATCAAAAATGTTTAGACATTGCATTGTGGTAGATGCGTTTGTGCAGCCAGAGGAAGGCAAGAAAGTTGGTCGTGAAAGATAAAAAAAAAACATTGTAAATAATTAAGTACGGAAATATAAACAATAATAAATACATATATCAACTTCAGTGGTACCTAATTGTTTTTTATTTTACCTGATATAAGGAATACAAACACACTTTCTCTTCTCACAGTCATAATATGTGCAGGATAAGGTTATTTTAACTTTTCTTATTATTCCATAATACTGAATAAGAAAACATTTAGAAAAAAAAAATTACATGTCGGTCCTGTCGTTATCAAATTATGCGCACTAAGGAACAGTATTTGATTTTTATTTAGAAGACAAAAAACATCGCAAAAAAAGCATGCTAAGCACGATTTGAACTCGATACCACGGTATCAAATACCTGGACTTCTAACCACTGGTCCAAACTATGTAATGGATAGTATGTCGAAATTAGCGCATAGTTGGAACCACGTTCGAACACAACAAGAGCCTTGTCTCTGTGTGAGTGAGTAGTCTGCCGCGGCCCGCAATATTGCCCGGTACAAATTCAGTTCTTTAAAAAACGAAAACACTACTGAAATATAGCTGAGAAAATAGCAAATAATTTATTATTGTCGACAAATATATTACCATGAAATAATATGCACATTTTCATTTATAAAAAAATAAAATACGTCAAATTAAAACATCAGCGCCATCTATTGGCACTGATGTGCCTAGCTAACCGCAACCAACCACCTTAATCTCCCATTTGCCCTGTAATTGTCTCTCGTCAAACTGTTTATACAAACCGAGTACTCGGCCGAGAGCACTGTCTCGCCACTGTACACGTTACGTGCTATCAACCCATTACTTTTTTATTTAGGTTAGATCAGGAAAATCTTTTACACACACGACACACGGTAACACATAAAATGATTTAAGTTTTATACACATAAGGTGTTTTCATCAAATTCTTAACCGCCACCAGGCATGTGTTAATTTTCTCAAACATAGCGAGGATTCATAAAAATACCTTGACACAATCCTACAGTCGATTATTAATGATTTTGAAAAAAAACAGCAAAAAATGGTGTTACTAAGTACCTTTTCAAATAAAACACTACCAGTAATAAAACAAATTATTTATAGATTTCATAAGATTTGTAGATATCCTATCTAAATTGTGTACGATAAGTGAAGTACAAGCATTGAGCTATTGTTTACTACGAACTAGAGGTGATAAAGTATGTTGTGCTGTCCCAATTAACTACGGCACACGTGCCTCACCATCGCTCTTTCGACAGAATAGTAAATCTTATTTTCTTAAATATTCTCTGGGTATATCCCTGATATATTTAGGTGTGTAAATGGGAGAATTTTTGAAATAAGCATTAGTCGATTTTCATGGCACATTTTATATTTTTCTCATTTGTAATAAAAAAACACGAAATTTAATCGAATTATAAACATTTTTATCGAATCGACATCAATTTTGGGTCATCTGTTTCAAATACATTTCGGTTGAATTTTTGTTGCGTTATTTTTACAGCAAGTGTATTACTGAATGATTTTGGATACCGAATGCATTGTCATTGCATTGCGTCATGGGTCATTACTATATAGCGATGCGACACGCGTCATTCGTCGTCAATTTCTTAAAACTCACTTAGTTGCTTGTTAAACGCTCAAGCGTCATATCCAATACGTACTCGTATAATACGAGTACACAAGTAACTCAATGGTAAGTGTTTATTTTATTTTTACATTATTTGTATCAGTTATCCAAGATAGTGTAATGGTGTTGCAATCCCTTCTGTGTCCTGTGGGGCGATAAATAAAGCGTCGTATTTACGAGCGGCTTTTCTTTTGCAATTTCTTTTGACACGTTAAATTGAAAGGCTTTGATAATTGATCCTGTAACAAAAACCAGCCTATCCACAAGGTCATGAACTGGCTTTATTAACAAATAAATTTTTGTTTTTGCGCTCGCTGCTCTCACACATTTTTCTACATTAGCCCCACCGACCAGAAAAACAAGGCATTAATAATGTACTATTATTATTAGTATTATTTTTATCTATACTAATATTATAAAGAAGTAAAGTTTGTGTGTTTGTATATTTGTTAAATTGTAAGGGGTAATCTCGGGATCTACTGAACCGATTTTAAAAATTCTTTCACCAATAGAAAGCCACATTATTGCTGAGTGTCATAGGTTATATAAAAAACCGAAAAATAAAAAGGCTTTTACGTGGTAGTCCGTTTTGCAAAGTGAATCGGAGAAAAAACGGTCCGGACGGCGCGCAATGGCTTCGGGTTTAATTAACATTATGCCCAACGAAGTGGGCACGGGTCAGCTAGTTTATTATAAATCTACTATTAGTCAATTCAAGTTTTGAAGAGTTTCTAAACACTTAGCTAATTCTGGAATATTTTAGTTCTCATTATTACGAACCACTTTTACTATAGAAATATGGAACCAATCCAGAAATCGCAAAAGAAAAGCTGCTTCATACAATTCCTGGATAGTGACATTTTTCTACGGAACAGATGATTTTCAGCGCCATCTCATCAATTCCGCTATAAAATATAATATTTTCAAAGATTAAAAAGTCGCACATCCTCGCTCTGCGTAGCGCAGCGCATCGTGTGCCTTAGCCCTAATCTCCGCTACCGTCTGAATAACCCACAGTCACAACAGTCGCCCACAAATGATGCAACTGTAAGAAATGATGTTTTAAATTCTTATCAATATTGCATCAGATAAGATGCGCTGATACCTACAAAGGTTTAAAAAGCCAGAAAAACCCTTAGTAGGTACTCATCATTATGAATAACTTTTACTATGAGATCAACTTTAAAACTGCGAAAAAAAACAACTCTTCTACTCATTTCGTCGAGAGTCAGTGACACTTTTCTACGGAACAGCTCAGATCGAGTAGAAAGGACATTTTTCTTCGGAACAGCTCAAATCTAAACAGGTATATTTAATTATAATTATAAAATTTATATATATATACTAGCGGCCCGTCCCGGCTTCGCACGGGTAGACTTTCGGATAAACGTAGAGTAAATTGAAATCGGTCCAGTCGTTCACGCGTGATGGCGTGACCAAAGGTGTTGAGAATAGTTATAGGAACTCTTTGTTATAACCTCTATTCTCATGCTATTGCGTAACTATAGCAACCGTAGTTTGTTGATGCTAACTTGTCAATTTATAGTAAAAATTGTCAGTATAAAACGCACACTGTTTTGATAGATATGATTGAATTTGAACTTTGTACAGAGGTAATAAAGTGCAAATTGACTCTTGGACGTTAGGAACATACCTAAATTGCTTAAACAACAGTGAGTGCTTGCAATTCAATATGAACTTTATACAATAGCAATAAAGCTCGTTTTAGTTAAAAAACGTTTGTATGGGAAAAATAAAAAAGGGCTGTTTTTAGGGTTTTTCAATATTTCTGAGAGATTTTCTTAATATTTTTTTCCATAAGAACCTTCTCCTAATAATAACAAATACAACAAAAAAAGAATTAGTGAAATCGGTCCAGCCATTCACGCGTGAGGCCGTGACCAAGGAAAACGGGTTTCATTTTTATATATATAGATTAATATAATTATGTTTTAAATTCGTATCAATATTACATCAGATAAGATGCGCTGTGACCTACAAAGTTGTAAAAAGACAAAAAGGGTCCATAAAACTCATCATTATGAACAACTTTTACTACAGGACCAACCCGGAAATCGAGAAAAAATCAGCTGTTCCATACATTTTGTCAAATCGGGTGTCATTGAATTTTTCTATGGAACAGCTGCGTTTTTCTCGGTTTCAAGGTTAGTCCCATGGCAAAAATTGTTCATACTGATGAGGATAAGGAGCTCTTTTCGTCGGAATATACCACTTTTCAGCTTAGTGCGAGTTTGGTGTAAGTCTTTCTTTGTAGTTTAGGTCAAATCTTGCAACTGAATTTTGAACCACTTCCCGATGTCCCATTGAGCTGAAACTTGGTATACGCGTGTAACCCCGATGACAATGGAATAAAAGCTTGTTTTTAAATTTTTTTGACTTGTCTCAGTTTACATCAGATTAGATTCGCTAAAAAAAACAAAACAAACGGCAGGTGTGGACAAATTGTCTTTCCATCGTTTTTATCCCGCGAGAAAGAGACAAAGATATCCATATTCTATTTCAACTGTTTGTGAAACGATAAATAATTATTATGTAACTTTACAGACACTCGAGATAAAAAAGTCAAATGCGTGTCGGGCCGCAGAATTGTTTTGGTTCCGTACAATGAATTATTATTTATCACGTAATCTGTTACCCCTTTGAGGAGTTATATAGGGTTCTAAGGAAAGAATATGCTAAGCCGGAAAGACCTCATATTACTCATCATTAAAAACAACTTTTACTACGGAACCAACCTGAAATCGAGAAAAAAAAGCTACTGTTCCGCACATTTTGTCGAGTGTCATTGACATTTTTCTATGGAACAGCTGATCAGCCTGTACCTATGTACATTAATTGGAATTGAATGCTTTTCCACGCATAAAGAAATAAATGAAAATTGAATTCAAATGACTCCGTAAGTCCCTTTTTAGTGTTTTCCGAAAATATAAAATAACTAGCTGACTCGACAGACGTTGTCCTGTCTTAACGATGACTATAATTCGAATGGGTAAAAAAAGCCATTGCGTCAATTCTTGTCAAATGTCAAAAGTTACATTAAAAAAGTTTACATTGTCCAAAGCGCTAAAGTTAAATAGTGGTATAAGTATTTTTAAATTTTCTAATTTTTATGTTTTTTTTACTATAAATTGAGATGTGAGCTATCCTATCTCCTAAGTTAGATCGAACTGCACACGGTGTGCAAATTTGATTGAAATCGGTTAAGTAGTTTAGGAGTCTATAGCGGACAAACAACGTGACACGTAATTTATATATATTAAGATTATGTAGCTATATTTTCCTACTTCCTATCCTACTAATATTATAAATGCGAACGCATGTGTGTATTTGTGTTTGTTCTACTAATCTGATTTTAGTGAAATTTGAATTGTAGACACTATTTTTTCTTTTTATTGTTTTTTTGCAAGCAATTTCGCACACTTTAGATTCTGGACTAGGCTAGGTAGGACAGGATTATTACAGTTTTTCATTATCGAGCGAGTAAAACCGCGTGACAAAACTAGTTGTTTTTATGATATTGCATAGCTTCTATCGCGGAACCATATTTTCGTTACCGAATCCAGAAATTCCGTAACGAAAATAACCTTACACTTTTCAGTGATACTTTTTAGTTTCGTTGCCATCTATCGATGAATAGTAGAACTTTTAATGACTTTTTGAAATATCACGCTTGTCTCTTTAGTAGTTCAGCAACTCGCCTCTAGGAGTCGAGTGTAAGGTTTCGATAAATAATTATAATTGCATAAGTTGATAAAAAATTATGCAATAGCTTTACCGCGGCAGTCCCCGAGTGCCACACGTCTTTTTATTTTGTTCACGTAACCCTAAACTCCGTGATAAGTACTGATGCTATTGACCTATTCATTAACGACTAGTGATGTGCCACAGTCCATAATGATCATATCGATGTTCAGACTAAACGTAAATTTCGATAGATTTTTATTGTAGGTTTATAAAATACAAAGTACGAGTAAATGTACAGTGATTATTATTTTGAATTAAATCTTACTAATATTGTACATTTATGTAAAGTTTATTGCAGTGAAATGTTGGATATTCTCATGACATATAATTTATGTTTTTTTTCTGAACACACTGTTTTTGAGTTACAAATAGTTTTCAGTTGAGGACTGAAGTAGTTGTCTAAGATGTAAGTATGTAATGTGGATGTGTGTGTGTGTTATATCGATTGTGATTTGGTTGTGTCTAAAAAATTAAAAAAGTTTTTTTAACGTCAATAAGCTTTTGACTACCAACTCGCCTGATGGTAAGCGATGATGTGTCGAAGATGAAGCACGCAGACTTAGAAGATACCTATTCACTCCGACCTTGAAAAGCCCAAGATTGTATCTCAGAGAACAAGGAAGCCGGCAGCCGGTTTGTTTGTTTGGGTGTTTGTTGCTCAATCACGCAAAAACGGCTGCACGAATTTACCTTAAATACCCTTTTATACAGGGTTATTCATAAAGGGTATGCTAAGCCGAAAATGGCTTATAGTACTCATCATTATGAACAACTTTTGCTATAAAGCTATTTTTGCTTGCTTTTTTAATTTAAAATTAACTTGTTGCGTGACCGCTCACAAATGATATCATACCTATTAGGTAAACATTAAAAATAACCCCAACGCTGAAACGGTTGAATCAATTTTGATGAAACATGTCTAAGAACAACCGCTAAAAACCCTGCTCTAAAAATAAAAAAACCGCATCCAAATCTGTGAGCTACGGCACTACAGACTGACACAGCTGTCAAACTTGTAACCCTTCTTTTTGCGTCAGAGGTTAAAAATGGTGAAAAGTTTGTCCGCAGCCCGGTCATAAAATATTCATAATAGTCGAGTTCATCAGTTCGACTTTGACGATCGATAAAGTTCACTTGCACTCTATTAACAGGCGAGGGGTAAGGATAGCGACAGAGGAGGTGGCGTGGGGTAGACTGGGTGAGGGAGGGCGAGGTTTCCGATTTCTAAATATGTACATTCTGAATCCTCACACGTAAGCAATGCATTGACAAACGCCATTGCAGGTTTGTTCTATCATCAGATAATAACTTATCATTTGATCAAATACCTTTTAGACGGGACAATTTAGACATTCGAGGGTACAGTAATAGGCTATTTAACACTATTAAAAAATGCTACGAAATGTGGTCATTCTATTAGGTAATAACATAAAAAAACATATTTATCTCTGTTTTATCCAAAAATATTTATAGATTTTTCAAAATAAACAAAATAAATTCAAATTATTTTTTAAAATTCTTCAGCCACAAGAACGCTCTGTGATTGGCTACGCCTCGCGTGACGTCACACGCAGGTAAACATTGTTTAATGCTAAGACACTTTGTGTGATTTTATAATGTACACTTTGGTACAAGTTTGACGTTTGTCAAAGAATAAAGTTTGCTTACCTGCCTGTGACGTCACGCAAATCACATGTCGTCCGCCATTACCGAAACAGCGTTTTTAGCACGAATATTGTAATTTAAATTTTAACACAGTACTTATTTTACGAAAAATACTGCAAATTTCGCAGAAATATACATGTGGTGTATTAATCATATGCCAACGAATAATTTAAAACAGTTTTTCAAAATCAGTCAAATAGCCTATTCCCACCCAGCTGAAAATTGGTAGGATTGTTTAAAACACCATCATAAATGAAATAAAAAGTCGTCATCGATCCGATACGTGCAAAAATTTTTACTCCGGGTAGAAGGTCACCACAACGATTATTTATTTATTTGATCAGTTGGGATTACAGCATTCTTATTATTCTATCACTACTAGTATTAGCTGGTATATTTATTATTATTTAGTAAGCTTAATGTTGAAATATGCTGTTAATACTATAGCCCGGTCACATTATCTCCAGACCTCGCTGGAATGCGAACCTCCGCCCCGTTCTCCTTTCTCCATTTCACCACGATATTTTTTTCGCGAATTTCGGGTTGGTCCCATAGTAAAAGTTGTTCATAATGATGAGTACTATGAGCCCTTTTTGGCTTAGCATACCCTTTATGAATAACCTTGTATACAAACTTAATATACTACCTTAATTTTTGACCGAACGAAGTTTCAAATTCTAAGCCCATGTTCCCCTAGCTAGACTCTAGGGGAAAAAACTGGCGTATGTATGTATGGATGTTTGTTCGACGATATCTTGAGTATCTTCAATGCGAACTTCATAAAATTCTGCAAGTACCTACAATACAACACAATACAATACAATTACAACACATAACATTACATACATACACAAACACTCACTTACTTATTACATTTCATTGTACAATACAATTCCAATTTCTTAATTTTTGAAGTTATACTTCTTTTGGCGCGATAGAGAAAAATGATGAGAGTGAATTTTTTACGATGCGCGCGCACACCGACACCTAAATTCTACATCGTGAAGTTAGTTCTAGGTGGCACGATGCGCGCGCACACCGACACCTAAATTCTACATCGTGAAGTTAGTTCTAGGTGGCACGATGCGCGCGCACACCGACACCTAAATTCTACATCGTGAAGTTAGTTCTAGGTGGCACGATGCGCGCGCACACCGACACCTAAATTCTACATCGTGAAGTTAGTTCTAGGTGGCACGATGCGCGCGCACACCGACACCTAAATTCTACATCGTGAAGTTAGTTCTAGGTGGCACGATGCGCGCGCACACCGACACCTAAATTCTACATCGTGAAGTTAGTTCTAGGTGGCACGATGCGCGCGCACACCGACACCTAAATTCTACATCGTGAAGTTAGTTCTAGGTGGCACGATGCGCGCGCACACCGACACCTAAATTCTACATCGTGAAGTTAGTTCTAGGTGGCACGATGCGCGCGCACACCGACACCTAAATTCTACATCGTGAAGTTAGTTCTAGGTGGCACGATGCGCGCGCACACCGACACCTAAATTCTACATCGTGAAGTTAGTTCTAGGTGGCATTAGTGGCGGTAAGTCCCTCTTTGAGGAGTGGCTTGAGAGGCGCCACGGCGCCCTTACCTTCCGTCTGACGCAGGTTCTCACCGGACATGGTTGTTTCGGGAGGTACCTGCACCGAATCAGGCGGGAGGAAACGCCCGGATGCAACCACTGTGAGGATCGGCCGGAGGACACGGTGGAGCACACCGTGGAGGTCTGCCCCGCTTGGGTGGAGCCCCGCCGTGTTCTCGTAGCGGCGATCGGCGGCGGCGATCTCTCGCGTCCGGCCCTGGTGCAAGCCATGGTCCGGGGCGAGGAGGAATGGGACGCCGTCGCCTCCTTCTGCGAAGCAGTGATGCTAGCGAAGGAGGTGGCGGAACGTGAGAGGGAGAGAACCTCTCGTCCCAGCCGCCGCCGTGGGAGGCGCTCCGGGCGTCGGGGGTCACGTGACGACCTCCGGCCACCGTAGACGCGGGCCTGTGGACGGTGAGCTATTGGGCTAGCTCGCTGTCCGTCCGTCTTATGACGACACAGGCCGTGTCGACGGCGCGTTCGTGTTCCACGCGCGCCTCAAAGAGATGTCAGCAACATGGAAGGGGCCCGAAAGGGCCCATGCCCGTCGGGGCTGCGGGTAGAAGTTACCGCGGCCTCGGCGTCACAAGGGCGTAGAAGGAACATGGGTGGTTTTTGGTCAGTAGAAGTCTGACACTCCCTTCCGCTCTGCCCAAGAGTGGGAGGGGTCATTTGATGATTTCCCACCCCCCAAAAAAAAAAAAGGTGGCATGAAAATTGATAACTATGTTCAAGTTGTTTATTCTAGTATTTTTATATTTAGAACACGTGTTTCGTAAGAGTACAATTAAACAGTGTGAATAAATAAATATTATTTTGGTGTTTATAATAAATCAATTTCATATACGACGGTGATAGTATTTACTATTAATTTATTATTTATTAGTATATCTATATAATTTTATTGAATATTAGTGATAAAACTGATTTGAATAAACTGTTTTGAGTGCATTTATAGATTTGAGGGTAATTGTCGGTATGTATAATTTATTTTTCCATACGCCAAAAAAGTATAACTTCTAACGCATGTACATACTCGTAAGTACACACACTCATTTTTTTTTGTGTGCATTTCAATACAAATACAAAATACAAAAAAATATTTCAAGTATTATTTTTATGGTCAATAAATATTTCAAACACAAAATAATTTGCCAAAAGTTTACATTTAACCTTATACTTAACTAATAAACAATTTACTAAAAACCAAAAAAGAATACAAAAAGAAATAATATAATAAAATTTTTGAGCTCGAACATGAGCTAAATAAGTCGAAGATAGGAGTCGCAAGGTTTAGTTTGCCGCAAACGAATTATAATGGTACTCGTATCGAATAACAAAAAACATCGACATCGATACCGCACATCCCTACCGCAGCCACCAGTTTCCTGTTACTAGTGCCGTCACAAATGATCAGTCAAGGTTGAATCGTCTCGCGCGTCGCTATACATACGAGACGTGTTTTTTTTACAGTTTTTATTTTTTATTTTGTGGTTAATGTGATTTTTGGCATTTATTTTTTTTGACTTTAGCTAGGAGTTTATTTATGTGAGTACCTACCATCGTATTTTTATCCAAATGTATTTTTTTTTTTTTGCATATTAAGTAGGTATTTATTCAAGTTAAATACAAGACCAATAGTTGACCGAAGATACAAAAAAAAACAGTACCTAGGTAATCATTAAAAAATAATTTGATAAAAAGGTGGAAATTATAATTTTAAATAACACCTATAAGTTTTAGCAAATAAATAATTTAAAATTCGCGTGATAAGGTAGGTAATTAATTAATTTTTATTTTATAACTAACGTTTGTTTACATTTTAATTCTAAAGCATTGGAATTCCATTTAAGTTAAAACCAATATTTAATTTAATTAACATATTTTCGATGACTTGTTTGTCCTTATGTTCGACCATAACCGTAACCAAATGTGGTGGCTTAGCAACAAAGCCCTTCTAAAAAACCTTAGCTAACCAGCATAACCTTGTGATATTTAGTCAAATAATACAGCTAATTGTAATACTAATTTAAAAAAATTACAATATCAGTTTGTTAAATATTTTGTACTAGCTGCGCCCCGCGATTTCACTCGCGGTCAAAAAATTAACAAAAAAAATCCGGGATAAAAAGTAGCCTATGTGTTAATCTTGACCATGAACAACCTTTAATCCAAATTTCATGTAAATCCGTTCAGCCGTTTTTGCGTGAAAGAGCGACAAACATACATTCTTACAAACTTTCGCGTTTATAATATTAGTAGGAAGTAGGATACTTCTTACTCCAACCAAAGTAGCGAGTTATATAGGTTTGTATTTATTTAGCATTTGTGTATAATATCTTATCTTATCTTCTTAATCTTAATATATATAAATCTCGTGTCACAATGTTTGTCCTCAATGGACTCCTAAACCACTTAACCGATTATAATAAAATTCGCACACCATGTGCAGTTCGATCCAACTTGAGAGATAGGATAGTTTAAATCTCAAATTATAGTCGCAATTTTAATTTATTGAAAATTATATATATACTGATAATTTTTACTATAAATTGACAAGTTAGCATCAACATACTACGGTTGCTATAGTTACGCAATGGCTTTTGACAGGACAACGTCTGTCGAGTCAGCTAGTAATATATATAAATTACGTGTCACGTTGTTTGTCCGCTATAGACTCCTAAACTACTTAACCGATTTCAATCAAATTTGCACACCGGGTGCAGTTCGATCTAACTTAGGAGATAGGATAGTAGCTCACATCTCAATTTATAGTAAAAAAAACATGAAAAATTAGAAAATTTAAAAATACTTAAACACTAATTTAACTTTAGCGCTTTGGACAATGTAAACTTTTTTAATGTAACTTTTGACATTTGACATTAAAATTTGACATAGAATTGACGCAATGGCTTTTTTTACCAATTCGAATTAAATAGTCATCGAGACAGGACAACGACTGTCGAGTCAGCTAGTATTTATCTAAAAGGTGTTACATACCTGACTGACATATCAACACGTACCATATCAAAGAATAACAACAAACAAACAGACATACATACTAATTTATATGACCTGTTTAATGCAGACAGCCACTAAGAAAGAAATTTACAATATTATACCCTTAAGGGGGTGAAATGAGATAAATCCCTTTCTTTTCGAACATTTATTTGTACAAAACCATAATATATTCTGTGGTGTAAATTAGTATTTGGAAAGTTAATATAAAACAACTCCATATTTTTTATAGACATGATTTAATAAACGGCCTCATTTTATGTATTAAGTACTTATACAAATATAATTATTTTTACAAAACAAAAAAAAACAAAAAGACTTCAAAAGACCGACTATTGAGTTATTCATCTACTTGTCGCGCACGTACATAATGCTTTAAGACTTATATGGTTTTCTCATGGATACCATTATCAGAACTGGACTACATTAAAAAGCTTTCTAATAAAAAAATAATCATCAAAATCGATTCACCCAGTCAAAAGTTATGAAGTAACAAACATAAAAAAAAACGTACAGTCGAATTGATAACCTCCTCCTTTTTTGAAGTCGGTTAAGAATAGCAGCGTCCAGCAAACAATATTACTTATATTGCTTACTGTAGGCTACGCTAGTGAAGTCACAAGCAAAAGCTAGTTGGTTTTAAATTTTACGAACAACAAAGCCAATGGCCCCAAAAAGTTTAAAAATAAACTTGGGACCTCACCCAGGTAGATTTTAAAACCAGATTAGTTTTTTTACATTATTAGGTATCTTCTAGTTTTCGTTCGCGGCTCCTCTAACATAAAACCGGTATTTTTATTTTATACAAACATTATCATTTCATTTCAACCCCTTTTTGAGTCATCCCTGTCAAAAAATATTAAAAGACACCATTTGTTACTATTAACTGATAAATACTTATATTTCATAACTATAAGTTCAAAAATAAAGGACTTTCATAGAAATATTTTACCCATTGTAACCCCTTAGACGGGTTGAATTTAAAAAAAACCCTTTCTTGAACCAACATTTACTTTTTCCAGTATTCACTCAGCCATCGCTACAAAATTAATAATACAAACAAAGCATTTATGAATATGAATATGTGATGTGAATATAATTATATGATGGGGTCACATGTATATATTTATCCAATCACACCAATACAGGGTTTTAAGGAATGGGCATACTAAGCCGAAAAGGGCTCCATTATGAACAACTTTTATTATGGGACCCACCCGAAATTCACGAACAAAATGTATAACAGCAGATTTTTTTTCGCGAATTCCGGGTTGGTCCCATAATAAAACTTGTTTTGTTTATTACTGATGAGAAATATGAATCCTTTTCGTCTTAGTATACCCTTTCTTCATAACCCTGTAATTGCGCAAGTATGTGGCAATAATATCGCAAAATTACAACGACTATACGATTACCTACTGAGATCGCAAAAATAATTTTATCCTCATCTTTATGGTAGGTAGGTTTTAGCAAAAAATATCCGGAAATTCATATATACATATATGAACTCGTATAAGTGCGTATCTACCAACCTTGTTCGTTTTTGTGCGAGTTCTTGCTGAATTTAATAAAGCAAGTAGCAACCTACTAAAATAGGCGAGACGAAAGATTTTAAAATCCTCTTCCTTTCTATTCCTATGTTTTATTTTTTAAGCTATTGCATAGCTTCTATCGCGGGCCTTGAGCGTGGAGACCGAATCCAGAAATTCCGTAACGAAACTAATCTTACACTTTTTAGTGATACTTTTTAGTTTTGTTGCCATCTATCGATGAATAGCAGAACCTTTAATGACTTTTTGAAATATCACGCTTGTCTCTTTAGTTCAGCAACTCGCCTCTAGGTGTCGAGTGTAAGGTTTCGATAAATAATTATAATTGCATAAGTTGATAAAAAAATGCTATGCAATAAATAGCTTTACCGCGGCAGTCCCCGAGTGACACACGTCTTTTTTTAAAAGCTGACTTCTCCCCTAAATCATTGAATCGGCGATTTTTTGATACTGCCGTCATGCCTACTGAATCTCTATTTCCTTTTGTCTTTGCATCACGCGTGAACGGATGCAACAATTTCGCCAATTATTTTTTTGTTTTGTTAATTATTGTCAGAAGAAGGTTTTAATGAAAGAAAAATTAAGGAAGTTGAGCGGAACATTAGAAAATTTAAAACAATACGAATTCAATTACAGTGTCATTGACATTTTTCTATGGAACAGCTGATTATTTTTTCGCGAATTTCGGGTTGGTCCCATAGTCAAAGTTCATAACGATGAGTACTATGAGCCCTTTTCGGCTTAGCATACCCTTTATGAATAAACCTGTAGGTATACAACGTCTATCGGGTCAGCTAGTTTATTTTTAAAAGTAATGTGATTTAATAGCTCCTTTAATTAACAGTTAGCCCAAGATGGTGCTACTCATTACCCTTATCATCTTCTTAATATATATAAATTACGTGTCACGTTGTTTGTCCGCTATAGACTCATAAATTACTTAACCGATTTCAATCAAATTTGCACACCGGGTGCAGTTCGATCTAACTTAGGAGATAGGATAGCTCACATCTCAATTTATAGTAAAAAAACATGAAAAATTAGAAAATTTAAAAATCCTTAAACCATAATTTAACTTTAGCGCTTTGGACAATGTAAACTTTTTTTATGTAACTTTTGACATTTGACATAGAATTGACGCAATGGCTTTTTTTACCAATTCGAATTAAATAGTCGTCGTTAAGACAGGACAACGTCTGTCGAGTCAGCTAGTATCTCTATAAATAATCTTCTTATGTATAAAAAAATGAATCCCCGTTCGTTTGTCTGGCTATAACTCGAGAACGGCTGGACCAATTTGAATATATATATTTTTTTGTTTTGTTCGTTCTACTAGGAAGGTTTAAAAGTAAAAAAAGGCGGGTGAAACCGCCGGGTGCAGCTAGTGGTAAATAAAAATTATAAACCAAAACAACAGAATTAAATGTAAATTATAAACCAAAACAACAGAATTAAATGTAAATTATAAACCAAAACAACAGAATTAAATGTAAATGTTTCAAGTACAAGTCAATACACAGGGTTTTAAGGAAAGTGTATGCGAAGATGAAAAAGGCTTGTAATATCTACACATCATAATAAACAACTTTTACTACCAGACAAACCTGGAATTCGCAAAAGAAAATCAGCTGTTCCATTCATTTTGTCGTGTATCAATGATATAATATATTATCTACTCGTTTGGAACAGCTGATTTTTATTTCGCGGATTCCGGGTTGGTCCCATAGTAAAGTTGTTCAATGTTCATATTGATGAGTACTATGAGCCCTTGCCCTTGCCTATGATTGCGGACAAACGTTCCGTTGGCAGACCATCAGCCCGATGGGTCGACGACATCAGACCCATCGCGGGTCATCCGTGGATGAGATTGGCCCGACACAGGGAAGAATGGCGCAAGGGAGAGGAGGCCTATACCCAGCAGTGGGTCGATACAGGCTGACGATGATGTTGATGATGATGAGCCCTTTTTGGCTTAGAAAACCCTTTACTTATAATTATAACACTGTAAAGCCCTGCATGTATCAATGAGTATTATGAGCCCTTTTCAACTTAACATACCCTTTCCTCATGCCCTGTAGATAAAGCTCAGGACCTAAGTGTAAAACAAGTTAATTTTAAAAGTATTTTTTAAAACAAGCTTTTACTGCATTGCCATCGGAGTTCCACATGTATAGGTACCAAATTTCAGCTCAATCGGACATCGGGAAGTGGTTCAAAATTCAGTTTCAAGATTCCACCCGAACAAACATAGTTACATACATAGATTGTTTGTTAGTCATCTTAAATTAAAAAAGATTAAATAACAAACTAAAATAATTAAAACAAAGTTTACAAAGCTAAAAATAAAAAATTAGGTTTTGCCCGTGTGGCAAGGTACCAAGAACGCTGGCTGCATTCCCGCGCTGAATTGCCAGTGAAATTCTTTGCCCGAGGATTGTTAGTTAAATAAATACTTTTAATATTTCTTCCAGATTATGAAGCTCCTCGCGCTGCTGTCGCTGTGCCTGCTGGCCGCCGCAGACGGCTACAAAGTGCTCTGCGTGTTCGGGATCCCTTCCAAGAGTCACCACAACCTCGGGCAGGGCATCGTGAAGGCACTGCTGAAGGCTGGCCATGAGGTACTGTACTGCGATCGGACTCCAAGTTCATTTTGCGAACAGCACGAGTGTGGAATGCTCTGCTTAAGAGAGATGCCACACGAGCGCTGCGACGCAACGACGACGCAACTTTCTCCGACGTCGCAGCATCGATGTAAGTAGATGAATATGATGATATAGATATTACATTACATTACATTACTTGCATACTAGATCGATGGTATATTCTAAACAATACTGCGTCGTCGCAGCGACGACGCAGCGCAGCGGCAACGCCCGTGTGGCATCTCCCGAGTTCTTCGATGGTTATAATATGGGTTTTCAAATCGAGAGTGAATCGGTATATTCAGAGCAGATTTAGTAATGCATGAACGTACTGAGAGCTGTGTACTCAGTGTAGGCTAGTGAGACGCGAATATGTGTCTGTTCTGCTTCGGCTACAAAAGCCACCAACCCGTGCAGGGCATCGTGAAGGCACTTCTAAAGACTGGCCATGAGGTTTTTCCTTTTTCTATGATAGGCTTGAGTTTGACCGCCATTTTACCTGGTGGCATGATTTCCCGAATATATCGAGATCGAGATTTTTAAATGTTTAAAAACACGATGTTGTTTTATTTGCCTTAATATAGTTAGACTTATAAATAATGAATTTTAAAAATTCTCCTGTCTCGACTAAAGGCGAATTTCTCAAGAATCCTCGAGCAGAAACCTTAGTTAACCCTGACCTGTTCAAAATAAAACAATACAAAATAAATGACTGAATGAATGAATGAATTATTTATCAAAGACCAGAAGGTCGGTAGACTGCTTATCAAAAATTATGTGGTGCAATGTGCTCTGTCATAATGACAACCAAAAGCACATAATTGTAATGTTTAGATAATTATTAATTATCACGTACGAAAGTAAACTTCAACTATCTTATCACTGGCTGAAAACTAAATCGTAAAGTGGAAGATAGATAAAAAGGTAAGGTTAGTAGATACCCAAGTCTCTCTTTTTTTCTGACTTTGGGAAAGCCAAAAGAAAGGGTTATGTTTTTACCGACTTCAAACAAGAACATTATTTTTACAAAACAAAAAACAAAAACCGACTTCAAAAGACCGACTATTGAGTTATTCATCTATTTGTCGCGCACGTACTTAATGCAAATTTAAGACTTATATGGTTTTCTCATGGATACCATTATCAGAACTGGACTAAATTGAAATGGGACCAAATGGGAAGCGTCAGCTTTCTAATAAAAAAAGAATCATCAAAATCGATTCACCCAGTCAAAAGTTATGAGGTAACAAACATAAAAAAAATAAAAAAAAAACAGTCGAATTGATAACCTCCTCCTTTTTTGAAGTCGGTTAAAAAGAGAAGACTGTTCTCAGACATTTTTTGTCAAAGGCATGCCTAGTTGGTTGTAAAAAAATAAGTATGTTATACGTATGTTTGTCACGCAATTACGCCGTCAATTATGAACTAATTTTGACTCTTTTGTCCGATTTCGGAAAACCCATTGGGATTTTGGTCTCATATTTAAAAAAAATCATAATAATAAATACTACGACCCCTTTTCGTCTTAGCATACCCTTTCCTCATAACCCTGCATATCTTCTTCTACACAACAACACTAAACAGTACGACAAACATGTAAATTAAAGTTAATACAATATTCCATACAATCGTGTCAAATTGATAACCCCTTTTTTTGAAGTCGGTAAAACAAACGCTGAATCATGGTTACAATGAAAAAGCGTCTCGAATGTTGACAAAAACAAGTTACTCGTACATAGGTCTTATCTTTTATATAAAAATGAATCGCTGTTCGTTTGTCTGGCTATCTCGAGAATGGTTGGACCACGAAGCTAATACAATGTAATATAATGTATTAGTATTACAATGTATTAATACAATGTATTAGCTTCGTGGGTTGGACCGATTTCGCTAATTTCATCATGAAATATTTGTATAAGTTCAGGGAAGGTTTAAAAGTAAAATAAACAAAAATAGCGGGTGAAACCGCGTGCAGTTAGAGTTATTTCACTATACAACACGTCACATAGGTATATGTAAATGTATACGAGAAGCTGTATTAATGTGTGGCCTTGTCTATTACGCTATGAGTGACAAATGAAGGAACTGAATAATATCTTTTAGTTTTTTTTTTTTAATAACTAAATGCTGTTGGCCACTGAGACCTCTACAGCGTGCCGGGTGTTTGGCGAGCGCAAATAGCATAATCTATCCTACTATATTATATATCCCTACTAATATTATAAATGTGAATGTATGTTTGTTTGTTACGCTTTCACGCGAAAACTACTTACATCATCATGAAACTTTGTGCACATATTCTTGGAGGTATTATCTGTAACATAGAATATTTTTACTAAAAAAATATTTTTTTACGAAAGATAAAAACATTGTCAATAATTATTTTTACAAAAACCGACTTCAAAAGACCGACTATTGAGTTACTCATCTATTTGTCGCGCACGTACTTAATGCAAATTTAAGACTTATATGGTTTTCTCATGGATACCATTATCAGAACTGGACTAACTTGAAATGGAACCAAATGGGAAGCGTCAGCTTTCTAATAAAAAAAGAATCATCAAAATCGATTCACCCAGTCAAAAGTTATGAGGTAACAAACATAAAAAAAAAACATACAGTCGAATTGATAACCTCCTCCTTTTTTGAAGTCGGTTAAAAAATCTCTCAACCTCATTGTATGTGGTAATTTTTTTAAATGGAGAATCACAACTAAGCAATAAAATTTAGTTATCATATTAATTCATTTCTATTGTAAATGATCTTTGATACTTATTATGCGAGCGAAGCCGAGGGTAAAAGCTAGTGTTATAATAAAAATAAAAAAAGTTTCTATTTCACAATCGTAGTTCCCCACCAGGATACCCTGTCGGTGATGCCATGGAACACAAAGACAACTAACACCCAGACCCAGAACAGATATTTAAAATCATCATTCCAACCTGCGGAATTGAACCCGGGACCTGCCTTATAATTAAGACGGATAAACTACCATTGAGCCAAACAGGTCGTAAATATAGAACGGCGCGGAAATGTGTCTCTAGGTCAATCCAATAACGGGGTGTGTCGTGACGGGCGGGTGTTGCATCGACCCGGAGGGTCCGGGGTTGATGCCTCCCGGGTTGGGCTAGGTCAGTTACAGCTGAAAACAAGTCCTTCGTGGCATGCCGTGGAGGCTTTTCAAATACATTTAGGATTATTGGGTTAGTCACGAAAAAAAGTATGTGTAAATTCGGACGAATTGCTTTAAATATTTCAACATTTATTTCATACAAAAAATATACATAAATAGTTTTACTTAAGATAAATGGTTAGAAAAACATCATCATCTGCCTACCCTTATCCCACACGTGGGGTCGGTACAGTATGTACACCTCTTCCATTCATCTCTATCATTCGTCATATCTGAATACACTCCCTTCTTTTTCATATCATCTTTCACACAGTTCATCCATACTTTCTTTGGTCGAAAAGGTTGGTTCTTTGGTTGGTTTTTCTTTGATGGCTAGAAAAACATCTGGAATAAAAAAGCGTCTGTTGCCGAACTAGGCTTAAAGCGTACAGTGCCCTCCCTACATTGTTATGTAATTTCATTTTTTCTAAACATATACTAACATATATATATATATTAGTATATATTTATTAATATATATATATTCATTAATATATTAGACGGCCTGTTTGGCTCAGCGGTAGTGTAACCGCCTTATAAGCCAGAGGTCCCGGGTTCGATTCCCGGCCGGGCAGATGTTTGAATGATGAGTTTAAATATCTGTTCTGGGTCTGGGTGTTAGTTGTCCTTGTCTTTGTGTGTGTTCCGTGGCATCCCCGACACAGGATTTATCCTAGTGGGGAGCTATGAGTGTGAAACGTAATTTTTAATATACATGGTTATTCATAAAGGGTATGCTAAGCCAAAAAGGGCTCATAGTACTCATCATTATGAACAACTTTTACTATGAGACAAACCTAGAATTCGCGAAAAAAAAATCAGCTGTTCCATACATTTTGTCGAGTGTCATTGACATTTTTCTATGGAACAGCTGATTTTTGTTTGCGAATTTCGGGTTTGTCCCGTAGTAAAAGTTGTTCATAATGATGAGTACCTACTATGGGCCGTTTTCGGCTTAGCATACCCTTTATGAATAACCCTATATAATCTTTATAATATTATGTATATCTGCCTTATGGAATTAATTATATATATTTATATGTACATATAAACTTTTGCAAAGTTATTGTATCCAATCTTATATTATAATACATATACATTATATGAAGCGACAAAAGTGGAAAGATATATTTTTGTATTTATAGGTATGGTAATATTTTATTTAAATATTTATTTTTATTAACAATTATTTTTACAAAATAAAAAACAAAAACAGACTTCAAGAGACCGACTATTGAGTTATTCATCTATTTGTCGCGCACGTACCTACTTAATGCAAATTTAAGACTTATACGGTTTTCTCATGGATACCATTATCAGAACTGGACTAAATTGAAATGGGACCACACGGAAAGCGTCAGCTTTCTAATAAAAAAAGAATCATCAAAATCGATTCACCCAGTCAAAAGTTATGAGGTAACAAACATAAAAAAACATACAGTCGAATTGAGAACCTCCTCCTTTTTTTAAGTCGGTTAAAAAATGAAAACCACTAATTGGTTTTGGTGTGTGAGAAAGTTCTTCTCTCTACTTTCAATGTATGGAGTTTTTAAATGTGACAAATCAACTGTAGGACGAATTTACAATAACCCGTAGATTCCTAATTTCCTAAGTTAAGCCTATGTTTTACATTTACGAGTACATACGAATTTACATACCACTGGCTTTTCGGTGAAGGAAAACATCGTGAGGAAACCTGCATATGTCCGGAAATGAAATTCAATGGCGTATGTGAATCCAGCCCGCACTTGGCCAGCGTGGTGGAATACGGCCTAATCACCCTTCGAGGGTAGACCTGTATCCCAGCAGAGGGAGGATTAAAGGTTGCATATGAAGCCTATGTTATAAAAATAGATAGATAAACTCTTTTTTGTTCACACCATAAATTGCAGCACTTAAAACTAGTGCGACAACTGGCGGCCTTATCGCTAAGAGCGATTTTCCAAGCAACCTTAGGATGAAATAGATTCTTAAAAAACTCAACACGGAAGACACTAGGCGGACCTGTGTCGCGAAATCTAGGGCTCCAAAGTATATGATATTTATACATATAAACCTAGATTCTTATGTTATACAAAGTTCTAGAACAAAAAAAAAAAAAAAATAAACAAAGGCCTACGCTGCAACTATGGTTTTTGTAAAGCCGTCACGCCAATTTATTTTTTCTAGTCTTTTTATGCCATCTTAAAAATGTTAAATCTTTTAATTCACTAGATTTATTAAATTTAATTTAACCTCAATTAATTTAATACTAAAATATCTGACGTGACTTACCTCTAACATTCAATGCTATTTTAGGATAATAAATATTTCTGATACTTTGTCCTTATTTATTTACGTGCGTCGATGATTATGTTTTGTTTTTGTATAACAGGTAACATGGCTGACTCCCTTCCCACCGAAGGATCTAGAAAAAGGGCTCAAAATCATCGATGGATCGTCCACTATATCGATCACTGAAGGTAACTAATATCTTCTTCTTATATATAAAATTCTCGTGTCACAATGTTAGTTAACATACTCCTCCGAAACGGCTTGACCGATTTTTATGAAATTTTTTATGCATATTCAGTAGGTCTGAGAATCGGCTACTATCTATTTTTCATACCCCTAAGTGATAAGGGTTGTCCACCCCTAACATTTATTTTTATTTTTTGCATAATTTTTTTATTTTTTACAATGTGGCTAATGTGGCATTAAAATTATATACAGCCCTAAATTTTCACCCTTCTATCACCAACCCCAATTTTTTAATAGTCACTAGAAATCATTTATACGGCAAAACAACGTTTGCCGGGTCAGCTAGTGTAAATATAAGTATTATATACTAGCTGACCTGAAGACAAGGAATGGACAAGGGAAGAGGTCGACCGTCTCCTGGAAGTGAGCGACGGGGGCGAGGAGGACATATCGAGCGATATTATGAGCTTGACCATCCTCTCGCCTCTGTCGCTCATGGAAACGGAGAGGGACGGGCCACCCCCTGTTCATTCTCTGGATGACTAGGGCTGAGCAGACGTGGAAGCCAACAAAAATGGATAAGCACGCTAGAATGATAAACAACAATAATAATAATAAAAACAAAACCAATAAACAAGCCACCGGCACTCTGGGTGGTACAAGTCTTGAAAATAACAAAAACACATTTAGGATAGAGATCATACAATCCAACCTCCAACACAGCGTCACAGGCTCCGCTACCCTGCGGCGAACTCTGGAGGAGCAACCTAACACAATAGCACTGGTCCAGGAACCATACTTATATCGAGGAAAGGTAAGTGACTTTGCGGCACTACGAGGCAACGTCTTTATTCCCCCTAAGGAAAATAAAATGCGAACGTTTATTTACGTACCGAACCCTTTTAAAGCGTCACTGATAACACATTTGTGTACCGATGACCTCACTGTAATCAAATTGGAGACCGGCCTACAAGGCAGGCTCAGCTCTATTATATTAGCCTCGGCATACATGGATGGGACGCACGAGGCGCCACCTCCTGAAATAGAGGGGCTAATGCAGTTCTGCTCAATCAACAACTTAGAATGCGTAATAGGCTGCGATGCGAACGCACACTGCGTAGTCTGGGGAAGCCCAGACACAAACGACAGAGGGAAAGACGTGCTTGATTTTGTCCTCAGGCATGACCTGAACATCTTAAATCGAGGATCAGAACCAACGTTTGTGCCTTCTTGGGCGAAAACGATTATAGATATCACGTTAGCCACAACCGCAATCTCCGACAGCATCAAAGACTGGCGTGTGGCAACGGAGGACTACTCCGGCTCTGACCATCGAAGGATAAGGTTCAGTCTAAATGTAGGAAAGCACTTACCTCGCACCTACAGAAATCCCAGAAAGACTGACAAATCACTCTTCTCTGAAAAACTCCAGGAAAAACTGCTAAATATACAGCAAGTTAAGATTAGCACAGAACTCACCCCAAACGAAATAGAGGACATGGTACGATCGATAGCAGGTATTTTAAAAAGCAGCTACGAAAGCTCATGCCCTCTAAAGACGGAGAACAGTGAGATACTACATAAAAAAGATAAATGGTGGAGCAGAGTACTCAACAAACTGAGGAAGAAAGCTAGACATCATTTCAACAGAGCGATGAACACCAATCAGGAAGAGGATTGGCAAGAATATAGAAAAGCTCGACACCAACTAAAAGTAGAAATTATCAGGAGTAAGAAAAACTCCTGGAAAAAATTCAGTAACTCAATACAGTCAGAGAGCGAAACCGCAAGGCTTAGAAAGATAGTATCAAACAACACCCAAACCAAACTAGGTACCCTAAAAAAACCAGATGGCTCATATACCACGTCGGAACAAGAACAGTTTGAACTGCTTTTACAAACTCATTTTCCGGAATGTCGACTTGAACATGAAGGTGGGTGGGAAACTAAGATCCCCCATCAACCCAGAAGGGAAGACTGGGACTTTGCGTCCTCCATCGTTACTGAAGAGGCTCTACTATGGGCGGTCTGTACCTTCCAACCCTTCAAGAGCGCAGGATCGGATGGAATCTTTCCGGCACTCCTGCATTGGAGTGTAAATAAGATAAAATATCACCTCGCCGCCATCTTCAAATCATGCCTCGCATGGAAATACATACCTAAGGCCTGGAGGGAAGTCAAAGTAGTATTCCTGCCAAAGCCGGGTAAATCAGACTATACAAACCCAAAGTCATTTCGGCCTATTAGCTTAAGCTCTTTTCTTTTAAAGACGCTAGAAAGACTATGTGACAAATATATCCGAAATGGACCGCTACAGGAGAAACCAGTGCACCAAAACCAACATGCCTACCAAACAGGAAAATCAACGGAAACCGCCTTGCATCAGGTGGTACACAAGATTGAATCTGCTATAGAAAACAAGCAGTCATGCCTAGTAACCTTTATCGACATTGAGGGGGCCTTTGACAAAACGACGTTTCCCAGTATCGAGTTGGGGCTCAGAAGGCACAACGTCGACGAAGGAGTGAGCAAATGGATCACAACAATGCTGTCTAATAGAGCAGCAAATATAGAGTCTTCTAAAGAGTCGCGCTGCGTCGTCACTAAAGGTTGCCCCCAAGGAGGAGTGATATCCCCTATTCTTTGGGTAATAGTGGTAAATGAACTAGTCGAACTCTTAAACAAAAATGGAATAACTACCATTGCTTATGCAGATGATCTGGCAATAATGATATCTGGACTTTTCGAATCAACACTATGTGAAAAAATGCAGAAAGCTCTCCGAATAGTAGAAGATTGGTGCGAAAAGCACAATCTCTCTGTTAATCCGCAAAAAACAGAAATGGTGTTATTCACGCGTAAAACAAAAATACCAAAATTAAAACTACCGACCCTTTTTGGAACGGGACTAACTTTAAACAAGGAAGTGAAATATCTCGGAATTTGGCTAGATAATAAACTTCTTTGGGGAAAACAACTAGATCACGTTACTACTAAAGCCACAAACATACTATGGCAGTGCACCAGGGCAGTTGGCAAAGACTGGGGACTGAAACCAAAACTATGTCGATGGCTATACACGGTAATAGTCAGGCCAGTACTCACATACGGTAGCATAGTGTGGTGGCCCAGAACAATCCTGGCAACAACCATCACCAAGCTACAGAAACTACAAAGGCTGGCATGTTCACTAATAAGTGGCTGCTCAAAGTCGACACCATCGGCCGCCCTTAACGTAATTCTAGGTCTGACGCCATTACACTTGCACATACAGCAGGAAGCAATGGCGTCGGCACTAAGAATCAAATCCTTAAACCAGTGGAAAGGCGTCGGATACACCACAACCCACTGTAGAATCTTAGACAGAGCAACAAAAATCGTCCCAGACGCAAGCCGAGGGACTGACAAAGTTGCTAATGTACATCTGGACAACAAAAACTATGAGCTAGTGACAGAAGAACGAGTCCAAGCTGACATCGTAGATGCTGGTCCAAAGAAATATAACATTTACACGGACGGTGCAAAAAATAATAAGGGTGCTGGTTGTGGTTACTACTCACTGGAGCTGGGTATCAAAGAGTCCATAGCCCTAAATAAGACTACAACCGTATTGCAGGCAGAGGCGATGGGCCTTCTGCTTGCGGCAAGATTGGTACTCACAAAAAACTCGGAAATAGAAAGAAAAGATGATCAACTCACGTTCATCACTGATAGCGCAGCAATCATCTACGCACTCAGAAAGCCAACAACTAGGTCCAGAGTGGTATCGGAATGCCACTTTACTCTACAAAATTTAGCAACCAGAAATACAGTTACTGTGGAATGGACAAAAAGTCACAGCGGATGTAAAGGAAATAACAAAGCCGACTTACTCGCAAAGGAAGGCATAAAGAAAGAAATTAAGGCAGATGTCGCGGCACTGTGTAAACCAACGGCATTGGAAACGCGGAACCTGTTAATTGCCTACACGGAAAAAGAACAGCAAAATCTATGGAACAAAACTACAGATTGTAAACACTCAAAAGCTTTTTACCCATCGTTAAATAGAAAAGCGACCAACAAACTACTCAAGTTAACCAGGACAGATCTCCGTACAATGATAGGCATTATCACTGGCCACTGTGAGCTAAATTACCACTTACACAAAATTGGAGCTACGGACAGTCCGCTGTGCCGAGGCTGTTTACAAGAGGACGAAACCGTGGAGCACGTGCTGTTGCACTGTGAGGCCACGGAAGATATAAGATCAAGGTCGAGGCTCCTTGAAGAAACCACACAACAAGTCTCAAGTACCACAACACCTGGCGCAATGCAAGTGGAGGAGGTATGCCAGCGACCCCAGGCCGTGCTCCGTTATTTTAGGGAGCTCGGATGGTTGGGGTAAGCTGGCAGTCGGGGGGGCAATGCACAATACACCCCAAGCGGGACGTCGGTGCAGGTCGTATCACCCCCATTTAGAATTAGAATTAGAATTAGAATTAGCTGACCCCCGGCGGTTTCACCCGCAGTTTTTTTTTACTTTTAAACCTTCCCTCTAATAGAGCAAACAAAACAAAAAAAAAATTAACAAACATACCAAAAAGATCGGACCAATATCTGAAATTCTGAACACACCTATATTTGACAACCAAGTGACACTATTTTTTATTTCTAAAAAGACAATAGAGATCGGACATCCCGAGTTTACCGTACATACCGATAGGACGAATGTTTCACAGGTAGGAAGTTTGTATTGGAAAATTATATTGTCGATTTTAGTATTTTTCTTTACTTTCTTTCTTTCTTCTTTCTTTACTTTCTTCTTTATTATTCATGTTTCTCGCCGTTTAAACCTCCCCTGAACTTTTACAAATATATCAAGATCAAAATTAGCGAAATCGGTCCAGCCGTTCTCGAGTTTTAGCGAGACTAACGAACAGCAATTCATTTTTATATATAAGAAGAAGATTAGTTAGTCTTTTCGGCGAAGGAAAACATCGTGAGAGAACTTGCAAATAATATGCACCTCATTTTTGTATAATGGGAATATTTTTTATTTGGACAGATTTAAGTTATTCAGTTATTTTTAAAGGTCTAAGCCGAAAAGGGCACACAGTACTGATCATTATGAACAACTTTTACTCTGGGACCAACCCGAAATTCGCGAAAAAAATCAGCTGTTCAATACATTTTGTCGAGTGTCATTGACATTTTTCTATGGAACAGCTGATTTTTTTCGTGAATTTCGGGTTGGTGTCATAGTAAAAGTTGTTCATAATGATGAATACTATAGGTAAGCCCTTTTAGGCTTAGCATACCCTTTATAAATAAAGATAGAGGCCAGGTTTCGGTCACGTGCTGCGTCGACCAGACGAGAAGAGAGCTCTTTATAAATTTTCTTAGCGATATGTCTATGTACTAAAATAATTGTAATTTATTTATATTTTACAGAAAATTAAAAATAAGCTAAAATAACAAACTAAAATAACTAAAACAAAGAAATTTACAAAGCAAAAAATCAAAGAGTAGGTTTTGCCCGTGTGGCAACGTACCAAGAAATTCTTGGCGCTAGGAATGAGCCAGCCTTCTTATCACCAGCGGCGTCGACTAAGCGAGGTGTAATTTGCTTGACAATTTTTTTTTTACTAGGACCCCATTGACCTAAAGTTTCGACGCCAAGCGGAAGAAATATGTAATTATTCGAAAGAGACGTATATTTGCGCCGCTTGGCGTAAGTAAGTACTTATTTCTTTTTTCTTTTCTTGTCCAGCTATCGACATGTCAGACAAGCGTAACGCAAACAAAGGCATGTCGTTTGTCCTCGAGTTCGCCACCAACATCTCGCTGGCCACCGCCAGGATTCCAGCGCTGAGGGAGACGCTGGTGAAGGAGCAGTTCGATGCTGTTGTCACGGAGACGTTTTTCAGTGATGTGGACGCGGGGTAAGGAACTATACAAAAGTCCTTAAAATTATCAGTTCCCTAACTAACTTTTTAAAGGATTGTTGCGAGGTGCTACTAACTACCATCTATGACCCAAAACTTAGTCTTGGATAGGTCTTTTCTGCGCCTATGAGAGTCTGCGCGTTATACCTGGGCATCGCTGCAAAGAACGCCACACGATCTTCTGCGTTACACGTCCACTTGCCACCAGCCTTACGCCGCTCCACTGCTCACAGACGCCCTTCTCCACGTTTGCCGATTAGTGCATGGTCTCCATCTAAAACCCGTCTTCACCAAGCGTTGGCGATTCTTCTAAAGATATAGCCAACCCACTGCCACCTTAGCTTGCTAATTCATTAAACTACGTCGGTTACATTTAGGTATACGTCGGATTTTAATGAAATTTGGTAGAGAAGTAGCTTATTCCCTAGATTAGCATAGAGACTATATACTTTTTATCCCGAAAAAAATAACCTTTCCTATAGGATAGCAAGTAAAACTGCTAGTACCTTAGGTTTAACATTAGGGCCGCGATTTGCGCCTTTCGTCACTCAATTGCATAAGAGTATTCGAATCTATTCTTCAGAATTCAAAATTCTGGGTGGCACAGACCTGTTATGGGTAAACGTGACGTCTAACATCAGGCAAGCAGTTTCTCGTCTCATCACTCGAGTATTCTAAACTATTTCTACATCCCCAGATACGCAGCCATCCAGCAAGTCCCCTGGATCCTGCTCAGCGGCGTGGTACTCCAGCCCACCGTGGAAGCCATGGTGGACGACGTCAAGTCCGTCGCGACTGTGCCCATGCTGCTCAACGACTTCCCGATACCTATGGGCTTCTTCCAGCGCGCTATCAATGTTGGGATGTACGCTTTTATGGCTGTGGATGGATGGTAAGTTTTTTTGATTTGATAATGGGCTTGCGTTTGTCTGGAATCTTGCCTGATGGTGAGCAATGATGAGGTCTAACTGGGTAGATTACATGTAACAAGTACAGTGGCCAGACAGTGTGCTTTCGGCCGAGTACTCGGTTTGTACTTATAAACATTTTGACTTTTGATTTTACAGTCAAAAGCGTGATTCGTTTTGATTTGCTCGGCCGAGAGTGCCCATTTGCTGTCTCGCCAGATGGCTGCACGATATATATCATACAGGTCTCAAAGAGAGAACTCGACTGTTTTGATAAAGTACTATTAATTTAGGTAGAAGGGTGCCATCTTAATTAAAACCCTGTTAAAAAAATAATTTAAATAAAAACTTTTTCCAGGTGGCGCCAAAGTGAAATCGACGCCCACTACTCGTCCATGTTCAGCGATCTCGCCGCCGCTCGGGGCATCCCCCTGCCCCCCCTAGAAGACGCCGTAAACAACGTGTCAATACTGTTCGTCAACTCTCACAGCTCGTTTGCGCCCGCCCAGAGTCTTCCTCCCAACGTGGTGGACATTGGAGGCTATCATATTGAGGCGCACAATACACCACTGCCTAAGGTAAGTTTCCCTGAAAAAAACAACCTACCTTACAGGATGCCATCAGTTTCAGATTCCAGGGGATTCTACTATACGACCTCCGGCCACCGTAGACGCGGGCCTGTGGACGGTGAGCTATTGGGCTAGCTCGCTGTCCGTCCGTCTTATGACGACACAGGCCGCGTCGACGGCGCGTTCGTGTTCCACGCGCGCCTCAAAGAGATGTCAGCAACATGGAAGGGGCCCAAACAGTGACGGATTAACCCTTAATCAAATTAAGCAATTGCCTAGGGCATTACGTCTGAGGGGGCACCAGAAGAAGCACAAAAAAATCCGTCCTTAGGGCATGATGTCTCACTCTCACGTCACCAAAAAAACACACCAAAAAAAGTTTCTAGGACTAATTTTAAAATTCGCGCGTTTTAAGTTGACATAGAGTCCGACCTAGAGTCATAACCCCACTCCCGCTTGCCCACTCGCTGCCCGCTAGTGCATTCGACAATTCGAATGCCCCGGAATTGACAACATTTCAAATTTTTTATGTTACTATTAATCCGGGAAAATTAGACCACAAAATAGGAGTACCCTTAGGTACATTAATTCCAGCCCAGCTTTTTTGTTGCTGAATCTCGATTATCATTATGAATTTCTATAATATTTGTTCAAGCACACTCCATCCATCTACAGCAGTTCCACAGCTATGAGCATTTATTATTTTTTGTTTATTTGTATGACTGTCAAACTTTTTTGTATGGCGGCTATCTTTTTTTATCATTACTCCAAAAGTGTCTATACTTGATCTACATTTCAAAAGTCAGGTGTACCCCTCTATCTTTTACTGTTTCCTAGATACGAGAGGTTACATTTTCCGTCAGCCATCATCATCATTTCACCGATTTGAGCCACAAGGAGTCATTTTTCAAAGTGTTTCGTGGGTTTGTCGGATTTAGCGATGTTTACAACTTCGGGAAAGCTCATTTACAAACTTGTGATGTGATCTACTGCTCACCGAGGCCTCTTAATAAAAAATGTCATATTTTTGGCCTGGTCTGAAATGAATATTAGCATATCTCGAAAACCATAAGTCCTATCAACATGCATTTTAAAGCAATACTGTAGAAAATGTTATAGAGAATACACATGTCTTGAACAGTTTCCTCGTAGCTCGAACCATTTCTGAGAAAATCGCGAAAAACTCGTTTTGGTGACCTTTTACCCGGAGTAAAAATTTTTGCACGTATCGGATCGATGAGGACTTTTTAAGTTTCATTTATGATGGTGTTCTGAACAATCCTACCAATTTTCAGCTGGGTGGGAATTAATGTAAGGTCAGATGTATATATTAAATTTAAAGTAAATTTACCACGCTATATTTCGATATATCGATATTGTACATAGAGTCCGATATGTTAAAAACGTTAGATGTTAATACTATCTTGCGTGAATTCAATGCTCGGAAAAGCCGCAAGGCGCATTTCAATAAATAAATAAATTATGATTTGGTTTTTATTATTGTCGCACCTACTCCACTTCTAAAGAGTACGTTACATCTCATCATCTTATTTTACAAAAAACTAATGTTTTTAGGCGGTAAAGGTTTAAAGACCGATTCTAGTTGACATACGGATAGGGGGGCCCACAGGCATGGATTGCTTAGGGCATCTAGTAGTCTTAATCCGTCACTGGGCCCAAAAGGGCCCATGCCCGTCGGGGCTGCGGGTAGAAGTTACCGCGGCCTCGGCGTCACAAGGGCGTAGAAGGAACATGGGTGGTTTTTGGTCAGTAGAAGTCCCTCACACTCCCTTCCACTCTGCCCAAGAGTGGGAGGGGTCATTTGATGATTTCCCACCCCCAAAAAAAAAAAAAAAGGGGATTCTACTATGTTTTTTTGGTTAAGGGAGAGGTGGTTTAGAGTCCTCGGAGGTCGGATCACGCGACATCATTCCCATTGCTAACAACATTGGAGAAACTAAGGCACAACGACTTTGCTGGGCAGGATATTGTCAAGGAGGTGCCAGCTTGAAATTCCTACTAATGTTTTAAACGTCAAAGTTTGTATGTCTGGATGTTTGATGCTCAATCCCGCAAAAATGGCTCAATGGATTTGAATGGAATTAAGTTTGAAGATAGCTTACACCTTGAAGTAACACCAAGGCTACTTTTCATCCCGGAAAGTTTAACGGTTCTTGTAGCGGCGGAAGAAACTGCGGACAGCTAATTGTATTTAATTTTACACTTTGACTGCAGAAAACACATATCTTGTGTCTTCCTTTGTGCGACACGAGTTCGGCTGCACACGCCAGGCGCGTAAAGCACAACGCATTAGACTAAGTATTAACCGCAGTCAAAGTGCTAAACATGTATAATCTGATCTCCAGGACTTGAAAGACCTCCTAGACTCCTCCACCAAAGGCGTCGTATACTTCAGCATGGGCTCCGTCATCCAGTCCTCCAAGCTGCCAGCTCAGACCAAGAAAGACCTCGCCAAGATGCTCGGAGAGCTGCCTTATACCGTGCTCTGGAAGTTCGAGGAGAAGCTCGAAGGGCTCCCGAAGAACGTACACGTTAGGCCGTGGATGCCTCAAGCTGGAATCTTAGGTGAGCTTTTAAAGTCTAGGAATCGGGAACTGAATTGCGTTGGCTTTTGTGTTGATTTTTCTATAGATGGCAGAGAAATACGATAATAAATAGTATAATAGTTTTCTATAGATGATCTAGATCTAGTTTAGGCTCGCGCTAAGAGTTTGCACTACGGCTCTTACGAGTAGGTACCTATCACTCTTAGTTTTAAAGATAGTAAGTTCAAATCAAATAGGCCTAGTGTCTAGCTTTTATTTTTTGAAGATAATAAATAATTAATACTATAATATTTTTCTATATAGGGTTATTCATAAAGGGTATGCTAAGCCAAAAAGGGCTCACAGTACTTATCATTATGAACAATTTTTGCTATGGGACCAACCCGAAATTCGCGAAAAAAAATCAGCTGTTCCATACATTTTGTTGAGTGTCATTGACATTTTTCTATGGAACAGCTGATTTTTTTTCGCGAATTTTGGGTTGGTCCCATAGCAAAAATTGTTCATAATGATAAGTACTGTGAGCCCTTTTTGGCTTAGCATACCCTTTATGAATAACCCTGTAGATGATCTAGTTTAGGCTCGCGCTAAGAGTTCGCAGTACGGCTCTTATCACTTTGAGTTTTAAATATAGTAGGTTCAAATCAAATAGGCCGAGTGGCTAGCTTTTATGTTTTAACGATTTCGAAGTCGGGTATTGTTTTGATTTGTTTTGTTTTGCCTATAGAGATCTTCTTAGCTATAACTGCGTACAGCTCTATAGCTTGCTATCATAATAAGTTAGAGGAGACTCGTGACTTGACTAAATTTTACTACAAGACATTAATGGGAGCCTAACAACCAACACATGGGTTACAAACCTTTAGGGAGTTTAAGGCACTTCTACACCTGCTATTGTTTTTACCTGTATGATATATCCTCCAAAAGTCATGAAATGACTACAATAGGCCCCAGTTTGAAGGCATTTTAAGACAGATCTAAACTAACTAAAAATATATCTGTCTTTATCATTGTAAGCCATTAGACAAGGAAGCCAATAGTTTTAGAAAATTTAAATCTGTCTTAAAAAGGCTTCAAACTTGGGCCTAATATCTCGTCTCAAGACATCTTAAAATCTCGCGCATCCTTTGCTTGAGTAATCTTCAAAGACTGCCTTTAAACATAATCCTGGATCTGCAGAATCTGCACCTCCTTCCAACCACATAGGTACCGTACGTCCTGTTTGGCCCAGCGGTAGTATATCCACCTTATTATACAGAGGTCGGGTCCGATTACCGGCCTAAGATGTTTGAACGATGAATTGAAATATCTGTTCTGGGTCTGGGTGTTAGTTGTCCTTGTCTTTGTGTGTTTTTTGGCATCCCCGACACAGGGTATCTTAGTGGAGAGCTATGAGTGTAAAACGTATTTTTTTTAACACTTTAACTGCTGAAGACACATACCTTGTGTTTTCCTTTGTGCAACGCGAATGCGGCTACACGCCAGGTGCGTAAAACACAACGCATTTGACTATTAGCCGCACTTAGGCAAGCGCATGTGATTATTAAATATCTGTTCGCGGTCTGGGTGTTAGTTGACCTTGTCTTTGTGTGTTCTTTGGCATCCCGACATAGAGTATCCTAGTGAGCTATGACTGTGAAACGTTTACTGACGTTCATTATTTCTTCCAGCTCACAAGAACACGAAAGTCTTCATAACCCACGGCGGTCTCCTCAGCACACTCGAGTCTCTCCACTTCGGAGTGCCTCTGGTAGCGGTACCAGTGTTTGGAGACCAGCCAGCCAACGCAGCGCGGGCTGTTCGCTCGGGGTATGCGGTCAAAGTGGACTACGATACGGATACCATGGCTGATGGGCTCAGGACTGCTTTGAAGGAAATACTGAGTACTGACAAGTAAGTTAGATGTGCCGAATTAAAACAATAGCTAATCGTACTAGTATTGTAAAATATGCGTTTCTTCGCGTGGTGATGAAGAAAAGTAGCCTAAATGCAACACTAAAGTTTTCACTTTGGAGTTTCTCCTAGCAGTAGGTACCAGTGTTTGGAGAGCAGCCAGCAACCCGGCGCGCGCTAACATTTTAAATGCGAAAGTTTGTGTGTGTGTATCCCGCATCTCCGTATCTCCGTAACCACACAGCCGATTTTAGTAAAGTTTGGAATAAAGATAGCTTGGATAGCCCTGAATTACCTGGACTTATAGGCTACCTTAGTCGACACCGTTTTTATCACCGCGTGGATGAAACCGCGGGACTCATATTTATCAGTATCTATAAATTTATGTTTTTAATAACTTGTTTAAATATTACTTGTTACAGATACTACAAGCAAGCGAAGTACCTATCGTTCTTGTTCAACAAACGACCGGTGGCACCCTCTCAGCTCATCTCGCACTACGTGGAACTCGCTATTGAAAGCAAAGGTAAGCAAAAATTATATTTACTAGCGAGCGATCTGCCCCAGTTTTGCACTGGAATGAAATAGCCTATGTTACGGGATAATGTAGTATTCTAATGGTGAAAGAATGATTGAAATCGGTCCAGTAGTTTTTGGGCTTATTCGTTACGAACTTACGAACATCCAAAATATAGTACAAATCCTTTTCTTTTACACTAATATTATTTATAAAAAGGAAATTTTATAATAAAAGTGTAGATTTATTTGAAAATCAAAATGTTAAAAAATAATAACTTTTTATTACCGTCTGGTCCCTTTTCGCTTACCGCTCACACATTTTCTTTAGATTTTTACTTTTGGTTTGACAATTTGAAACGATTTTTTTTTGACAACGTTTTTGTATTCCCACCTAAATGTAAGGCGCTGTGGACTACCCTAATCGTTCTTTTAGAAAAAAATACAAAAACCCCCAACGTTGAAACGGCTAAGTAAATCATAGCTAAAACACTCGCGACTTATTCACCTTTCAAACAAAAGAAACAATTAAAATTGGTTCATCCGTTAGGGAGTTACAATGCCACAGACAGACAAATACGCACGTCAAACTTACATATAACACCCCGTCGCTTTTGTGTCGGAGTTTTTTTGACGTGTTAACGTCTTATAATTCGATGGAGCCGGGTGCAAGTACGAAAAAAGTGTGACGTATGTGCCGTTACCTCGATGAGGCGTTACCTCGCTCTTGAGTGAAATTGTGATTTCCTATATTCTATTATATTTTCCTATTTGTCAATTACTTTTGTAATAAAATAAAATAAAATTTTTCTTTTGAAAAATGATACCATTCTATCAGTATTTGCTTATGACGTCACGTTAAACTATCGTCAGTAAACCGACTTTACAAACAACCGATTTTTTATTTATAAGATCGGGTAACAGGCAGAGAGTCAGCACGATGTTAAGTAAAACCGCCGCCTATGGACACCTGCAACACTAGCGGCGTTGATGATGCTTTGCCAGTCCGGAGAAGTGCTTGTAGACTATTTTCAAAACGCCCCATGTTGTAGTTCGGCGAAAAGACCTTCGATGGTCAATAAAAGAGCGATCAAACTGGACAGGTTTACAATTAATTTTAACTTGTTATTGAAATAATGTTATTTTTCAGGCGCCTTCCATCTCCGATCGAAGTCCAAACTGTACCCGTGGTACCAAAGATGGCTTCTCGACCAGCTAGCCGTTTTGGGAGCCATACTCTTCATAATATACAAGATCATCAAAAAAGTGCTTTGCTTTATCATAAGCAAAATCACAGGAACTAAAAAACCTGTTAGCAATAAAAAAGCTAAAAGAAATTAAACTTAAACTTAAACACTGTTTAAAATTCTCCATCTTGTTTTCAAATTCAAATATATTTTATTTCGGAATGTACAAAATCCCTATACATTAAAAATAATTGGAGCACACAAATTAAAACACAAACATACACAAATTAAAACATAAATTAAAACACACGTGACATTTTACGTCAGTGAGTTGTTAGAGAATTTTAAGCAGTGACTAACTTTAAGCATTGTTTATGAGTAAGACCCTATGTCAGATCGACTTATCTGTAATGGGTTGATTACACGTAACGAGTACAGTGCCCTCGGCCGAGTACTCGGTTTGTATAAACAGTTTGACGAGAGACAGTCACTAGAACCATGATTTGTTTGCTCGACCGAGTGTGTCCATTTACTGTCTCGCCACTGTACTCGTTACGTGTAATTGACCCAATAGGTTAGTAGAACGGCCCCTGAAATGGTCGCTGTTAGTCGCTGTGGGTCTCAGATAAACTTAGAGAAAAAGATGGAGCACTGGGTTAGATTTGGGTGAAGCCAAGAACTCTACTTTCGCTCGTATAAACACAAAACGCACACGTGTGTTGGCGATTGACCGAACATGAACAGTTTATATTTTTAAAACTGTTTTCGAAACCTTTTGTTTCGCGTGTGTTTTGGTTTATTCAGCAGTATTAATTGTACTTTTGTGCAATTTTGTTGTAAATAATGGTTTTAAAATATATTGATATTATCCACCGTTGTGCTCCTCATTTCCTCATAATCATATTTTAAGTACATGACATATCAATACCTACTTCTCAATCGCCGCACTATAAAGCCTTACCTCGCGCGAAAGTAGAGTTATCCCAAATCGAATGCAGTACTCTATCTTTTCTTCTATGTTTATCTTAGCTAGGTTTAGGGTTGTTCAATATCTTTTGAATCTAGGGTTGCTCGCTGCTCAGTTTTTTGAATATACCAAAAACAGATAATTTAAGGTAAGTATGACCTATTTACGAAAAATCATGGATCTGCATAGTTTCTCAAAGGAAAATCCTCTGGCATAGTTACTTTGCTTTATTTTTAAATCTCACTATGGAAACCTTTGAACGTAAGTACCTGTATCTATACTATCTATACTAATATCATAAAGAAGTAAAGTTTGTGTGTTTGTATATTTGTTAAATTGTAAGGGGTAATCTCGGGATCTACTGAACCGATTTTAAAAATTCTTTCACCAATAGAAAGCCACATTATTGCTGAGTGTCATAGGTTATATAAAAAACCGAAAAATAAAAAGGCTTTTACGTGGTAGTCCGTTTTGCAAAGTGAATCGGAGAAAAAACGGTCCGGACGGCGCGCGATGGCTTCGGGTTTAATTAACATTATGCCCAACGAAGTGGGCACGGGTCAGCTAGTTTTAAATACTTATTGAAAGAGGAAAATTGTCGTGTATTTTATTTTTCATAGTACCCTACTCAATAGTAGGTACATGAATAGTTTAGCAGGCTAAGGATAAGCCGTGGACAACTGATCTTTCCACCGTATTTGTCTTGAAAAAATCGTCGGCTTAGTGCAAGAAGTCAATAACTGCAAAAAGTCAAAAACTGTTTTACTATAAAAACTAACCTATCTATCTGTCATAGCTGTCACTTTTTTGTTCTTAATTAATACGAGAATGCCCACGTTTTATCGAGTTTTCTCCGAATAGTTTCTATCGCATTCAGTGATCTTTTTCGAGGAGTAATTCCAAGCGTGATGCGCTTGAAGTCGCGTCCAGCCTGGCACTGATTTTGTAGTTTGACTTCTTGCAGTAAGCCGACGAAATATTCCGTTTATATCCGTGTGACAAAGACAAAGCTAGAGTATGGAATAATATGGATATGTTTGTCGCTTTCTAGCGGTTCATGCTAAAGCCCGCGGGTGATTAAAACAAAATGTGTCAAAACTGTCAGTTTTCAAGTGTGCATGTTTTTTAATTCTAGAAAGATTCTTAGACAAAAATAAAACAGCAGTAGTTGTATAATCGTTTAATCAGAAAATTAATACTTAATTTTGAATAAACAGTATTAAAAAAGGTGCCTTAAATAAAACTAAGATTAAAGAAACAAAGTTTCTGATTAAAAATAGGTACGTTAACAAATAAGTGATCATCAATTGGATAATCCAATCCTTAGAAAACACTTTTTTAATATTTATGGCCATTTCATTATACTAAACAAAGATCTGGAAACTCAGCTTTTTTTTTATTAAAAAAAAAGGTTTACGTGACACTACTTTTAGGTCATAAATTGAAATAGATCACTTATTTGTTGTGTCTGTGACATTTAAGACACGTCAAAAAAGACCCGTTTTTTTTTCAAAACGGTTTTTTTTCTAAATTTCTAAAACTATTTTTGGATCCAAATACTGTACGAATTTCCTAAACCGTAGACAGTATGATTGTATGAACATACTTTATAAATATAAGTAAAAGTAAACAGCTTTCTTAAATAAAATATTGACAGAGACAATTTTGTTTTTTTTAATTAAGAATTACATTTTTTTTCCTTTTTTTACAATTATAATTAAATTATAAGTAATAATTAATTATTCGTGATTAAAGCAGTTTTCACTACACTGCCTATTTATAAGGACATCAACACACGGTGTTCTATAAAATGTTACCTACCGTGTGGGTCCTTTCACGAATCTGAGTGATCGAGCGAGATAGCGCATGATGCAAGCGCGTTGGCGCAACAGAGACAGCATGCGATCACTATTACAACCACAACCTACCTAAGGGGCCATCCATAAAATTAAATGACGTCAAACGTAAAAGGGATAGGAGGGGTCTTAAGTTTTGTGACGTCACATTTCAAAATCTAATTTTAAAGTATGAAGACGAGATTTTTTAAATTCAATTATTTCCGGATGTAAATTGCGAAAATTATGACGGCACAGAAGGGTGTCTCACAGACGTGACCAACTGTGACAGGGACGGGAGTCAAAAATCATATTTTTGTGACGTAATTTTTGGATGACTTTTAAGTAGTCTGCAGATTAATATCATTCGAAAGAGATAGCTAGCTCTGACGAAAAGAGAAGCTGCGAGTTTTTATGTTGTTTATTGACTCGTGAAAATTATGACTTGCCAACTCTTCCGTATGGTCTCTCAGACGTCAATACATGCCGTCTGTAGGACCTATGGGTGCTTTTATAATTTATCGTGGCACGGCACGGCACGATATTACCGTGGACGTGATAGAAGTTTCGTGGCAGTGGACGGCATGCCGTGCCGTAGGGTGATTTTATAATTCGCCGTGAAATTATTACGCTTTGCGCCAGTGTTTCCACTTTTAGGGATTTCGCCCTATTTTAGGGTAAAAAATAAATATAGGTACTTAAATATAATAATATAATATAATATAAAATATATATATATATTATTATATATATATATATATTATATATACATATATAATATAAATATATATATTATTATGAATAAAATCACTTAGGTAATAACTAATACCAACAATAAATATTTTTTTTTTATTTATTTGCATCTTCGTACCACCCCTTGCTCGCTATTTTGGAAAACATTTTGTCATCAATTTGGAAATTAAAACAATTTTGATTGTTTTCTTCCACAAATCTTTTTGTGTGAAGAAGCCCTACTATCGAATCAGAGGAAAGTTTATTCCTTTGTTTTGTCGCTAAATCGGGATATCGGGAGACGATGTCCAAAATCAGTAGATCTCCCGATAAATCGGGAACTTTTGCAACACTGCACCCGCGCCTTTTGGCTACGCACGCACACATACAAATTTCTTGTACGCACACACTACACTCTCAACAATGCCGCGACGATTTGATAGGGAGCGCAGTATGCTACGGCAACGGCACGGTAGATCGTTGCTGTTCACGGCGTGCCGTTGCCGTGGACGGTAAATTAAAAGCGTTTGCATACAAATGCATACATTTTGCTTTCCTACTTTACCGTGACGATAAAAACGTGCCGTGCCGTGCCGTGCGACGGTAAATTATAAAAGCACCCATAGGACCTACAGACGGCATGTAAATATTTCGACTGCCCCTACGAGCAGTATCGAAACTACTAATGGCATTTTTATAGGAGAGCAATTTAAAGCCAAAAAGATCTAAATTAATTAGTTAAAATTAGTAATATAAATTTTTTTCGATTTAAAAAAAAATTATTACCCATTTGTATTCCTAACAGTATAATTAAACATTCGTAAAATTGGTACAACAAAAAAATCGTGATTTGGCAGTTTGGACACTGTTCGTGGCAACAGTCGATTTCAGTTTTAAGATTAGAAAAAGCATCAATCTTTGACTTTCAGTCCATAGTTGTGAAACGTTTCCTGTAAAATTCCGTCGGCATAAGTCTTCCTTACTTACTTTTTCTAATCGAAAAAAAATGCTTATAAGCTTCGACAGATCGCCTCAAACTTTTCCCTGAGAGCTGTCAAGTGACGTTTATGTGCTAATTCGGCCTCATGCTCCACCGCGCGCTTGTGGACCTGTTAAAACAACACTAGTAAAAAAATCGCTATGGAAAAAAAGCGGGTAGATCGCGGATATGACGTCAGAGTCTATAGTAGGCACAGCGCAGCACAAACTCTGACGTCATATAATAAATATGCAACAGCGCAATAAATAGGTGTTAAGATTAACCCTCTGGAGCTGACGTGGTAGTATGACAGACACCGCGTAAACAAAAAATATGTCTAACGTCGGTATTTGAAAAAAAAATGTTTTTTTTTTTTTGGAATGACTAAATGCTGTTGGCCACTAAGCCCTCTACAGCGTACCGGGTGGCGAGCGCAAATGGCGCTGGGTCTAAAGTTTTTGGAGGCGACAAGCGCAAGGGCACCTCGAAGGTACGAGCTTCGGCTTGGGCCGTCGCCCGGAGTGGGGGATTTTATTACTTTCGATTGAACCAATGAATGTTTCTCAATTTAAGAAGTGTGATTAGTATAGGCGTTAACTATCATATATAGCAATTATAAAAAAAAAGTAAATCAGTGATTATTTATTCACTATAAAGTGTAGGTCTCTGATTTTGAAGGCTATCTATTATTTAATCATAAAAGTAAGTTGGGCGCGAGCCCAACTAAACTCAAAGCTACTGAGTGATCCATGGCAATAGCATGAAGGAAAGGGGTCCTCGTATTGTAGTTTTCGAGCGGTCTGTGAGACCGCGCGTCAGCACTTAAAGGTTAAGACACGAAGAAAACCCTAAATATTCAGTTGATAATTACTAGAATAGGTCTTGTCTTCATAATTAAAAAGAAATATAAGTTATCAAAATGGTGTCTGGCGTACTACCACGTCAGTGGAATTGTGAAAACTAGTAGGTACGTCAGTTTTTTTTATTCTGTTATAGGCTTGCGTTTGGCCTAGGGTTTCCAGAACCGGTACTGTTTCTAAGAACCGGGATTTCGGTACTTTTGTTCCAAAGAACCGGGAAATCCCGGGATTCCCGGTTCTTTCGTATTTTTTGGTATATTTGCTATTTTTTGTTTTTCAATGGCGCAAAAGTGAATCTTACACGCAGTAGTTATTCGTTTTATACTTGTCTGAGTGTCTGAAGTGACGTGTGACTCTCAGCGGACTCTTGGAGTCTGAGCTTCAGCGAGTAATAGCCGCAGCCTATATCCTCCTCATTCTTCGCCTGTGTATATATTCTACCTGGATGATATACCCAGATATATAATATCCAAGATGTTGTTCTCTATGATCAATGCATACTTGTTACATATTTACAAATTACTTATTCTCGATGCTCGGTCGATTATTCTGTAGTGGTTTGTTATGGGACCCATACTTTTCCACTATTTCGTAGATTTGATCCTTAAGGCTGAAGCTATCGCCTCCTGCTGTATGTGCAGGTGTAGCAGAAACCTAAAATTATTTCGCTAATGATGTTTTCTTCCTAAGTGGAAGTTCAGTTGGAAGGACATTGTTTACAGTGAAATTTCAGGGCAAAAGGAGATTAAACATCTTATATCTCAGGGTGACGAGCGCAGTACTGTGACGCGTAGGGTTTTGCATTCTAATTCTTTTTGCATTCTTTCTGCAGCCCTGTTATGGGCAAACGTGACGTTTAACATCAGGCAAGCGATTTGCTCGTCTCATCACTCAATAACATAAAAAACCAATTAGATCATTAGCGTACGCTACAGTGAATACACCTTCTTTGTTAACGAGTTCTGCGAGTTGATCTACCACCATAACCCAAATCAATGGTGACATAGCTCCTCTGATTCCAAGTAGTGGTGATATGACCTGCACCGGCATCCCGCTTGGGGTGTTTTGTGTACTGCCTTCCAACTGTCAGCTTACCCAAACCAGCCGAGCTCCATAAAACTAGCAGAGCACGGCTTGGGATCGCTGATATACCTCTTCTACTCGTACTTGTGTTGCGCCACGTAGCTCCTTCTTGCGGGCAGCTTTTTGTAGCTCAATACCCTAATGCCCTCTGTCTCAATTCTGACAGTTCTGTTAGCGAGCATTGCCGTAACCCAACAGACAACTTGACAAGCTACAGAATGACAATAGAGTCTGCGGACGCCCATTCCTCTTTGGCAGGTTGGTGTGGAGTGTGTAGTTTCCATCCATTACTGTCATCTAATTGATTTTTTAGAAAGTGTGACTGCTACCACTCAAATTATAATAATGTAATGATATACGTTTTTAAGCTTTCACAACTAATAAAACCTTCACAGACATTAGTTGAAAGCTGATAAGTTGCTAACTAACTAAAACTAGCTTTTATTTGTGATATTCTATTATTTTTATGCCTATTTATGTTATTTTCTGTAAATAAAGTACTTAACGGTTAGTTTTAGTTAATAAAACGCAGTAATTTACGTGTTAGATTCTCTTTTGCGCCTTCAGAAAACAAGAAATAGCTGGTACCGAAAATCCCGAAAGAACCGGGAAAAAATTTAAAAATCCCGGTTCTTTTTTGACCCCAAAAGAACCGGGAAATCCCGGTTCTTTTGGAACCGGGATTTCCCGGTTGGAAACCCTAGTTGGCCGCCATCTCGCCTGATGGTAAGCAATGATGCAATCTACGATGGAGCAGGCGCGCCTAGAAGGAAGCGATTCACTTGCGACTTGGAGACACCCAGATTATATCTGTCGGGAAACACTCACTCGGGAAGTCAGTCGCAGAAGGTTAAGTTTATTTATAAAGTTATTTTTCTTTTTTCCTTTTTTTAAGACTTTTTATGCTTATAAAAATATCCTTCTACTGCGTATTGTTTTTATTAGTTTATTATGCGCCAGCAATCTATCGAAAATACAAAGTTATACGAAAAAGGTATGCTCGAAAAGGGCTCATTGTATACTCTTCATGAACAACTTTTACTATGCCACCGACCCCGAAATCGCGAAAAAATCGACATGGAGTAGCTGATTCTTTTCGAATTTTTAGGGGTTATCTTTTAAGTTAAAGGCATCTATTTCCGTGGTATTTTCACCAAAACTCGTGAGGACATTAAAAAATTAAGCGCTAACTGAACCTTTTTGACGATTTGGCTATTTTATCAGATTCAGCTTTCTTTTCGAATTTTTAGGGGTTATCTTTTAAGTTAAAGGCATCTATTTCCGTGGTATTTTCACCAAAACTCGTGAGGACATTAAAAATTAAGCGCTAACTGAACCTTTTTGACGATTTGGCTATTTTATCAGATTCAGCTTCATTGTTTATATTTTTTGAATAGAAAAAATGCTTGAATGGGATTCAAAATTAAATTGTATTTAAAATAAGTCCTTGGCACCTAAATCCGATGTAAAAATCCTTTTTCCGATGTATTTGTTCCCGAATTCCGAGTGTACAAATATGCAAAGTGAAAAAAGTAGTAAGAATCATCATCATTATCAGCAACCTTTAATCCTCCCACTGCTGGGATACAGGTCTACCCTCGAAGGGTGATTAGGCCGTATTCCACCACGCTGGCCAAGTGCGGGTTGGTGGATTCACATACGCCATTGAATTTCTTCTCCGGACATTATGCAGGTTTCCTCAAGATGTTTTCCTTCACCGAAAAGAAGAAAAACTTGGTGTTAAATAATTTACTACATATTTATTTACGCCAGATTGGACATGAACATTTTTTTGGGTCTATCAATAACCTATACAGGGTTATTCAGAAAGGGTATGCTAAGCCGAAAAGGGCTCAGAGTACTCATCATTTTGAACAACTTTTACAGTGGGAACAACATGAAATTCGCGATAAAAAAACAGCTGTTCCATAGAAAAATGTCAATGACACTCAACAAAATGTATGGAACAGCTGTTTTTTTTGCGAATTCTGGGTTGGTCCTATAGTGAAAGTTGTTCATAATGATGAGTACTATGAGCCTTTTTCGGCTTAGCGTACCCTTTATGAATAACCCTGTATTGGTCAATTAACTTCAATCGTTTAATCTCAGTCCTTTTAAATGAGATTTTAATATTTTTACAATATTTATTGTCTACCAGGTACATTATATTTGAACACTGTATTTAGTTGTGGCTTTATCGGAATAACGTGCATAGAACCTTATCAACTTACTGTACATCGGAAAAGCGTTTCATACTAAAATATCACGTTTACTAATGTACGATATAACGATACACGTCTCGGGGAAGTTATGGTGTACAACTCTGCTCCCGCCGTTTTGCAATAGATGGCTGTAGCGGTAAGTGGTAGTCGAAATAAATACATCGTGGACGTCATATACCTAATAAGCTTAGGTATTTATAAACATAACGCCATCGAAATGTTAGTCGATTTGTGTCTGCATCATTGTTATTCTCGATTAAACATGTCAGCTTACGAGCCAAATTCTCGTCATTTGCGGGAGGTTTTAATTTATGAAGAAATCTGCGGCTGAGGCTCATTGAATGCTCTCAAATACCTACGGTGAGGCCGCTATTAGTTAAAGAACGTGCTGCGAATAGTTTCAACGCTTGAAGAACGGTGATTTTGACGTCGAAGACCAGCATGGCGGTGGAAGAAAGAAGGTTTTTGAAGATGCAGAATTGGAAGCATTACTTGATCAAGACTCATTAGTCGCCAGCGATGGACAATACTTTGAATCTTAAATGTACGACCAGTTTTTTACGATATTGCCTCGAATCTATACTAATATTATAAAGAAGTAAAGTTTGTGTGTTTGTATATTTGTTAAATTGTAAGGGGTAATCTCGGGATCTACTGAACCGATTTTAAAAATTCTTTCACCAATAGAAAGCCACATTATTGCTGAGTGTCATAGGTTATATAAAAAACCGAAAAATAAAAAGGCTTTTACGTGGTAGTCCGTTTTGCAAAGTGAATCGGAGAAAAAACGGTCCGGACGGCGCGCGATGGCTTCGGGTTTAATTAACATTATGCCCAACGAAGTGGGCACGGGTCAGCTAGTATGGGAATAAAAACGGCGGAAGCAAAGTTGTACACTTAAGTATTATGATATGTGGACTGTATGAGGTGCATCCAGAACTGTAGGTACGAAACGGACGACTATCCCTGCAAGCTGACGAAGGCAGATAAGGAAACTCCACCAACCTTTACTTCACGACCGCCAAAACAACTTCAGCTTCCGTCGCGATTTGGTGAACAGCTCGGCACGGCCTGAACTGCTGGTTATAACAGTTCTCAAAGCAGTGTCACGGACACGGACGTTTCGGACAGGGATGTAACGGAGGTCATTTTATCGGATCCGAAGGCGGAGTCGGAGTTTTTAAATTTGATTTATCGGAGTCGAAACCGGAGTCGGAGGCGAAGGTCCAACATAATAATTATTTTTACAAAAAAAAAAACAACAAAAACCGACTTCAAGAGACCGACTATTGAGTTATTCATCTATTTGTCGCGCACGTACTTTAATGCAAATTTAAGACTTCTACGGTTTTCTCATGGATACCATTATTAGAACTGGACTAAATTGAAATTGGGACCAAATGAGAAGCGTCAGCTTTCTAATAAAAAAAGAATCATCAAAATCGATTCACCCAGTCAAAAGTTATGTGGTAACAAACATAAAAAAAACATACAGTCGAATTGATAACCTCCTCCTTTTTTGAAGTCGGTTAAAAACAGATCACTTTTATTGATACTAAGCCGCAAAAATCAAAACAAATATCTATAACCTATAAACGTGTCGTGTGCGTAACCAACTAACGAGTGAAAAAATAATCGATGATGGAGCGCACGTAGCGGGAGGCGGGGGGATTCCCCGCGCGACATGTATGAACCTGTTCGTAACAGTCGATGCAGGCCGCCGCCGCTATGTTATGCTTCGACCTCCGATTAAAACCTCCGACTTAAACGTTTCGGAGCCGAAGTCGGAACCGAAGGTGTAATAATAATCGGAAGTTCCGACTTAACGGAGTCGGAGTCGAAGCTCCGTAACATCCCTGGTTTCGGGAATGTTCTGGACGGAATCGACTATTGAGCACACGCCGCGAGTAAATACGAGCGCAAGGGTGCGTTCAATGCGAATCGCTATGACAGAGTGGGCGTCTATCCTTTTGACGTCCTTAGATATAAAAATTGATGGCGCAAATTTTCCATCTACCCTCATTTTACACTTGCAGAGATCGAACACCTAATTCGGAGTATTAAAATTTATGTTTTAGCATATTTTATGTATAGAAAAATGCTAAATTGCAATTTCGTCGTAAATATATATAATACTTGCTAACACTTGTATTTGTTGGTGTATAAACTTTTTTTTTAGTGTTTCCATACAACTAAATAATAAATACTATAGATCATCTATGACATGTTATAATTAGGGAATGTGACGCAAAAATGTACCACGGAAATAAATTTTAATATTAAAGTACTATTTAAGTTGTCCAATCCAAACCGACAAATGCCTAATCATAAAAACAACCCTGAAAATAAAAAAATAAACTGAGTCCAAAAAACCACTGTTCCTTAGCATACATCGGAATAAGGAACACTAAAATATTATATTTGGCACCTAATTCCACGGTATATTTAAAATGAATTTTTACCTTAATTTTCTCAGAAAAACACACAAAAGTGAAGTGTTTTTGATTGAAAACATAATTTTTGCAATACTCAAAGAAGTAGACACACAGTACCAAATACGATAAAAATCTCCAAATAAAAAAATTGTACTTACCTACGTGACAGGGTCCTAAATGTATGAATCGTACGTTCGGGCCAGCTGCTGACGCATATTGCACTTAATTGTATCGCGACAAGTCATATTCCTTTAATTGATTTTTCGGATTGAATCTTCTGTAGTATTCTGTGGCAGTACTAACAGATTATTTCGACCCATTTACTCGACAAAATGTATGGAATAGTTTTTTTTTGCGATTTTAGGGTTGGTCCCATAGTAAAAGTTGTTTATGATAAGTACTAGGAGACTTTTTCGGCGTGGCATACCTTTTTCTTATAGCCCAGTTTACAGGTTTTTTTTTCTCTGACCACATCAGAATCGCTTCATCACAAATCAAATTTTCCCACATTACACCAATACGATAAACCACTATATTATCACTTTTACCCATTTTATCCGGTTTTTTTTTAATTTACGTCTTGGCACAAATTGACTTTAAAACTTTCAGAATAAAACGCAAAAAATACACGTGATATTTCTGTACACTAAATACGCGTGATATTTCTCCCCCTTGTGATATTTCGTGATGTTTTCCGAACCCTCTCCCTGGAGCTTCGTGATTCCCTTACCATTATTTGCTCCATCAATCTCTGCCGCCGAGCCAAGCGATTCTTTATATGGACGCTGCGGTCCGCAAACTTGAAGCGCATCAGCGTGGAATTTTTGAGTAGGATTCGGAGGCACATTGGCTTGATGCCGTGGGCGGGCGAGAAGTGCACCCATTCGATATCATCCACCTGTTACAAAAAGATTTATTTTACCTTTTTTTGACCAAGCGAGTGACTGGCCAAACTTGCTTTCATCTGTTATGATGTCAGTATGTTGCGTATAGGTCGCATTTCTCAACAAATCTCGACGATACTTGGGATTAGAGATACGCGCCGCGCCGGCGCGCCGCCGCCGAGGTGACCCGGCGCGCCGCCGCCGCCGCCGGGTCATGTAAAAATCCGCGCCGACTCCGAAATTTTTGACTTTTATTTAAATGTTATGCGCGCTCTGCCCACTGTTATCAGCGTGAAAAAGGGTGGAATAGAAACGCTTAGTACGTTTGAACTGTATAACCACCGTTAGAGGGTGCCTCATGTTTGTCCGTCTCATACAATGGTCGCAAAATGGTGATGGCAAGATTAGGACGTGCAGTTCTTGTGCATAGGTACACAGTGGCCTAGTCCTAACAGCAAAACTTTTGCATCAAATTCTCACAATAGTAAATAAAATTATTTTTATTCACGACAATGATCAAACAGGCAAAATATAACCCGAATAGATGCTTAAAAAGAGTAACTTTCCAATCACCAAATTTAAAAAAAAATGCCCCCACGCCGGCTGCGCCGCGCCGCGCCGGGTACGTCACCCGGCGCGCCGCCGCCGGCATTTTGGGCCGCGGCGCGTATCTCTACTTGGGATAAACGTTCAACAATATCATAGAATTTTTTGTCGTCGGGATTTTTCGATTGAGGGGGTGGGTATTTCCTCAACAACGGGGAAAAGTTGCAGCAAGAATAGGCGTGACGAAAGATTTTAAAATCCTCTTCCATAATGTGAGTACACATTTACTATTTACAAAAAAGCCTTTATTTCGGTAATAAACTTATGTTTAACGAAGTTTGAAGCCATTTTTCACATATTTTTTCAACAGTGCCCGAAAACAGCTTGCTTGTGTCATGGCGTCGATTTGACGTCACGGCTAGTAAACATGTCATTGTGTATAAGCGTGATGAGCGGCGGATGACCTGAGTTCACTGAGGCGTGACGTCATACGCTGTGATTGTTGTTTCTGACAAGATGGCCGATTGCTATATTTAAATGTTTTAATTTATTGAAAATCTTAATGATCTGTTTTTTAAAAAAAAACTAAACTTGTGTTTTAAATTTTTTTAATCAGGGGGTCTACTCTAACTTGTTCGAAACGAACTTCGGTGACGACCGAAATTTAAACGAAATTACGTTTGTGACCCTACTCTAAGTAATTTTCGGACGAGCTCACGAAAGTTCGGATCCATAGACTATTTTCGTGAATGAATGAAATTGAGGCAATGAATGAAAAAGTTATCCGTCCGATTTGAAAAGTATGCTAACTTAAAAACAATGAGTATGTCACCTGTGACAACTAAACATATCCGTATACTCACGCAATTATTAATTGATTTATGTGTCAGTGTCAAGTGATAAAGGACTAAAGTTTGGAATTTGAAATTAGTAAAAGTGTTTTTCAAGTATTGTGATTTGTGAGTTCATAAAAGCGATGCTTTTTGAAGTGAATTGAGCAATGATTTATTGCGGTCGCGTTACAATTTCCTTAGGGAACTTTCAAGAGCTTCAAGTAATGGCTCAGTCGCCGTTTGTTTTGTGTCTCGACAACTTTGTTTTGAAAAACTGGAACTGCAAATGGCTCCCACCAGCGCTACGCCTGAACAAATAGATGCACTCCTCAGTTTCTTAGATGAGCATAGAGATCTAGCTCGCGGGAGACTGAGGAGTATCACGGGAAAGGTGCAGGCAAAGAGGCTCTGGGCAATACACTCAATTCAATGGGTGCTTGCATCAAAACTATTCAGCAGTGGCAAAAGGTACCATTTTAATAATCATTAATAATATAACATTTTACTAATGATAGTATAAAATGTCACTTTATATTTTATTTAGGTATGGTTTGACCGAAAACATTTAGCCAAGGAGGCCGCTGCTGATTCTCGGATGAATGAATAATTTGTGAATAATTGATGAATAATTTGCTTCAAACTGAACCCAATGATTTACCTACATGATGCAGATGAGATCACAGATGGTCTTTGCTAAATTTCATAAGTCTTTGAAAAGTTATAATTATAATTTATTAAAATTTTGTTTTACAGCCTCAAACTCTTCACAACGGAGAAGGAGACAATCTGCTGCAGGCTCTACTGATGTCAGGAGCAGATTGTTTCAAATAGAAATGGAGCGTGCAGAGAGAGAGGCAGTGAGGAACACCGAGCTCGCAGGGATCAAGGATGCCCTAATACAGCTGTGTGGGCTTGTTAGAGAATATTTAGATAAACTTTAAGTAGTATTTTAATTGGTATATCTTTTTGAATTTTTATTATTATTTTGAATTGATTTGATGTGACACTAAATTTATTGTATTTTATTACCTAATAATTAATTTTGAAATTTCTTTTAATACTTCTTTAATGTAATTTGATTTGAATTTGAATGAATAATGTGACTATGGTAATTAAATGTAAGTGTGTTTAAATAATTTGTCTATGAGGTCTATGTTACTTGAAATAAACAAATTTTAATTTTTAATTTCATTGTGTTTATATTAATTTTTGTACTTATAGTTATAGGAATTAAGGATGTTTTTATATTTTTAAATAAAAAAGTATGATGTTTTGTTAAATTAAATTTTATTTATATTAAACCAACACCACACAACACATCACCCACAACCACATTGCATAAAAGCTATAATTTTTAACCATCACCACACTATAGCACATTCAATAAAACTATTCAATCATTCCTAACAACTACTTTAAGAGTACACTATCTTTACTTACTTTAACTGTGGGGTCAATTCCGTGACCTTGAACTCTTGGAGGCAATAGGGGCACTATGTCTTGGCACAACTCTCCGAATAATTCCCGACTGGAGCCTATAGTTTCCTATAAACTCGTCATCAGGAATTATATAAATTTAAAACACTGCGCAAGCGGCGCCGGTTCCTTCTGCGTTCTAAACGTTCTTCGCGCTAAGCAGCCTCCCATAAAATTATTCTTCCAGCCATTTTAATTGAATTCTTCAAAAAACTCGATCAAACGAAAATTAAAAGTTAACACTTTTGGCTTCGTCGATTTGAGGTTAATTTTACGAACTTTCGTCTGTCAAATTCAAATTTTCGTTCGCAACTAAAGTTAGTTATAGTAGGGTTCCGAAAAAACAAATGTCAAATTAATTTCGTGCGGACGAAGTTTCGTAAATGAATGTGGTCTTGGTAGGAAACGTGCGAACCTTCGATCGAACTTCGTTTTTCGGACGAGTTAGAGTAGACCCCCTGGCTAGTCCCCTGAAAGCATTGAATCGGCGATTTTTTGATACTGTCGTCATGCCTATTACCGGCCGATTTTGATCAAAGGCAGAAGTTTATGGTACCTAATTCTAAAAAAGAATTTCGAATTTAAGAAACATTAGTCGAGAGGTTGTCGAGATATTTTAGGTCCGTCCATTTATTTTATCTTAGTCTAAGGATTTAGTTAAATGACTTACCATCCCCAATTTGTTCTCGGTCACAATCTTCCGGGCCAGTTCTGGGTCGATGTACTTGGCCTGAAACTCGACGTCCGACATTTTCAGGTGCGCCACATTGGAGTTCTTTAGGAAGACATAGACGGAGAACACCTTGCCCTCGGGAGACGTCCAGTGCACCGACTCGATGTTATTCATCTGTTCGAAACGGGTTTTGTAAACTTTCGTAATTTACAAGCGGTCAAATGTATGTTTTAATTATAATTGAAGTATTCTACAATATTTAATTTTTTTGACGTGACAACGTCTGAAAAATCGATGAACGCCGCCGCCGATGACGTCACGATCGGAGCGAGAAAAGTATGCAATCATTTCATCAATGTTTTGTTATGACGTTGTCACGTTAAACTATCGTCAAGGTCAACGTCAACGTCACGTCAACTTTAGAGACAACCAATTTTGTACAACCCGGTCACAATATCTGTGCACCTCGCTGGAATGCGTATAGCCTTATATAGTCGCACTGTCGCACCGGGGAGTGCGCGGAGAGGTGACAGGGGAAGCGGGAGAGGTCTCCCGCTTCCCCTGTCACCTGTCACCTTTCAGCGTTACCTGTCAGTGCGACTATAATACGCATTCCAGCGAGGTGCACAGATATTGTGACCGGGTTATAATTTTTGATATTTTTTTATTATTATGAATTGTTTTTAGTATTTTTACTTTGTGGCCTACTACCTATGTCTTTTATTAAATATTTTGAATTTTTTGAATTGAATTTGCGGCGACACTAGGCAAGGCCCGTGTTGTGGAGACAAGAATACTTAAAAAAATAATAAAAAAATATTTTCATTTATTATTTACTAGCGGCCCGTCCCGGCTTCGCTCGGGTGGATATTCATTTTTTAAACATTTTGGGATAAACGTAGATTAAAATGCGTCTTGCGGGTGATAAGTAGATTTTTTTTAAATTACTATTTATATTTTCTCTTATTAATTAATCTTTTACATTTTTATCTATAAACGTATTTTTATTCTCATCTATCGTAACTTTATTTTTTATTTATTGTGCCATTTTATTTATATTATTGTGTTTAAGATTAAATACTTTATTTATTTTTTTAGGTTTTTGATTGCAATTTTTTTACTTGATCTTATTTTGTTAAGGATCCCTAATTTTTTCAGGTAATAAATATAGCCTATGACACTCAGCAATAATGTGGCTTTCTATTGGTGAAAGAATTTTTAAAATCGGTGCAGTAGATCCCGAGATTACCCCTTACAATTTAACAAATATACAAACACACAAACTTTACTTCTTTATAATATTAGTATAGAAGTATAGATAATATGGCTTTATGAATAACCCTGTATTGTCGACCCAACGAGTTGGAAGTCCGACGCCTCGTTTAACACGTGACGTTTAACAGTAGGCGAGCGATTTGCTCGTCTCGTCATTCAATAACATAAAAAAAAAAAAAAATAAAAAAAAAAATTTAAAAAAAATAACGGTACGCGGTCTAATCCGTCAACGTTTTACTCCGCCATCACTCTACCCATAGAGTAGTACTGTATGACTCTACCTAACAAGTTAACAACATGCCCTGCCCATCTCCATTTGAGTTTTATAATCGTCCCAAAACGCCGCGAACTTAGCACGACGTCGGATCTCGACATTCCTCACGCGGTCTTGTAATTTGAAACCGAGCGATTCCTTGGCTCTCTGTGTTACTGGTACTTTGTGCACAGCTATTATCCGACTTCGGTGTGCACAGCCTACTAATATTTAAATTACCTACATTTACGAAAAATATGTTAGGTAACTAGCTGCCCCCTGCGGTTTCGCCCGCTATTTTTGACGTGACAACGTCTTATAAATTGGTTTGCCGGGTGACACTTCAAGAAACTGCGTTACGCTCCGCTCACGTTATGCGCTCACAATGAGAGCGAGTGAGAGGCACGCGTCCCTTCCACTCGGGCATGGTTAGCCCGCCTAAGAGCGAGAGAGACAGACATAAGTCGTTGTCACGTAAAACTTTCGCCCGTATACCGACTTTACAGGCAACCAATTTTTTATTTTTATTTTTTTACTTTTAAACCTTCCCTGTATCAGAGCAAACAAAACAAAAACAATAATATAGGAATAGTTTAAAAAACTAAAAAAACACGCATTGTCATCGCTCTTTGACAAACGCGGCACGTAGCAGAATATGTACCAGTACCCGTGGGGAACCACAGCTTAGCCAGCAGTAGTCACAGAATTCGCGTACAGAGTCACAGCTTAGCTAACAGTAATCGTAGAAATCGCGTTCGAAGCCAAAACACAATTTATTAGCTTCATAGAATTATTTTAATTTATTTATAAGTATATTTTTTTATTTTTTGTATAATAATTTATTGTCATCGATCCTCGATATATCTACAAAGTTTGAACGAAATCCGGCCGTTTAAAGTGGGTCAAAATCGCGCCCAAAGGAGTCGGTTACAAACATAAAGGTGAAGCTAATCTAAGCGTGTTAAAAAAACAACAAAGCAGACCAAAAAGATCGGACCAATTTCTGAACACACCTATAAATATTTGACAACCAAGTGACACTAGTTTTATTTTTTAAAAGACAAAAGAGATCGGACACCCCGAGTTTACCGTACCGATAGGACGAACATCAAATGTTTCACAGGTCTGAAATTGTCAATTTTAGTATTTTTCTTTACTAATTATTCATGTTTCTCACCGTTTAAATCTTCCCTGAACTTTTACAAATATATCAAGATCAAAATTAGCGAAATCGATCCATCCATTCTCGAGTTAGAGCGAGCCAAACGAACAGCGATTCATTTTTATATATAAGAAGAAGAAGATACAAATAAAAAATATAAAACTAATAAGATAAAAAAAAATCAACAATAGACAATAGAATAGACAAATAGTTATTTAAAACAAAAATATACATATACATACAAACATAATACATATTTAAAGAAGAAAGAACACTATTTTTGCCTTAAACCAGTCTCAACTCAGCATAAGACAATAATTAGATAGTAGAAATAAATAAATAATTAATTAATAAGTTGCAATTAGAACTTAAACATGTATGAATATCTTTACCGGGTGTTTCGAATGGTGTGGTAATAATATTATACTTTAAAGGTCAAAGTCGCGCCAAAGGAAGTCTACGCGTCAAAGTGAAACAACTTTTGGGACTCAAGTTTGCTAAACTCGAGAAAAAAATATCGAGTCTCTTTCGAGTCGAGTTTCCTATCGAGTTTTCTATAGAATACTCCACAAGAAAGACAGGCCTCAGAAGATCGATACGGTACCATATCATTGAATTAAAATCAGTTACACAGGTACATCTAACGCCCAATCAATCGGAGTGTTTCAAACCAGTTGCAGATTTGCAAGCTTGTAAAAAGGACAGATAGATATGAATTTCATCGGGAGGAAAGGGAACAAATCCCCCTCGTATCAAATTCTGCATCCACGCTTGCGCGAGGGGAACATGTAGCTATATTGATAGACAATTATGTTCGAGATGCACTATACAAATATGGGGTGACGAGACGAATTCAAATGTTAAAACATTTTAAAATATCATTAAAGTCACCATTATAAACAACTTTTATTAGGAAACCCACCCTGAAATCGCAAAACAAAACTTGCTGCATTGAAAAATGTAACTTAGGTATTTGATGTTATGCAACAGCTGTTTGTCTTTTCGCGATAGAGTTTGTGCCATAGTAAAAGTTGTTCGTTACAATGAGACGTTTCGATGCTATCTTAGAATGTCTGAATAGTCTACCTGTTGAACGAAAGCCAGTTCGTTTGAACGAGGATAACGGGTGAAAAAAATAAACAAACAAAGTTTGTGTTATGTCTCAGCCTTAAGTCTCAAGGAAGTCGGAAGCGGCTGAAAGGAAGTTTTATACCTTTGCCATCGGATCTTCAGTCACCCCTGGTCTGCGAAGAGTAGAGTCCTGATGATTCTTCTTGGTAATCTGCTGCACTTTTCTGAGTCGAGAGACGGTGAGGAGTTTCTGGAAGAAAATAAAACGATTAGAGGTTTAAAGTATCTAGAACGCCCAAAGGTGTTCTTGAAGCCTGAGACAGCCACAGTTAATTTACTAACATAGTATTTACTTATTAATCACTTACCTGATGTAATCAAGCTGATCGGTTCGCACTTAGCGTCGGTCAAACTAAAGAGGAAGTCCCATAAATAAAAATAACATAGAGTACGGCGCATGCGCGAAATTATTCGCTTTGATTGGTACGAGATGGGGCGTCTCCATGAGATAGCCAATGACAACGCTTCCTTAATCAAATCAAATGTATCCGCGCATGCGTCCCAAACTTTTATCAAGTTATTACGAAACCAAACTTGTTAATGCACTATCTACCTACGGATAAAGTGGTGTAATCCATCTAAATTAAGGCTGACGGAACATTTTTATTAATTTAGGAAAAATAGTAAGAAATAATAACATGTAAATTAGGCGGCTTGTCCCGATTATCTGCAAATAGTTGCTAAACTGGTACTAGTCCAGAATGCTGCCAGCACCAAAAATATTTCCTACTATAGCAGGTATTTTCTAATAATCATACCAAAAAAATAATTTTAAATGCGAAAGCTAGTTTCTTTCCTACGCTGAGAAGGTGAGAAGGCTCAAGGCATTTGAAATAAATTTGGTATGGAGATGGCACCTGGGGCCTTGGATTACAATTTAACTTACTTTTAAAACAAAATACTTGAAATTCTAGTATTAAATAACTCAAAAAAATAAACAATAGTTTTTAACTAGCTAAGAAAAAAACAGTGATACTTTTTTAATCATTTATTTAGAAAGTTTAATACTAAATAATTACATTGAACAGTATCAAAATGGTGCCTCACAACAAATAATAAATAAGGTAACAAGGTCCTGCGCGAAACTTAGCGAGGATACACGCCTCGCGTGTCTGTTTTGAAAATTGTGTTCAGGGTTATAAGGAAAGGGTAGGTATGCTAAGCTGAAAAGGGCTCATAATTCTTATCATTATGAACAACTTTTACTATGGATTAACCCTAAAAAATAATCAGCTGTTTCATAGAAAAAGGTAAATAGCCCTCGACAAAAAGTATGGATTTTCTTGTGCGATATTTTATTGCATTTTCATGGTTGGTCCCATACTCAGACTAACAGATAGAACCATAGTAGCTACTTTGTAAAAAAGAGCAAGATGGCATGTGCCAAAACACGGTTGAAAAAGAGAGACAGACCTTTCATTTTTTGTCCACGTCGCTGTAACCGTGCCAAGGTGGGCAAACCACAGATTAGGAATAATAGTTACTACGTGAGCCGTCTACGATTTGTAGCTGCCAGGTTGTGAATTATGTTTCCCCAGGATTGTACCCAATAAATTAATAAATAATTAATTTATTGGACTATTTCATATTTCCCGCTGACCCAAAACTACGATAAGGTACATTATTTTCGCAATCGCAAGATTGCCTATTTAATAAAAGATGTTCATAATTAGGAGTAGATTAGTATACTAGTAGTTATTTTCCTACTATTAGACTTTTTCCTACTATGAGCAATTTGCGGCTTGTATATCCTTTCCTTATAACCCTGTATAACAATGTTTTATTTTGTGAAGTAAAAAGATTAGGAATATTTTATGAAATTTTTTCCTCTAAGATGGGGGAACCATTCCTATCCTGGCATCATTTCAAGAATATAGCTGTCGCATGTGCGGTTACACTTTGGTTCTATCTTTAGGTAATATATCTATGGTCCCATAGTAAAAGTTGTTCGTAATGAAGAGTACTTCGAATCCTTTCCGGCTTAGCATACTTTTCTTTACGACCCTGTGTAGTTCATACAATTTTTCTCAAAGCAGACACGCGAGCGTACATCGGCGCGAAGTTTAGCGCAATCCCTCAAGGGCCATAGTTTCAGTAGTGTGCCAAAAAAAATGGTGAACAAATAAGGAATGAAACAATAATTTGCGCAAAAAAACTTTAGTATTATGAAATAGTATTGCTTTAAATAAAAGTGTGCTATTTTTTGTTTAAAAATCGAAATATTTCATTTAGTTGTTAACACATGTGTTGTTTTGTGTGACAAAAAATACTACATGTACAAAAAAAGACGTTATTTTTACAATATTCCAAACTACTTTCCTAAATACAAAGACATAGTAGATTCTTTATTTAATAAAAACGTGTAAAAGTTTTTATTCAATTAAACTATTTAAAAGGGCATTTTCATAATTTTGTTATTATAATTGTAGTTTTTTGACCCGTAACTTTGTTATTTAAAATTTTTATAAGTAAATGGTTCCGGTTCCATTTTCAAATCACTAGATTTTAAAGACACACACGTGATCTGACACACGTCACTCTCCTTCTGCATCTGACATATAGGTTTTACAGGTAAGGGGTCGTCCATTAATCACGTGATGCTTTTAGGAACTTTTTCACAATATGTATTTTTTTTGGTACAAAATGTCTTGAACTTTTTTGGAATTTAACGAAGAAATTAATACACGTGATATCTCACTACATCCCCCCCCCCCCCCCCTCCAACTACAACAACTCAACGTATTTCTCGAAAATTGTTTTAAAGCCTCTTGTTTGCTTCTCGATCATTCTGTGGACCTTCTTGTCGCCTTCCGTCAGCAGCGCCTGTCAAAACAAGACATGTCAAAATCTTGTCTATGGTAAAAAACGCGGGAAAATCGCGGTGACGCCAAAATGAAGAGCTTGAAATCATATGACGACCCTCACGATCGTATCTCCACAACACCTTGACTAATTTTGCTTATATTCGATCTAAAAATAGTAATAGAATAAATGTGATTAATGATGAATTTTGTTATTATTAGAAAAGTTTCTGTATTTTTTTCTACTAAGTGATTTTTTATCTTTAAGACACGAAAGAGATGATAGCTAATAATTTGATAACACGTAACGAATACAGTGAAGAGCACACTCGGCAGACCAAACAAATCGTTGCTTAGTGACTGTATCGTCGTCAAACTGTTTATACAAACCGAGTACTTGGCCGAAGGCACTGGCTCGCCACTGTACTCGTTGCATGTAATCAACTCATAACGAGCGCCTGAAAAGATTCAAATTACTTACCACATTCTGGTCGTTTCTCCTCGGTCGTTCCTCGTTCATCGTCAATTTGTGAATTTGGACATCGCCTTCCGGCGTCAGCAGCGCCTGTCAAATAACACATGTCAAAATCGCACGTAAAAGATTTGTCTATGGAAAAATCCCGGGAAAATTATCGTTGTGACGTCAGAATAAACTCGCAGCGCATAAGACTTACGAATTATATTAAAATCGCGATTTGGCGATTCACAAGTTATTATTTTAATGCGAAGCGTGTCTATTTTTTTTCATAATGATGAGGTATGAAGCCTTTTCGGCCTGGCATACTCTTCCCCTATACTCTGCATGTCCAATGCGTGACAGAGATAGCCGACAACCATTTCCATTTCCACACCCATTTCACTCCTCCACTGTGTCTGGCAGAGTTACCTATAAAAGGCAGCAATTAAAAAAAAACATTTCCCGCCTAAAAAGGTAAAACGACCTACCATGCTCTGGTCGTTCGTCGCGCACTGCAAGGCCACGTTCTCACAGACATACTTGGCGTAGATGTCACTGTGTGTCAAGTCGAAAAGCACCACACTTGTGTTTTCGAGCAACACATAGACGGAGCACGGGTTCGAGGGCGACCAGTGCACAGACTTGATGTTGATCTGTAAAAATAAAAAAATAAATAAATAACGTTTCACACTCATTGTCGAGGGTTCTGAACTATCGTATTGTAAACAAGCGCGGTACCCTAAATCACTTTGCCCACATTGCTTTAAAATAGGCCCGTAATTCTGGACCCAATTTTTACATAAAGAGAAATTTTTATTGTTTTTTTTTTTTACCAATTGTAGTGGTTAACATTATCTAGCGTCAAGCCAAATTTCAGGCCGCTAGCTTTTATAGTTCTTGAGATAATTGGCTGTGACATACAAACAGACAGGCACCGAAGTCTCGCCTTAATGGCTATTCCCCAAAGGAGCTCAAAACGCGAAGTGCAAAGTTATTACTTCAACCGGAAGTGGCTGAATTGGCTTTTATGATAACTTTATACCTTAGTCAGCGGTCTTTCTAGAGTCTCCACTGGTCTCCGTGTAGTAACGCTGCTGATAAACCGCCCCTTGTCATCCGATACACACTTTTCCAAATCCTGAGACGATGGAACGTTTCTGAAACAACAATTTAGCAATCATTTAGCAAAAATAATAACATATTTAAATTAGGCGCTTGGCCGATTTACAACTCTAAATGTTTACTAAATTGATACTTTTCCGGCCTAGAGTCTAGCTAACGAAAGTTGATAAGTACTGACAAAGCGCAGCAAATAGTTATTTGTTATAGGTACAAGAGTGCAAAGTTGCTTTTTAACCGCGTGTTCAATTTTGATGACCGAGCAAGCGAAGGATTTTAAAATTGAATCACGAGCGCAGCGAGTGATTGATACTTTAACATTTATTTTTGTTCTAGAGGAGTGAGTTAAAGTGAGTTGTTCTAACTTTCCTTTTCAGTTTAGGGCTGCCATGCTGATATTTTTTTGCCACGCTTTGTAAGTATCAACTTTCGTTAGCCAGACTACTACGGTGGGTCACACAATCGATCCAATAGTTTAAGTGCAAAAGTTTGCACGTTAGTATTCTCATGTTAATTATCAGAATGTCTCTATATCTCAAATAACTATATCAATAGCGACCTACAAAATAGCATGTTACTAAACCTTGTGATTTCAAACTGTACGTGGCTGTGTTTTCCATTTAAAATAACAAGATAGGTGCTTAGAGACCACTCTTCAAAGGCACGCAGACTAAAATGAATGCAAAAACATAAATAAAACCACTGGTACTCAAATGAAGGATGTTTCATTTACTCCCATGTAATATATATTTGTCTGTCCCTCTCTTTCAGATGTAATTGGATCACCAGTGCTATCACAAAACATTGTCAATCGGTAAACTGACATTATTTACGACTTGACAAAATCGTCAAGATTGTCTATGGTCTGACCTGAACCAAATTGCGAAATTTTAACGAATTTGTCTTCGATGCTCGGGAATTCCATGACAGTATGTACAAAAATATAATGAAAAATAATCGAAAAACTTACCTGCAATCCAAAGTAAGTAGAACCCTGTTCTCAAGTAAAGAACAAAGGTTCACAGTTCCAGCGTCGGTGGCCGCGAAAAAGTAACGTAACCCGTTGTTTGACACTTCAATATTTGTTACCGATGAAGTGTCAGCTAAAAAAAGTATTAAAGTTCATTTAAAAATAAAAAAATAAGCTTTTGACTTAGTGGCATATCCGCCTTATAAGGCAGAGGTCCCGGGTTCAATTCCCAGCCGGGCAGATGTTTGAATGAAAAATTTAAATATCTGTTCTGGGTCTGGTTGTCAGTTATCCTTGTCTTTGTGTGTTACATGGCGTCCCCGAAACAGGGTATCCTACTGAGAAGCTATTGTGAAACGTTTATTTTATTGCATTGATATCGGAGTTACACATGTATACCAAATTTCAGCTCAATCGGCGATCGGAAAGTGGTTCAAAATTGAGTAGAAAGATTCCACCCGAACAAACGGTTTTATACAAACGTTTTAAGTTAAATAAAAGCTTTTAAAGAGGAATACCATGGAACACACACAATGACAATGACAACTAACAACCAGACCCAGAGCAGATATTTAAATTCATTATTCAAACATCTGCCCGACCGGGAAATCAACCCGGGACCTCTGGCTTACAAGGCGGATGGATATACGAGTACTTCCACTGAGCCAGACAGGTCGTCAATGTACATATTGTGAATATATAAAATTACTTACTCGCAACAATAAACCTTTCTATCCTCACAGCGCCAAGACATCTTTTGCAACACAAAACTTCTCCGCGATTTTTTGCTATCAAATAATTATCTACATTATCAATCCTCATTATTTTCAAATCATTACACACTATACCAGTCTCCCAATTTTTCGGCAAACTTATTTCGACTGGCAACACTTTTTTCCTTATGCTGGCAGCGCTGGACGGTCTGTCAAATTCGAAATCAAATTTGGAACGAATGGCCGACTGAGGGCGGGATGATTGAGTTTTTACTATGCATTTTTCTTTTTTCTTTAAAGACAATCGTCTCTTCGCTGCGTTTAGATTAAACGATGTAAATTTTTCGCAGCTTATATTTTGTTTCGAGTAAATGTCAATGTGGTCCGTTAAATGAATAGTTTGACATTTTTCGAGTTTAATTTTAGATAAATAGGCTTTTCCAATGTCTTGAGGCGATTTCAGCTTGTCTTGTATTATCGACCATATCGTAAGAATGCCGATACGCTGAAGAGATAGTATCTGGAAACAATTATTTTATATTATGTAAGCACAAATCATTTTTCAAAATATTAATTTATGAGGGCACAAATGTCGTCAAACATTGTATCATACAGGATTATGAGGAAAGGGTATGCTAAGCCGAAAATGGTTCATAGTACTCATCATTTTGAACCACTTTTAATAAGGGACCAACCCAGAATTCGCGATATAAAAATCAGCTGTTCCATAATAAATGTCAAAGACACTCGTATGTAACAGTTAGTTGTTTATTCGTGAATTCTCTAATCCCATACTAAAAGTTTTTTATAATGATGAGTACTATGAGCCCTTTTCGGCTTAGCATGTCCTTTCCTTATAACCTTGTAGATATGAATGAATTCTATATAATGTTTCTCTACATACTTGTCCCACAACTCTTCTCCCTGCATCTAAGCTTGCTACATCTGTGTTCATCTCCAAGCCGACGATTCGATCAATCTCGTCTTTTGTTGTTAAGTTGGCACCACTACTTGTGAACGCGCAAGATTGCAGAGCAATTGCGAAACTATCCTGCAATAAAAAGGTTAATGTATTGGACATAATATCTCCAAAAGCATGATATAATAATCCAAAAGCATGACAAGATAAAATAGTGAAAACATTACACTTTTCATCTTAGGAAAGCTTTTCTCAGAAAAATGCTTAAAAAAGTTTTTGACAACAAACCTTCAAAATGTTAATGTGTTGTATGTGTTGTAACTAGAATTCGCCCACATTAGCATGAAATAATGGTACAAACGGAGCTGAATATAAATAATTACCAAAGTTTCGATTTTTAATCTTGAGCTTGTAATTACCTGATCAAATCCTAAATGGCTATTTTTCAAGTTCCACTCTCTATCCCTTTCGAATTCTGTAAGCTTAGAACCATCAACTTCCACAAATTCATTCGATTTTTTTTCACTAACATCATCGCCCCGCCATGTTGGTTCTTCGGTGAGATCCCAGAGATGTAATGAGCTTAAATGCAATAAAATGTTAGTTTTGTTGCCAAATAAGCAGAATGATAGTCAAAAAAAAGAAGGTATCTTAGCTTACCCATCGTCTAATGCAGCTGCAAAAATACCTTTGCCATTGCCTCTAAATCTACCAATCACAATATCATCAATAGCTGTAAGGTATTTTGTTGGCTCCGCTCTGGCAACACTTAAATCCCATAGACAAATCAGATTTTTCTTTCCATCTACATTTTGAGTTTTTTTATGAACTGTCAAGATAAAATTGGCTTTTGTGTCTGAGAAAATTACGGTTGTAATTTTCGAATATTTTAAAAAGGAAATCTTTTCGCTTGTTATTTTATTTGACAGAGAAAAATAACCATTACTGAAAGGGATTTTACTACTTTTAGCTAAATTAGTACTGTCGTTGTCGCCAATGTTGGAACATAGCACATTGCTTATTCTACTTTCAAACTTCTTTAAAAACTTTCCTAGTTTATTTGTATTGTAATCGTTCGATTTTAGTTTCGATTTGTAAGTTTCATATGGCAGCATCTTATCACCACCGGCGCCATCTTTTTGTTCGAGGAAAACCCTTAGCGGATTTGTTCTGTAACTTTCATCCGTGCCAATCTTATTGTCATTCTGGCCATCGGCCGTTGTTTTCATCATAAATGTAAACGTTGTTAAATAATCTTCGGTATGTTTACTATATTTTCGCGCTGAAATATCTTTACTAATGAAAATTTCGCTATTAGAAAACTCAACCGGATGTTGAGTCCATTTTTGACTAACCGCCACTTCATCCGTTTGCACCTCCTCAGTGATACCATCATCGAAAGTTTGAACTCCAGTTTGGGTATAATTTGACCTTCCAAATGTTGCCATGTATAGGTCGTAGGAAATAGGTTGCATTTCGAATAGACAGTACGACATTTCGTGCAGAGTGATCATCCCAAGTAGATCTTTTGCTCGCTGTTGCAAGCGGTCATGGATTTTTCGCTTTTGTTTACTTTGTTTTGATTTTGTGAAATCTATGAAAAGAGGTCTGAAAAATGATATGGGTCAGTAACAGTACACTTGATAAGCATTAGTTTGCCGGAAAAATAAAAAAAAATAGCTTTTTTAATGCTTACGTCAAATATATTTAAAAGCCTGGCGATATTAAATGTTAAATTATTTTATCTATTTATTTTCACAGAGCTGTTTTAGCTAGAAGAATGTCAAAACATGCAAAAAAGACGACTTGACGACTGTTCTTCTTTCCCTAAAAGAGAATTATTCCTCTCTGTCTCCCAATTTTGTCCCTCCATGCGGACAGATCAAACAAAAAAGTTCGGTCTGTCCCCCTATATCAAACATTTTGGCCCGATCTGTCCCCCTGAAGGCACAAAACTGGGAGACAGATCAGAATAATCCCAAAAATATAGGTTATATTTACTTTACCTATCTGCCTGCGTTTTCAAACTGGACCCAGCGCTTGAACTGCTCATGTCCTGGAAACCCTCATCAGTAAGAGACACCGGCTTCCGATCCTCACTATCTTCTAGGATGAAGTCCAACGCCACTGGCTTTGATTTGGCAGAACGCTGCTCGCGAAGATCGAAGTTACCTGTGGATTACACTTGTACTTTGTAAAACATCACGAAGTAATGAAACTTTTACACCTCAACTATAACTTAAATACTATAACTTATAACTCAACTAGTAGTATAACGTGTAAAAGTTGCATTGATTTGGGTCCTACTACTGATCCCGGGTTCGATTCCCAGCCGGGCAGATGTTTGAATTATGAATAGAAATTTAATTATGAATGGTTTGTGTTTGTCTTTGTGTTTTGTCTTTGTGTTTCATGACATCTCCGATACAGGAAATCCTAGATATGAATGTAAAACGTTATTTATTTACTACTCTCTCTTACTCTTTTTAATGCCACTATTTTTTGTCTTGTTTTTTTTTTATGCTTATGTTATATATGTTCACAGAATCGCATTTCTTGCCAGATCTACCCACAATTTTCAATCAGCTCGTGACCATGGCTCTATGTAATATGACCTAAATCCGTGTTTTGTTTCGTTTGAGGCCTTACCTGAGTCCAACATTTTCTCCTCATCTTTTTCTTTCGAACTGCTCTCATCAGCCGACGCTATTTCCGCGTTTCGCTCACTTAGCTTACTCGTTTCGCTTTTTTCGCTTTGTTCGCTCGTTTCGCTTCTCTCGCTCATTTCGCTCGTCTCAACAGCGTCACTCTGTTCACTGTGATACGATTCGAAATCCGATTCGTAGCTCTCAAAATCATCTTCATAGCTAATTTCTTCGTCACTTGATTTATCTTTTTTTGGCTGAAATAAAACAGATTTATTTAAAACATCCGTCATCAAATTATATTAAAAACGACATTACCGACATACCTTTAAATTTGGTTTTTCTTTATCCAAATCCACGTAAAACGCTTTAGGCTGAGCCTTTAGCTTCTGCGACAAATTAATCATACCGGCATTGTTATCTAGCACATCTGGCGTCAAAATCTTTACTTCGTTTTCTTCTAGAGTCCTTGTTTTCGTTCGCTGTCTTTCTTTTGCAACCTCTTTGGAATCAATGCGATCCTCTTTAGTTCTACTTACATTCGAAACCTGTCTAGAAAGTTTCCCAACCTCTTTACTTCTCACGCTTTCCTTGCGTTCACTACCCGCCTCTTTTTCGCGCGCCGAATTTAAAACCAACCGCCTTTTTACAGCAGGCGAGTTGACAGTGACATTTGTGAAAGGTTTTCTTGGCGTTTCGTTTCTGGCTGAGGTTAAGTTTTTTGCATCATTCTTATTCGAGGGGTCTATTCTCTGACTTACTGAAGATGAAGATTTTTGAAAACCTTTCACTGGTTTTATATTACCAGCATTTGTAACACTTGGAACTTTTTTCGGTGCTTTGGTCATAATTTGGCTAGTTTTCTTCTTTTGCGCGTAAATATCGGCTGTTGTTGATTTTTGAATGAAATCTCTCGGCGTGGAGATTGTATTTAAACCTTTTTTGAGTTTTTCGTCTTGTTTCTTCGATGCTTCATCTTTGGTTTCTTTCTTGCTCTTTGTATCTGGCTTTCTCGATGGTGTTTGCATCATGTAGGAGTATTAGAAAATGATGCAATACCTATAAACTAAAACGTTAGGCTTTCAGAATTTTAATTCTAACTTTCTAGCCTAACCTAGCGGATTTATATCATGAGAACCACATTTTTTTCAAAAACCAATATTATAGATAATGTTCTAAAAGGCATCATATTTTGGATCAAGTTACGTTTTAATAAAAACTGTATTTACTAATTTAAATTAATAATTTGACTAATTTAATTATCTGAATCTGTTTTCATGCCGTGGGTAACAGAGTTGAGCAAAACAAAAAACAAACTTTCCTACTCTTTCGAACAAAACTTTAGCTCCAAAACGTTCATCATTTTTGAGTAGTCAGTGTAGTGTCCACAGTAAAATTATACTGAATATTTAGTTGTTATCTATAAATCAACCCTAAGTAGGTTAAAGATAATTTAATATCGATCCCAAAAAGTATAACTAACTACCCCGCTGACCTACTGAATAATAAATAAGCAATCCACTTAATTTATTCGTACCTTGACATAATTCTAGAAGAAACCCGGAAAAAACACTTCTCACATAAAAAAATATTAGACAAAACGAACGCTAAATAAGTACGTCTCTTACTATTAATTACTTAACAATAACTAGATAATTAAATATAAATTCTGAGAGTAAATGCAACAATAATTCGTGTTTCTAATGTCACTGGTTTTGCGTGACAGGCAGTAGGTAAGGAGGTTTGCCGTTGCCATGGTATTCAAAGTTCAAACGTACACACGTCATAGGATCTAAGGGCTAAATGATGTCACCGCTAAGAGCTTTAAAATTAACTAAAATATTTCCGTTTCCTGGCTAGGGATTGCTATTTCCGTTTTAGTGTCTTGCTTGAAGGTAGGTAGGAAGATGCCGCCGCGCCGTCTTCACTGGTAGTAGGTACTCCGAAACGTAATGCAATAGATATCTCCAGTAGTTCTACCAACAGAACTGCTTTTAATGTATTTCCCAATACTAAAACAATAGACTGATATACGAACAATAAAATAAAATAAAGAAATGGGAAACTCAGTTTATCTCATTCAAACAGATATACAAATAAATATTAATTTATTTAATCTGAGAGTTTATTATTGTCTCGCTCGGTCTTATGAAACTCTCTATGCATAACTTTCGTGCAGTTTGCAAATGAATGTGCGCTCATGTGAATGACAAAGTTTGTAGTCTGTGGTTTGTACTTTCACTTATTTATATTTTTAATCTGTGGAAAAAAGTTTTCACAATTACCGCCATTTTTCTTTGATTTTTCCGTAATGCTGTTTGCTTGCGGAGTTGAATTTTCAATTTATTTTGCTTGCCGTAATAATTTGTTGTAGTCCTGTCTTCTACAAAAATGTCTTCTGCATCGCCATTACGGCCTCTAAAACGGCGTAGAGATGATATAGACGAGAAAATCGAAGCTTTATCCAAAGTTATCAACACCGTGACTGGCTCGAAAAAGTCATTTCTCCAAGCGAAATTTAACAATATCAAGTTGAAAAAGCAAAAGTTAGTCGCTCTTTCTCTTTGCCGATCTCATGAAGCGAGCAATCAAAATTTAGTGACTGAATTTGAAATGATGATAGCGGAGAATGATATTGACATCGAGATTGAATCGATTAGAAGCTCCAAGAAGTTCAAGCGTATCGAGAATAAATACTTGGAAAGATTGTTTCGAGGTAAGTAATATGTTTTAGTACCATTTTGGGCTAATTTCATGTCTGCTAAGTACCTACCTACGTGACAATAAAAATGACGAGTCAACAACACAATATTGTTATCACGGTAAAATCCGGTTATAGCGTCGCCGAAAAAATCCCAGATTTCTCGTTATTCTTGAATCTTTTGCCGGCTAACACTCAAATTAAGAGGCTGTTGTCAAGCACCTAACTATGGGTTCTGTCCCTTAGTCTTGAGTTTTGATAGTTTTCGAAAACCACAAACGTTTCGTAAAGCTCCATAAATTATAATAGTTCCTTAACGTTTCCGCCAGGAGCGCTTTACTGTAATGTATAGAGCCTAACGGAAAAGTTTCATTGTTTCGAAAACTATCAAAACTCTGACGAAGGGTACTGGCAGCCGTACTAGAGGCACAGCTTTTAGTACTTCAGTTCATTTCAGAGTAGTAACCTGCCCCGGCTTTACGGGTATGATTAATATAGCCTATGTTACTCAGGGATAACGTAGCATTCTAACTAACATTCAAACCATTCTAACTCTCTTTTAAATGCATGAGTGCGCAGCAAATTAGAATTCAATTCGCTTATTTGAGACCCGCATGAGGAGAAATACACGTTATTACTTGAGAAGGTGCAAAGAAAATTCGCTCGCCACCTTTACAAGAAAGTATTTGGTTACTATCTTACTTGGTACTATCCGTCTTTATTTGTCTCGGGAATGGTGGGCCTGAACACACTCGAGCTTAGGCGGAAGTGTGCGCTCGTCATTCATTACTACCTGCTTCTTAACAATGGGATAGATAACCCTACTGCGCTGGCTAAGTGTGCGCTGTATGCCCCGGCGCAGGAGGTGCGCGCGCGTCCACCCCACCACCCATACCTCGCGGTATGCGCCAACTTACCACGCACTCGCCTTAATCAACGAGCTGATCTCTCACCAGCCCGATGTTGATTTATTTTTTTACTAAAATTAATGTTCTAATTCAAAATTGTATAATTTATTTTAGTTTAAATTCGAAATTAATATCAAGTAATACTATATCTACAGTTAATTGTGTAATGTGTAAATTGTTTCAAACACGTTTTGGTAAAGAACAAAGTGTTTGAAAAGTTGATAAATAAATAAGTGAAAGAATTTTTTAATAGGCCCAGTAGTTTTTGAGTTGATTGTTACAAATCTTTCCTCTTTATAATATTATTACTGTAGATTAGGTATGTTTACTATCTTGAATCACACCATCACTCAACAGGTGGTTAATGTTGTTGTTAAACACCTAGCATAGCCATAAAAAATATAAATAAACTCACCAATGAAAACTTATCATTTTTAGATCCTCATGCCAGAGACAACCGGGCCTATATCTCCACTCCCAACAATGTTTCCACATCCTGTGATATTTCTGCTATAACTGCTAACAGTCCAGTAAATTCTCCACATACTTGCAGTCAAAATATGTTAAAAACTCAAAACAAAGTACCAATGTGTGATAAAAGTACTAATACCGAACCGGTACACATATTAAAGGCAGCAGAATTCATTCCACCAGTAGCCAAAAGAATGTCCTCAAAGGAAGCATCTACGGGTATAGATGAAAACATTTCACCAATCAAACACACACCTTGCAGAAAAAAGTTGCGTTCAGAAGGTAACATGTCACCAGCTTCACTGAAAGAAATTACGTCTACTGCTGAAGATAACAACTCACAGAAAGAAAATCTTTTACAACCAGACGAATATACATTCTTAAATAACAGCGAAGACAGCTACATCCAGTCAAACTGGTTCGAAAGTTCCTTTGAATTGGAGGTTTTTCTTAATGAAAAGCCTGATGCTACCCGAAAGGCAGAAGGAGCTTTTAAAGACACTTCGGCATCCGAAAACACTGAGAAGGGGTATAAGTACAAAATATATCGCCGCAAAACTAAAAGTCTTGAAGCCGAAGCATCGGCAAAGACGTCTAGAACTAAAATGGCACAAAACTTGACAGTAGATTCCACAACTGTTCCAACAGAAAACATGACTGGCAATGGAAAAATAGAAAACACTAAAAATGTGTCATTGTCGAAATCAAAAATTGTGACATTGCCAGAAGCTGTTGAAACTCTGCCCGATGTTTCTGTAGCTTTGCCTGATGCTACTGTAGCTTTGCCAGAAGCTAAAGTAACTTTGCCTGATGTTTCTGTACCTTTGCCAGAAGCCACTGTGGCTTTGCCAGATGCTACTGTAACTTTGCCAGAAACCACCATAACTTTGCCAGAAGCTACCATAGCTTTGCCAGAAGCCACCGTAACTTTGCCAGAAGCTACCGTAACTTTGCCAGAAGCTAATAACAGCCACAAGCTTATAACCAACCTATTTGAGACATACAAAGAGATTTACACCAGTAAAAATGTCATAATTTCAAAGATTCCACATTCCAGACAAAATAACAGCAATAGCAAGAAACAACCCAGCATGAATGACTTGAAAACGGCTCCTAAGTGTAACGAAAATGTAGCTAAGATAACCAATTGCAAAGAAAATTACCAAAGCAATACAGAGATATTAAATCAAAATAATAAATCGTCCCAGTCTTGCAAATCTAAAGATGTGCTATCAAACCATTCACATGGATATTCTAAGTTGGAGGACTCAATTAAAAATGTCCAGTCTAAGTCTACCAAATCACAAGAAATGTCGAAATACTGCAACCCAATTCAAATGTGGACTACCAAATTACAAGTCTTATCGGCTAAATACAAGAACTTAATGGCTGCTTATCCAGACTCAGTTCCCAAAACTCAAAATTTGTCAGACAAGAAACACCTAGCCAAACCTAAAGACTCACCAATTACATATGAAGAACTATTTACCAAATCACAGGAACACAGGCTTACCGAAAACCACCAATCAAATAATCAAACCAAATCACTGGAAAGCTTGCTTCCCAAAAACCACCGACCAAATATTCAAACTAAATCACAGGAACGCTTGCTTACTGAAAATCACCAACCAAATATTCAAACTAAATCACAGGAACGCTTGCTTACCGACAACCACCAACCAAATATTCAAACCAAATCACAAGAACGCTTGCTTACCGAAAACCACCGACCAAATACTCAAACCAAATCACAGGACATGTCTACCTCTGAAGCCTACACCAAATCCAAGGCCAAGCGTTCTTCGAGAAGAAGAAGAAGAAGCAAGAAAAGATATAATATTGCAGAGGAAGACTGGTCTTTCAATGGAAAAATCTCCAAAAGATTATCCTCGAGCAGTATTTTCGATGATGAAAAAGCAAAATTGTGCATGAACGACCTGGTTAAGGACTCTATGCAGAATTATGGTGAAAATTTATCTACTAAAGAATACTAACTGGTATGGCGCTAATATTAATTCAAGTACTAGACATAATTGGCGGCCTTATTGCTAAAAATGCTCTCTTTAGATATACATTTCGTCGGCTTATTGCAAGAAGTCACTTGCACTAAGCCGACGATTTACACAAGCCAGTTGAATTTTAAAAAAAACCTCTGGCCATAAAAGAGTCGCCTTTCAAACAAAACGAAATCAAAATCGGTTTAGCTGTTTGGGAGCTACGATGCCACAGACACACATTTTTTATATTTATAACACATCTTTTTTCATTAGAGTTCAAAAAACTTTTTTTTTATTTGATTAAAATTATCTTTATTTCCAGCGGTTAAGACCATACCCCAAGAAGACCTAGTAAATGGTCTATTCAAGGACCTGATGGCATCAAAACGTTTCATGCAGAGGACTGCCAGTTCCTCGGACAAGACAGTCAACTGCGGCGAGTGTGGACTGGTCTATGAAGGTCATATGTGTGTGTATACTATTAGGGAAATCTTAGAACAGTGTTGAATGAATGTTGTTGCATTTCATCACAAAATATTGCATTTCATCACAAACTTTATTACATGTGTGATCAGTTAGTGAAACATAAAATAAATTATTTTTTGCTAACAAAAAATATAGGTAGTTTTGGTTTTGACTTAGGTTTTTTTTGTTTCTTTAAAGTTATATGATCACTAACGTGATGAAATTTGTGATGAAATGCGAGCGATCCGTACAAAGTAATATTAGAATTTGGTATTTTAAAATTGACATTTAGTTTGCCTGATTATGATCCTTAAATGTGTTATTTTAAGGTGATTAATCGCTTGGTTTTCTATATTCCAATTTAAAAAACTTACTAATAGACCTTCGTATGGGGTACTGCTTGGTTTTCGACTTGATATCCTCTTTTCAACCCCATAAAGGAAAAACTTGCGATTTCAGGGTTGGTCCCATAGTAAAAGTTGTTCATAATGATGAGTACTATGAACTCTTTTCGGCTAAGCATACCCTTTTCTTAGAACCCTGTATTATGGTAATTTAATTCTTACTCTCGAATTTCTGGTTCTGAAATTGCATAGACTGAAAATAACTATAAATAACATGTGTTATTTTTTATATTAAGTTAAATTTGCACGGTATGCAAATGACTTTGCACTGAGATTTTGTAAGACTGATTTATTCATAAGAATAACTGAAATTGTCAAATATTTATAATATTGAGACCAGGGACCGAAAACCGGTTATAACCGCAAAAGACCTCACCACTCACCACAAACGTAAGAGATATCGGATAATTTTATTGAAGAAACCAGTTCTATGAAAAAAATTGGTTGTTAACCATTCTTTTGATTAACCGGTTATTAAACGCAATTAAACCGGGTTTTTTCAACTAAAATAACTGGTTACAATCCCTGGTCCAGACATACTTTAGTTTATAAGATTTAACCAAAAAAATCCATGGGATTTGCTTTTAAAGAACGACATAAAAGTGTGTGTTTTTAACAATATCTTGATTTATGAATGTTGATTATTTTTAAGAATTAATTAATTAATATTTTAATAGTCATTACAGTTCCTATAATAATTATAAGACTGGATAATAAAAATATTAATAACTTGAATACCTGGGGGCCATCCGTAAATTACGTCACGAATTTCATGATTTGTTTACCCCCGTCGTCCTTGTCATAAGCTGGTTACTTTTGTGAGCCCCCCCCCCCCCCCCTAGTGTGAAGTCATATTTATTTGCAATTTTATAATTTTTGCTTTTATTATTTAAATTTTAAATGTGACGTCACAAACCTTAGAACCCCTTCACCCCCTTGTCACACTTAGTCAAACCTTATTACGTGTGACGTAATTTATGAATAGCCCCTCTATCTGTGATTGATTACCAAATTTTGATAATCTATTTGATTATCTATGTAGCATGTACAAATAACTCGGGACTTTGTTACGTTTTAAATAAGAAATAAACACTATTTCAATAACAGATTTGTTTTAATCTTAACTTACATTAAACATTATTAAACCTTACTTTTAAAGCCTGCTTAAAAATGCTCTGACAATTTCTCGCTGACGTGAAATGTTACGTATGTTCATAATTATGAGTGCTATGAGCCCTTTTCGGCTTAGCATACCCTTTCCTTTTAACCCTGTATTGGTAAAAAATATAGAAGGGTTTTAATTTTTAACAAAAGCTAAGCCTGAAAATAACTATCTTAATATATATAAATCTCGTGTCACAATGTTTGTCCTCAATGGACTCCTAAACCACTTAACCGATTATAATAAAATTCGCACACCATGTGCAGTTCGATCCAACTTGAGAGATAGGATAGTTTAAATCTCAAATTATAGTCGCAATTTTAATTTATTGCAAATTATATATATAGGTACTTTTAATTTTTAAGTTAGCATCAACCATCAACATACTACGGTTGCTATAGTTACGCAATAGCATGAGAACAGAGGTTATAACAAAGAGTTCCTAAGTCTACCCGTGCGAAGCCGGGACGGGCCACTAGTGTATTTATATAATGAAAAGTATACCTATAAAAAAGTTACAGCCCCATAAAATTCACAATCTTGACTTCATTCCAACGAACTGGTTTTATTACTTTTATTTTTGGCTAACTATGAGTCCATTGGTAGCATATTTTGCTTTATCCCTTCTTTGTTTTCAATGTGAGTAAATGCATGGCTTATACAGCTAGAACTAAATCCTACTGAAACTATAATTGTAAAAAAACCAACCAAGTGTGGGTCGGACTCGCGCCGTACCATTTTCTATACAAACTGCAAAAAAATCATGTCTGTTGTATGAGAGCCCCCTTAAATATTTATTTATTCTATTTTTTTTGTATTTGTTGATAAAGCGGCAACAGAAATACACCATCTGTGAAAATTTTAACTGTCTAACTATCAGAGTTCATGAGATACAACCTGGTGAAAAACGGACAGCGGAGTCTTAGTAATAGGGTCCCGTTTTACCCTTTGGGTCCGGAACCCTAAAAAGTATTCTTGTTTCTCCTTCTCGCCAAAACGGCCTAACTGATATGGACGCCATTTCCTGTGGAAATAGCATAGACCCTGGATTCTATGAAAATATACTTTTTAATATGTACAATTTTGCAGTATTCCATGCTACAGATGCACACGAAACGAAGAAACATGGACACGGACCGCTCTTCAAACGAATAACTAATTCACGCAGGTTTTCATTGTTAATACTAAAATTAGGCGTATGCTGAGACGCCGGTGACGCAACATAAGTAGGTACAACAGAATCAGATCCCACAAAGAGAGGTGTTGAGAAATATCACATGTCTTTAAATTCTGAAGGTTTTAAAGACAATTTGTACCAAAAAAATAAACGTAATTGTCACGGCAAACGCTTAGCCTGATTCTTCTTGGTCCTTTATTTTTAACCGACTTCAAAAAAGGAGGAGGCTATCAATTCGTCTGTGTTTTTTAATTATTTTTTTATGTCTGTTACCTCATAACTTTTGACTGGGTGAATCGATTAAGATGATTCTTTTTTTATTAGAAAGCTGACGCTTTTCATTTGGTCCCATTTCAATTTAGTCCAGTTCTGATAATGGTATCCATGAGAAAACCATATAAGTCTTAAATTTACATTAAGTACGTGCGCGACAAATAGATGAATAACTCAATAGTCGGTCTTTTGAAGTCGGTTTTTGTTTTGTAAAAATAATGTTCTTGTTTATGGAACAGCTGATTTTTTACGTGAATTTCTGGCTTGGTCCCACAGTAAAAGTTGTTCATAATGGTGATTACTATGAGCCCTTTTCGATTTAGCATCCCCTTTATAGTGTTTAAATGTTCCTACATTATTTTGTTTAAAGATTCCAGGTCGCGAAAAAATCTTTACAAAACGTGTTTGGACCCAAAATCAAGAAAGCAGGGCGTATTGTCAACTTTGGCCAAATGCCATCAATTTACAACAGCCGGCCCAAGCTCAACGAATAAATTCTTATAACCTTTTATCCCTGCATAATATACCTACTAGCTTTTACCTGCGGCTTCGCTCGCATTGTTTTTTTTTTATTATAAAATAAAAAGTGTCCTATGTCACTTCTAATACCTCCAAGAATATGTGTACAAAGTTTCATGATGATCGGTTAACACTTTGACTGCGGCTAATACTCAAATGCGCTGTTTTACGCGCCTGGCGTGTGCAGCTGCACTCGCGTCGCACAAAGGAAAACAAGGTGTTTTCCGCAGTCAGTGTTTAGTAGTTTTCGCGTGACAAACAAACTTACATTCACATTTATGAGATTAGTAGGGATATTTTTCTAGTTATTGCGGTCTTAGGCCAGCGCCGTCGTCTTTTTCAAACCGCCCGAGTTCGTTGCGCCATGGCGTCTGAGTCACATCACTCCACCTTTGCCCACCTGTCCGGGTGCATTACCATTTGAACTTGCCTGATTTGCGTCTTACGTCCATGATGCCTGTTACGGAACTGTATAATAGATTAGGTAAACGTAAAGGTAATAAAACAAGCACAGAGACTTGCCAATAATCGATGTTTTATTAAAAAAATATATCATGTTATCATGAAACCGTATTATTATACATGATAAAACCGGCCTGAAACTCAGATTGAGAAGTTACAACCTTCGTAACTACTCAACTTTATTTCGAAAAAAGTATAGTAGGGATAGCTAATGGGTTGATTACACAACGAGTACAGTGGCGAGACAGTGCCCTCGGCCGAGTACTCGGTTTGTATAAACAGTTTGATGACGAGACAGTCACTAGAGCCATGATTCGCTAGCTCGGCCGAGTGTGCCCATTACTGTCTCGCCACTGTACTCGTTACTTCAAGGAAAAAAACAACAGAATAAGCCAATAACCGATATTTTATTAAAACATAATGATACAACAAATATAATGTTTTAAAACCGTATTGCATATTGCTAAATACATGATAAAACCGGCCTGAAAAACAGATTGACTAATAATTATACATTTTAATAATACTTAGCAAATTTTATTAACACTTTAACTGCTGAAAACACGTAGCTTGTGTTTTCGTTTGTGCAACGCGAATGCGGCTACACGCCGGGCGCGTAAAACAACGCATTTTATTATTAGCAGAAGTTGTGTTAAAATCTTAAGCCGTTTTCGAGATCTCAATACCGGGTTATAAAGAAAGGGTTTGCTAAGACGTAAAGGGCTCATAGTACTTATCTTGAACAATAATACCAAATGTCTTAAAAAAACATTTTGATAATAAAATAAAGTCAAAAGTCAAAATAAAGTCCCATTTTTAAGTATTGAAACATGATTGAATCAAAATGGTTTTTTTTGCATCTTTGTGATATTATTCTGACTAACTTGACTGAATGCGATTTTTCAAAATTTGATTCATTGTTTTCATAACTTCGAAAATGTAATGAGCGAGCAAGATAGCGATACGTCATATTCTGCTCCTTAACCAGCTTTTATAAACTAACTTAACCCTTTAGTTTTTATAAACAAGATCCGCAACATAGTCCAATGATCACTTTACAAACGTCTTCCAAAAAGACATAACATCGAAAACGGCTCAGCCAAATTGACCAATCAACATTTTTTTAAATCCTGCTTTCAGGTCGGTAAATATTTTAAAAATACAATTATGTGAGAATACAATATTTAATTGGTCGGCTTTTCAGATGGAACTCTGTCGCATTGAAATAACAGGGTTATATAGAAAGGCCAAGCAAAAAGGGCTCGTAGTACTCATCATTATGAACAACTTTTACTATAGGACCAACCCTGAAATCTAAAAAAATTGTCCATACAGCTGATTTTTTATAGATTCCACGATTGGTCCAGCAATAAAAATTATACACATTCATTAGTACTATAAGACCTTTATCTAAGCATACCCTTTCCTTATACCCTGTAAGGGCTACGATTTTAAGACGATTAAATGCATACTTCTCACCCGACTGCTAAGAAAAACGGCCAAAAAACTTCTTTTATTTAGATCCGCTTTTATCAAGCATTTATGTTATGCATTAATTTAATTCAAAGTTACAGCGACAAAGTTCCAAATGCTAAAAAAATGAGCTCATTTCGTACCAGATTCATTCAACATTGACGCCGATTCTACTCACTTTTTATACTAAACCAAACACTAAATTTATCATCTCATTAAATTTAATAGGAGAAAAAGATTTAGTTTAACTTTAGTTTTAGTTTGAGAAAGTTTAGTCTAACAAAATGGCGGAATCGGCGTCATTGAATAAGTCAAAATGCTTTTCAACCAAAACCCGGTACAAAATATTCACCCGTGGAAGACACTGGATACCGCTAATTGGAAACTGTCATATTTGACAGCTAACGTCATTACGTTGTCGTTTTGACAGCTAACTTCATTACGTTTCCTTCATTAAAACTAGATGGCGTGCCCATCGGTTAGAAATATCTGTCAAATTTAACATATTTCTTAAAGATTCCACTTTAGTTCGTTTTCATAGTAAAACTGAATTAACTAGTGTTTTATCTAGTAAAATAGAATATATTACAAAATTTGTCTAAATACATAGTTTTACTACGCAAGCGAAACCGGGACAGACAACTTGTTAACAAGCCTTAAATTTCATAGTAATTCCTAGTTTTAACTAGCATTATTTACATTAACCAGAAAACGCTATTTTAGCCGGTAATATGCAATTTTAACCGGTATTACCATTTTAACCGGTAATTAAAATTTAACAGGCATTTAGCATAAAAACAGGTAATTACAATCAAAACCCGCAATTTTGCATCAAAAATCAAAATTTTCTAAACTTTTAGCCGGTAATATCCAGTTTCGATCCGGTTGTTGCCGGTATCCAGCGTCTTACTTGCGGGCACAGCTCGACTAATCGACGGGCGCGCGTTTAATAGTCGTCGATGTCGTACAGGTTGTCGATTTCCTCGTCGTCGAGCTGCATCGATTGGAAGTCAACCTTGTAGCGTAGTAATCCTGAAATTAGAAAAAAAAAATTTAAAAAAAAACGCTAATAAAATAAGAGAAAAAAACATGTTTTGTTCCCAATGTCCCCATTATTCCCATATTCTCCGTTAATTCCCAACGGCCCCATTAATTGGGAGGTCGTTTTGATTTCAAGAATATATAAAATGTACAAGCTCAATGTTTACGTTTAAAAATGTTGAATATAGTATATTAATGTAGTCAACGGTTTTTTTTTTGTACATTTCTTGTAGTGAACTATTGTAGTACTATTACATTATGATTCGGTAAATCGAGCAAACGTCATTCACTGTTACTCGTCACTGTGAAAAACAATAGCAAACATAGTTTTTACAAAAAAACAGGTCTGTACAATGGACTATGATTCAGATTTGTTGCTGACCGAGAATTACTCTATTACTCTGTATTGCAATTGGCCGCACACAGTCTGAATGAAACACACACCAAAACAAATCAACACACGTTTACCTCATATCCACATAGTGTTAGCATGGAAAGAAAAAAGATTGAAGCTTAGGGTTCTGACAGAAATGAGGGCGAAACAAAGTGATTTTTTTTTTATTTGAAAACACGTTTATCTTGAAAACATTTGTAGTTATTGTGATATGGTGTCGCTTTTACCAATTTGACAAATGTTGGTTGCTACAGTTGGTCCCACTAACACTTTGGCTGCGGGAAACACAAGGTATGTATATGTTTTCCTTTACGCGATGCGAGTGCGGCTGCACACGCCAGGCGCATAAAAAACAAGGCGTTTGACTATTAGCCGCGCCTGGAGCTAGCGCATGTGATTGCTAGCCGCAGCCAAAGTGTTAACCCCAATAGCTCTTCGGTACCGGGACAGACATTAAGATAATTTAATCCCATATGCCCAGTTGGCCCCGCGGAACCGGGGCAGTTGGGAAAATAGTATCATAAGTCCCGGTTGCCACATTAACGGGATGGATGGGACCAAGTCGTGATATCTAACGGAACTCCAAAATCATAGACTTACATATTTTTCTTTTAGTAACGTTGTTTTTGTATTTTCCTGGTTAGGTTTTCTTTATTTTGTACTTATCATTATTCGGTTTTTATAGCCAGTTTTATATTTTTAGTTTATTGTTGTGCAGTTGTTTGTAGTATCTATGCTCTATAGGCTTGGCATATTGCCCTAGTGTCAAACTTTAGGGCTACATTTCGATTCCAACTCTCGATTAAAGTTTTTTTTTATCATCCGACCGCCCAGAAGGGGAGCACGTTCTTCTTGCTTGTGTTCATATAGGACCTACCGTCTGAATTATATCTCTAACTTCTTGACTGATTTTGCTCATTCATATTCAAACCTAAAATTGCATTGGTATGAACTTGTTGGCAGCAAAACTTCATGAAGATAAAATCAACCATGCTTAAGTCATCGTCGGATAAATACAGGGTTATACGAAAAGGGTATGCTAAACCAAAAAAGGCTCATAGTACTCATCATTATGAACAATTTTACACTATGAGATCAATCCGGAATTCGCGAAAGAAAATCAGCTGTTCCATACATTTTATCGAATGTCATTGACATTTTATGGAACAGCTGATTTTTTTCGCGAGTTCCTGGTTGGGCCCATATTAAAAGTTGTTCATAACGATGAGTACTATGAGCCCTTTCAGCTTAGCATACCCTTTCCTTATAGCCCTGTACACAAGCACCTATTTTTTCTTCTACACTGGGACCTTTGGTTTTCGGTAAAAATAACAACTCATTTTATTGCAAACTTTTTATAATGAATGACGTACTACATAAATTCAATAAGCAACTTAACAAATCCTTGCTTATGCCTCGATTATAAACGGCACTTGTAGTTAACTGACTTGTTCTGCGTACTGCAAGGGCCACCCATGCATTACGTCACACGGATTTCACGATTTTTTACCCCTTTTTTGACTTCATGATCTCTCGCTCTTTTCTTGCCCTCGCCCCGACAGTTAGTCACGTTTGTGAGACTTTCCCCCCCCCCCCGACTTTAATTTTAGCAACTTTACATCTAGCAATTATTAAATTTAAAACTCCTTTTAATGCTCAGATATTGGATTTTGAAATATGACGTCACAAAACTTTAGACCGCTCCAACCCCTTGTCACACTTCGTCGACCCCTTCCCTACCCCTTTAAGTGTGATTTAATTTATGGGTGACCCCTTACTTTCGTATTGCACAGACGTTGAATACAGTTTGTCAATGCAACGTTTATAAACAAGACGTAGTGGTCAGATTATTTTGAGTCAGCAGGTGAATACGGTCACAGCAGCTGCGGTCTCAACCGCCGAAGCCTAAAGTGATAAATATCAATACAAGGGTATACAAAGCCAAAAAGGGCTCGTAGTGCTCATCATTATGAACAATTTATTGGACAACCATGAAATCGTGAAAAAAACAGTTGCCCATACTTGTCGAGTGTCATTGGGTGCGTACTGACTGACCGAGCAGCCTCGCGCGGCAGACGTTTGGCTCGGGCCGCGGCACGCTCGGGCGAGGCAGCGCGTGCGTGTGCCTCGGGCGAGGCACGTCCTGACTGGCCGAGCATTTGCTTCGCGCGGCAGGCCTCGCGAGGCTGCTCGGTCAGTCAGTACGCACCCATTGACATTGCTATGGAACAGCTGTTTTTGTTTTCGCGATATCCGGGTCGGTGTCATAGTAAAAGTTGTTCTTAACCTACTCTTCCCTTATAATCCTGTATTTTTATACAAGTATTTAATCTTCACATAGTGATTTTATATCTTCAATGAGCCAAAAAGATGGTTGATAACCGTTTTTCTGAGCTTTAAAAAAAGGGAAACCTCAAAAACCTCCGACCACTCCTTACTTTACCACACCGCTATTATACCACACTCTATAGTTACTTCATCGACAAATCGCTGGTTCTTAAACCCATACCTTCTTTGTTTAGGCCTATGTTCACCGAATTTAACCGTTGGTTAGTCGCTTAACTGACAACTGTCAAAAATTACCCGAGCGTTAATTACTTAACCATTTGTCGACAACTGGTTTTTAAGAATGTTTGTTCTTCGGCTAACGGCTAAACGGACTTACATAAAATTTGGAATGAATTTTGTTCATGGTCTGGATTAACACATAGGCTACTTTTTATCTCCGAATACGCGGGTGTAACTAGTTATTTTATAATTTTACAAAAACTATAGCAATAGTAAGACACTAGATCAAGTAATTAAGCAGTAGTGTAAGTCCATAGACCAAGGTACGGCAATGTAAAGTTTTCTTTGCGTTCAATCTTGAACAAACATTATTTCATTGCGTGATTAATTGAGAACTGAAACGATTCTTTAAAGAGATCACTTGAAGCTTGCCAGCTGTTACATTAGCAAGTGTTAGCAAGTGACCGCTGGTCACTTTAACCCAACCCAACGCTGGTTAAACTGGAAGTGTAATCGTCCGATTAAGCTTCGGTGAACATCGGCCCAAATTCAACAAACTCTCTGCCTTATCATCCCAAATTAATATCATCTAAATACTAACTTAAATTACAACATAATTGAAATCATTGACATGTTTACAATATCTACGTTATTATTTTTTAACCACGCAAATGGCGGCGCCGTTTTGGAGTTTTCGAATAAGACGCCAAAAATGGCCTGAAACTGTCCTCTGTCATAAATTAGTTACACAGTGCGACCAGAAACTATCTCTGTCTTTATTCGGTTGCAGAGTGCGACCAGAAACTGTCTCTGCCATTATTCGGTTGCAGAGTGCGACCAGAAACTGTCTCTGCCATTATTCGGTTGCAGAGTGCGACCAGAAACTGGCTCTGTCATTATTCGGTTGCAGAGTGCGATCAGAAACTGGCTCTGCCAGTATTTGGTTGCAGAGTGCGACCAGAAACTGTCTCTGCCATTATTCGGTTGCAGAGTGCGACCAGAAACTGTCTCTGCCATTATTCGGTTGCAGAGTGCGACCAGAAACTGGCTCTGTCATTATTCGGTTGCAGAGTGCAACCAGAAACTGTCTCTGCCATTATTCGGTTGCAGAGTGCGACCAGAAACTGTCTCTGCCATTATTCGGTTGCAGAGTGCGACCAGAAACTGGCTCTGCCATTATTCGGTTGCAGAGTGCGACCAGAAACTGGCTCTGTCATTATTCGGTTGCAGAGTGCGACCAGAAACTGGCTCTGCCATTTTTCGGTTGCAGAGTGCGACCAGAAACTGGCTCTGCCATTATTTGGTTGCAGAGTGCGACCAGAAACTGGCTCTGCCATTTTTCGGTTGCAGAGTGCGACCAGAAACTGGCTCTGCCATTTGAGCGGTTATAACAAACTGCAAAACATTACAAAAAGTATGAAATTGTAAAGAGAGACGAAAAGAATCGTGATTAGTTTATTTTTGATATATTTTACTTTTTTAGTCGTACACATAATGTAAAAATAATCATTTTTCACTCTCTAAGAGTATTAAACTACGGACTAAAAAAATAATTTTAGTTTTTAAATATTGTTATAATTATTATTTCAAAGATAAAGTCGTTATCACACTCTCGAATTGCGAACGCGTCTCGATCGACGGTGTATAATAAGCTAAGGTCCTGTCAATATCTCGTAGTTTTATTTTATGCTCTATCATAATAGAATAGAATATATAATAGCTTTGTTGCACACAAAACAAAAATTTAATCTTCGAAATCTTTGTATTTTTCTTTATAAATGTATTGTTTAGGATTATAAAACTTCCTTAAAATCTGACAGCACTAGCCACTCGGCCTTACTTATTTATTAAATCCATTTATAGGACTTTTGCTTCATTCTTTGACATCAGCTAGAAACTTTTTATTGATCATACATTTTGTGCCATTTGTCATACTTTTTAAATGGGTTTCGTTTAATTGAGTTTACGTTTGAACGCTGTATCGTTTTTATTTTAGAACACATTAGGCCTAATATATTCAACAAAACTGAGAAGAGCAGTCAAATGTATCACGTAACCAACAAAATGGAACTAAACAACACGGAGGCCATTTTTGTTTTCATACAGACTTTCGTTTTGTCTTTTTACCATTATTTAGTTATTATTTTTTACCATTTTTGATAGACATCATCCCAATAGCTTAGGCTGTGCGTTGTCTGTCAATGGACAGCGGACTTTGATTATTTACATACATTTACATAAATGAGGCGAAGGCGACATTCCATGCGATTCTATTAGTAAATCGCGTCGCTTCTTTCGTCTTCGCTTTAGTATTTATCAAGCTTCGCGATTCCGTGTCACGATAAAATCGCAACACATCGCGATTAGCCGACCGCCGCGATCGCAATTCTTCACTGTGATAACGGCATTACGATGTAAAAATTACGAGCCTCAGTAATCCGATTCTTTTTTATTCTACTTTGGTTTATATATGTTACAATACTTATTTATAAGGTTTTTTTATTAATTTAGCCTGTTTGTTCGTATATGTGACAAAAAGGTGTGATAATACCTAAACAGCGCAGACAGACGTTTAGAATCCACCCCGCTATCTTCAGCATGATAGATTCAGCACAAGTCAAACTTCAACGAAACTTAAAGCAACGGCCGACACGGCCAGCCTTGTTCAGGCTGTGACCGCGAGTGGCATTTACAACTGAGCGCTACCGTTGATTGGATGACACGTTAAGCTGTAGGTCCCGGTTGTTTGTCCTGGGCAACAACCCGCAAGCTTGTCAGAGGTCTTCAGGCGGCCTAAACACTGATACCAGGGCTAGCCACTTGGCATGTACGATCTTACTTTCTTTCAACCAAAACTTAACCGAGTTCAACCATAATATAGATTATCACTGTTATCAGCTGATGAAAGCCTTTGATAGACAGAGATAACAATGTTTTTGTTACTTTTTAACACGCTTTTATTCGTTTCATCGATATGTTTGTAACCAACCCTTTTGGACTCGATTTTGCCCTACGATTTAATTCAAACTTTGCACACCTGTCAAAGACCGATGACAATGCGTGTTTTTTAGTTTCTAAACTATTTTGTTAGGGTTCTAAACCTCCTTCGGGGAAGAACCCCTATGGCGTGACTCCGTTGTCTGTCAGGCTGTATGTCACAGCACTCACAGCCAATTATTCTTGTATGGTAACAAGATTGTAATTTGTATTTCGATATTTAGGTATATGATTCCACATCTGATTTATGAATCTTTCAGTATTGCCACACCTTTCTGCAACTTTTTGTATATATATAAATATATGTATTATTGGTATAGTTTATTTTAAGGCAAACGCTAATAAATAGCATAAACATTGCAATATATAACCCGCTTTGTTTACATTGTATTATGCATTACAATAATATATTTACTTGTACTATATTGTTTTATAATCATATTTTGAAGCTTGTAAAAAACTTTCTAGAGTAAAACGCACATAAGCTTTCGTTACGTCTCGCTCGCACAATTTGCGGTTCCGTACGTCTCACTAGGAGTGAAAGAGACAGGGAGAGGGTAAATGCGAGGTCACATTTCAGCGAGATTTTGTACGATTGTTTGGACTTCGTTTAATTATTTAACTTTTATATATTTCTAGTTTGTATTTTTATATTTCTATTTTATATATAAATTACGCGGGAAAATGCCAAAAGGAACACACCAAAATTTATTTACAATAATAAAAGCGGGGACTTTTATATGTGTACGACTAAAATAAATATTAGGGTTAGTCTACACGAGCGGTCAAAACGCTGCTTTGATTATATTATTTATTGCAAGAAGTCATTAACTGCAAAATCAGTGAATGTCTGGACGCGACTTCGCGCTTCACGCTTGCAATTACTCCTCGAAAAAGATCACCGAATGTAATCGAAACTAGTCTGAGTATCAGACTCGATAAAACGTGAGCATTCTCGTTAACACTTTACCTGCTGCTAATAATCACATGCGATTGTTTTACCGCACATTCTAAAAGGAAAAACACAAGGTATGTGTTTTCAGCAGTTAAAGTGTTAATTATAAACAAAAAAGTGTCATAACTACGGCAGTTTTCATAGTGAATTTTGCAGTTAATGACTTCTTGCACTAAGCCGACGATTATTATTAAGGGGAAGAAAAAAACGCTTTTCTAATTACTATTGGTCCGATACATTGCCAAGTTATATTTGCGTTGCTATGCAGTAATATTTGATAAACTAGAACAGGGCTATAAGGAAAGGGTATGCTAAGCCGAAAAGGGTTCACAGTAATCATCAGTATGAACTTTGAATGAACTGTGGGACAAACCCGGAATTTGCGAAAAAACAATCAGCAGTTCCATACATTTAGTCGACTGTCATTGCCATTATATGACGTCAATGACACTCTACTAAATGTATGGAACAGCTGATGTTTTTTCAAATTCCGGGTTGGTCCCATAGTAAAAGTTGTTCATAATGATGAGTGCTATGATTTTCGGCTATTTTCTTTTTTAACACGCTTTTATTAGCTTCACCTGTATGTTTGTATGTTTGTAACCGACTCCTTTGAGCGCGTTTTTGACCCACTTTTTTCATTAGAAATAGGCTTGCATTTGACCGCCATCTGACCTGATGGTAAGCAACGATGCGGTCTACGATGGAGCATTCTTTCCTTAAAACTCTGTATATCGCTATAACCGGTTTTCTGATGCTAATTATTATAATGTATATTTTATAGAAGTAAAAAACTAGATATTTGATCGCCGCTATAAACTGGTTTATATATAACAACCAGATTTTTTGCCGTCGCTATAACCGGCTTTTATCGATGTTTCTATATTTTTGACTGGAGTTATAACCGGTATATATAGATTAAAAACCGTATAATTGGCCGTCGCTACAACCGGGTATTATAGAGAAGAATCTGAAGAAATGCAGCATCCGACGCTCGTGTAATATTCTAGAATAAAAACTATTCAAAGATGAATGAGAAGCGAGATTTTTCAATTTTTTTTTGTTTTTGTTTTTTAATAGTCATCGAGGTCGACGTCGTCGAGCGGTTCGTCCAGTTGGAGAGATTGGAAATCAACTTTGTATCGTAAGATGCCTGTTTAATCAGTTAAAAAAATAAGTAAAAAGTTTTTAATATTTGCGTTTTGTAGAAAAAAAGTTTCAATTATTATTTTTTAGTTGTTTTTTTTTTAATTTTTGTTTTTAAATTCAAGCATTTTATTTGTATTTTTATTTCATCCATCGTCGTAGTCCAAGCAGCAAGAAAGAGAAAGAAAAAACACATGAAATATAGAAAATCGTTAGTTTCTATTGGAGAAAAAAGAAATTAGAACCTTTTATTACAACTAACACTGGACTACTCACGTAAAATTAAGTCTATTACTAGTTTCGATCACATTCGGTGATCTTCAATTTCATTTTTTTTACACGCTTTATATTAGCTTCACTTGTACAACCCGGTCACAATATCTGTGCACCTGACCTCGTGACGTCATATGTCTAAACTTAACAATAAATATTAAAAAACAAAACAACAACAAAGCGAAAATATCTCAAAATTATCGGGACGTGTATCGGCAACGAAGATGCTAACCGTACTGTCGCACCGGGGAGTGCGCGGAGAGGTGACAGGGGAAGCGGGAGAGGCGCTGCATGCCAGCGAGGTGCACAGATATTGCGACCGGGTTGTATGTTAGTAACCGACTTCCTTTGGGCGCGTTTTTGACTCACTTTAAACGGCCAGATTTCGTTCTAACTTTGTAGATATATCGAGGACCGATGACAATACACTAAACAAAGCGTGTTTTTTAGTTTTTTTTAACTATTAATTATTTTTTAATTGAGTATCCGTGTTAATTATAACAAAACGTTTCAACACCATGTTAGTTTCCAAAGAAATTAAAAGCATTGTACAAGGGCTCATATTGGCCAAAATTGAGCAAAAAAAGCCCAAGGGCTTTCTTTTATCAAATAAGACCCAAGCTAACAGTTTGACTTCTACTTATTTTATTACCATCTATTGTTAATTGTTTTAAAATCTATATTTGACTGTGCATATTTCAATATTTAATTAATTTTAATTAATGCACTGAGATCTAGCTTATAAATTGCAATGTATCTGTTGTTCAATAAATACATCTGAATCTATTGCAGCAGTTGTGGCAGCGGCTCGAGCCTCGCTCCCTTACTAAGGAGCTGGGTTGGCTCGGGTGATCGCTGGCACGGGGAAAAGCACCCTTTGCTCCCATATCATATAAGAATATGACCCCAAGCCAAACTATAACAAGTCTCAAGTACCACAATACGTGGATGAGGTGTGCCAGCGACCCAAGGCCGTGCTCCGTTATTTTAGGGAGCTCGGCTGGTTTGGGTAAGCTGGCAGTGGGGGGGCAATGCACAATACCGTAAAACTGGGGTGGCTTTGATTAATTTTATAATTAAAATTGGTGTATTTGTTACCAAATTAACTTTTAAAATGTATAAAAAACACTGTATGCAAAGAAACGCACTTATAGTATTTAAGCAGTCGCTAACTGCTTAAATACTATAAGTGCGTTTCTTTAAAAAAATCGTCGACTTTTAGTTATTACATAAAAAACTGCTCTATTAATTTTAAATTGAGAATGGTGCTACTTTGATGCTACCGGTTTTTTTCATTGATAATGATAGTCACCCCGACGAAGAATAATTTTTTTGCTAAAATTTGGTATTAGCTCGTAAATTTATTTTTTAAATAGTTTAAACTATATTCATGTCTCGACGCTATGAAAAAAATATGGCCGAATTTCTGGTAGTGCCAACGTGACAAAAAAATGAAACCGATGCGATGTTCACATTTCGGAGAAAAAATAAAAAATGTAAAATTTTTGAGTACCTAATCATCAAAGTCGCCCTAGATCTCAAAGTCACCCCGTTTTACTGTACGGTGCAGGTCGTATCACCCCCACTTAGAATTAGAATTAAAACCAAAGCCAAAGCAAAGCTTCTCCGAGGAAGTCCCAAAAACCAGCTTTGCCACACAGTATTGGTAGTACCCACCTCCAATGCCACCGAATCCTCGTACAAACTGGCTGCCCTCCTGGCTCTTGTCCGTGATGATCTCGAGGGTGGCTCCGAAGGACTTGTAATTGTTTGCGAGCCACTCGAGCAGCGGCTGGCATTCCACCAGCTCCAGTTCTACTCCGCTCTGAGGATCGAAGGATATTGTGATGATACTAGCTGATCCGACAGACGTTGTCCTGTCTTAACTGTCTTAATTTTCTAATTTCCGCGCAATTTTCAAAATTTTTCTTTTACAAGAACTTTCTCCTGACAATAACAAACACAACAAAAAAAGAATCAGCGAAATTGGTAAAGCCGTTCACTCGTGATGCCGTGATCAAGGGAAATAGGAATTCATTTGTATAATACTTACTAGCTGACTCGACAGACGTCCTGTCTTAACTATGAATATTGAATTCAATTTGTCTTAAATTTTCTAAGTTTTGGCTCAACTTTCTTAATTCTTTCTTTCATAAGAAAATAATGTAACAACAAAAAAAGAATTAGCGAAATTGTTCCATCCGTTCACGCGTGATGCGATGACCAAGGGAAATAGAGATTAATTTTTATATAAATAGAGAGATAGTTTTATTGCATACCAAACCAATTGCAAAGAAAATTAAAACGGAACTAAAACTTTTGATGTAAGCTATACTACTTTTTATGCTATTGAGTGACAAGACGAGCAAATCGCTCGCCTGATGTTCAACCTCACGTTTGCCCATAACAGATCTGCGCCAGAATTTTGAACTCGCAGAATTCACGACCCTGCGCGGCACAGCACTGCGCTCGTCACCCTGATATATAAGATGTTTAATCTCCTATTTGCCCTGAAATTTCACTGGAAACAATGCCCCATTGAATGTTGCGCTGTGTTTATTGAGTAACTGTTTTTTTCTATAATTTCTTACCTCCTTATCCGTGAAATGTGACTTGTCCTTCTCCTGCTCGGGCGTCAGATGGAGGATGGTTTCGATGTTCGTGGCGTGAGACTTCAGGACGTATCTGCGAAATTGAGCGTTTTAAATTTCAGTATATTGATATGAACAAAACGTTTTCTTTATTAAAATCGGTTAGGAAACCTGCATACGTCCGGAGAAATTCAGTGGCGTATGTGAATCCAGTCTGCACTTGGCAAGCGTGGTGGAATCCGGCCTAATCACCCTCCGAGCAACTTTGACGTAAAAATACGTAGCGAATATTCGATCGAGTGGAGGCCATTTACGCCCGTCAAAGGCACTTCTGACGGGTGTAAATGGCCTCCACTTTTCTATCCGCTTCGCTTGCTCAACAATAAAAGTGTAAAGTATGTTTACCTCTGGATGTCCAAGTTCTCCCAACAGATGAGCGTTTCAACGGAGCCCAGTTCCAGGGCGCGAAGAGTGTCGTCCACACCGAAGCAGTATTTACCAGTGTCCTGGGAAATGTAACAATTATATTTTTTAAACGTAATATTTAGCATAAAAAGCTTTTATTCATGCATTAATTCAATTTTTTTGTGCCGTAGAGACCATGGGCAGTTGGGGCAGTGAAGCCCACAAGCTTGTCAGGGAGATTGGGAAGAGGCTCGCGGATAGGGGAGGTGACTCCCGGTCCGGGTCGTTCCTGGTGCAGAGGATGGCCATTGACATTCAGCGTGGGAATGCTGCAGGTGTGATGGGCACCTTCCAACTGGGAGCGATTAGGGGTGGGCTGTTTAATTAAGATTTTGCCATTTTTTATTGTTTTTTTTATTGTACATGACATTGTATTTTTGACTGAATAAATGATTTACCCAATTTATTTGTAAATCTGTATTAAGAGTTATAAACAGATAAAACAATATTTTTAAATCACTTATGTAATCCAATTTACATTATGAATTAAGACTTCTGCAATGTATCAAAAGACCTTGTCTCACCTGTGAGATCTCGTCAAAGTATCTGCCAATGAGTTTCTTCTCCTGGATGAACTTGACATTTTGCAGCGACTCAGCAGCCAGCTCGATGGCCTGGTTGAAGCCGTTCTCACCACCGTACGAGACGTCCACCAGCTTGATTATCTTGGCTTGGAGACGCTGGGGAAAAAACGATCAGTTAACAACTGGAAGTTTTTATATATTTTCATGTTTTCATGGAAAAATTTACAAACAGCATATTGGTTTCTAACATTTCTTAAAAACTCTAAAAAAGTAAAACCGGCCATGTGAGTTTCGGACTCGTGCGCGAAGGGTTAAGTACCATCATGTATAACACAAATGTTACAAGAACATTATTTTTACAAAACAAAAACCGACTTCAAAAGACCGACTATTGAGTTATTCATCTATTTGTCGCGCACGTACTTAATGCAAATTTAAGACTTATATGGTTTTCTCATGGATACCATTATCAGAACTGGACTAAATAGAAATGGGACCAAATGGGAAGCGTCAGCTTTCTAATAAAAAAAGAATCATCAAAATCGATTCACCCAGTCAAAAGTTATGAGGTAACAAACATATAAAAAAAAAAAAAAAACAGTCCAATTGATAACCTCCTCCTTTTTTCGAAGTCGGTTAAAAACGACAAAAAATTACGTTTGTTGTAAGGAAGCTCCCTTAAACATTTATCTTATTCTGTTTTTTAGTATTCGTTGTTATAGCAATAACAGAAATACATAATCTGTGAAAATATCAACTGTCTAACCTAACACAATCACGGTTCATGAGATACAGCCTGGTGACAAACAGACAGACGGACAGCAAGTCTTAGTAATAGGGTCCCGTTTTACCCTTTGGGTACAGAACCCTAAAAAGGAAACTTACAGGATCAAACATATCGGACTGCGACAGCTCAGTCTTGAAGTCAGCTGAACCAGCCAGGATCAACCCAGCTACGTTAGGCCGGTCTGCACTGATGAACAGCTGTGTGGCCACCTCAGCCACTTTACGGACGTAGTTGTGACGTTTCTCCATACGGAGACGAGCGAAACGGAGCGCGGACTGCCCTCCTCGGCCGTGCTTCTTTGGGAGGTCCACCGTGAATTTGTGGAGGACCTGGAATTGAGGGGATTCTTTGTTATAATTTGTTGAATTAGACGTTACTCTGCAGAAGTTTAAGAAAAAAAGCTAAGAACTAAGACACACAATGAACTAACTGATGTTCGTAACTTCGTACCCTCAATTAGGTGATTCGGAACTATAAATTATAAAGCTGCACTTAAGTAGCTAATAGCTAATTTTATTATTTCAGTGTATAAGCTACCTTCGTACCAGAGTAAATCCGAATTCGTTCAACCGATTTTGCGTGATTGAGCAACAAACAGGTACGCCGACGTGTTACGACTCTGTTTTGCAGTTTTCAGACTTGAGTGGAATGGACAAATGAACACTTACCTCTCTAGTATTACCCTGTAGCGTACCAAAAAGGGCACCGTTACCATCCATCACGATAAACCCAAACTTATTGTCATCGGCCAGCAACGCTGTCAGAGCTTCTGTGTGGAACTTATTGTCGCAGAGGTAGAGAGACGTGTTGATTGGCTTGAACGGCTCAAAGTCGATGTTGACCTTCTTTTCCTTGCCCTCTTCAGTTACGATGGTGCCGCAGTAGATGACCAGCCCGTTTGGAGGCACTGGAAAGAGAAAAATACAATTTAGGTTTAGCTGTCTCTTTTTTTAAATGCTTTTTTTTTTACAATTTTTGGGGGAAGTATGTTAACCTGAGGCTAGACTGTAATAATCTATCTATATACATAAAAATGAAACCCGTTTTCCTTGGTCACGGCCTCACGCGTGAATGGCTGGACCGATTTCACTAATTCTTTTTTTGTTGTATTTGTTATTATTAGGAGAAGGTTCTTACGGAAAAAAATATTAAGAAAATCTCTCAGAAATATTGAAAAACCCTAAAAACAGCCCTTTTATTTTTCCCATACAAACGTTTTCTAACTAAAACGCGCTTTATTGCTATTGTATAAAGTTCATATTGAATTGCAAGCACTCACTGTTGTTTAAGCAATGTAGGTATGTTCCTAACGTCCAAGAGTCAATTTGCACTTTATTACCTCTGTACAAAGTTCAAATTCAATCATATCTATCAAAACAGTGTGCGTTTTATACTGATAATTTTTACTATAAATTGACAAGTTAGCATCAACAAACTACGGTTGCTATAGTTACGCAATAGCATGAGAATAGAGGTTATAACAAAGAGTTCCTATAATTATTCTCAACACCTTTGGTCACGCCATCACGCGTGAACGACTGGACCGATTTCAATTTACTCTACGTTTATCCCAAAGTCTACCCGTGCGAAGCCGGGACGGGCCGCTAGTAACTGAATAAAAATTCTCTTCTGGCATTTCAAAAATCAGAAATAGGTTAAAAAAGTAAAAATTGACAGAAGTCTGACGTACACTTGTGACTTCAATGTTCTACTTACTCTCATGCTCTGCTAAACTAATCGGTCAACGTCTTGGTTACTTGGACAGATACCACAACAACTGACGCAATGAAAGTGGATGAGATATGCAAGCAACCCCAGGCCGTGTCCCGTGACCGTTATCTTAGGGAGCTTGGCTGGTTTGGGTAGGCTGGCAGTTGGGGGGAATGCACAATATACCCCAAGCGGGACATCGGCGCAGGTCGTAAGGCGATACCTCACCTTTAGTGTAGAGTTTCAGTCGATGCTGCACAGACGTAATGGCTCCCAGTACAGAGAGACGGTTCACTCGCGACTTGATATTGGACGCTGTGCCAAACTCGTCGGCCAACATCTTGGACACTCGCGAGATTTGATCCTTGGGAGGGATGATCAGTGAGATCATTGATGTGCCGTTGCTGGAATGAGAAATTTCACATTGTTATTAAAAGTCAGTAAATACGTATAGACAGGGTGGGTAGCCCTTGTTTCAAAGTTTTTAGGTAAGTTGCAGGCCTCTGATGTGGTTACATTAATTACCTTACAATAATTACGTCCTCGAATGAGGGTAGTTCTGAGAGAAGTAGTCTGGTGTGTCATCCCGGCCAAAGCAATGTGTGCTCAGTTATTTATCGGGAATTGGTGCGTATTTAATATTATTACTTAATAGTCCAGGCGCTAGAGGTAGTTGAGTATGCATAATGTGAGTACCGAATTTCGCCAACGGATTTAAGTGAAGAAAAGGTCAAAGAATAATAATGTGGATCTTGCCGGTCAATTTTTTGGTCCATTTTTTTTTTACCCCCTCTTCTCTTATTCGTAAAGGGAATGTATTGAGTACATGATATAAAATCATTTTAATGATTATTTTCGTAATGATTTATAGTTTTTCCAATGGTAAAAGTCAGGATGGATTCTTAAATAATAAGAAAAAAACAAAAATGAAAGTAATAATTTTTTTTTATTAATAAAAAAATTAAAGTTACATATGAAAAACTAGCGAATTCAAGCATAAAAATGTATTTAAAGTAGGTAAAAATTACTCATTTTTATTTTGACATTTGTTATTGATGCATTTACATAATGAAATACAAAACAATTCTGATTTTTTGCAATTACAAGACATTGTGCGACAATTTGCAGTACATTTACATGGTGGAATTAATGACTCTGGTAAAGACGGCTTCGTCATTTGTCGTGGATGGACGTAAGTCACCGTTGAGCTTTTAAAAAAAAAATTATTACTTTCATTTTTGTTTTTTTCTTATTATTTAAGAATCCATCCTGACTTTTACCATTAGAAAAAACTATAAATCATTACGAAAATAATCATTAAAATGATTTTATATCATGTACTCAATACATTCCCTTTACGTATAAGAGAAGAGGGGGTAAAAAAAAAATGGACCAAAAAATTGACCGGCAAGATCCACATTATTATTCTTTGACCTTTTCTTCACTTAAATCCGTTGGCGAAATTCGGTACTCACATTATGCATACTCACTTACTTCTAGCGCCCGGTCTATAAAGCAAGCACATTAAATTAGATATACTCAAAACAATTGGTTGTCTGTAAAGTCAGTTTACGGACGATAGTTTAATGTGACAACGTCATAACAAAACATTGATGAAATGATTGCATACTTTTCTCGCTCCGAAAAGTCACGTCAAAAGAGAATATTGTTCAGACAAATAAATAATACTGACTAGCTAATAGTAAGTAAATTTTGACACTACAATATTTAGTCATACCTTATGCTTCTGGCCTATCGTCAAATAAATAACAATAAATGTTTAAGAGTTAGACATATTTCCCTCCTCTACAGTTTTATCATTTGTACTATACATACAAGATTAACCGGTAATTATCAGGAAGTAACAACACGTTAACGGTAGATCTTGAAGTATAAATATTATGATGGATGTGCTGAAGTGATATAGCATGAGACATACATCATGCCTTTGTTCGTACATGGCATAATTAGCTATTCCTTGTAAATGTACCCACTATCATATAATGTAAATGGTCATTTACTTATTTCATGATAAGTGAGAAGCAAAAGTTGATGTGCCTATATCGACTGCCGCAACATACAGTATCGAAACTACAAATATTCTTTTTACAGCAATTTGAAGTCAAATTTTACCAAACTTAATAAGTCAAAATGTGTAGTATCAATTATATTAGACAAGCTGTACGATGTAAGATTTTTTTTAACCGACTTCAAAAAAGGAGGAGGTTATCAATTCGACTACGTTTTTTTTTTTTTATTTTTTTTTGTTTATTTTTTTTTTCATAACTTTTGACTGGGTGAATCGATTTTGATGATTCTTTTTTTATTAGAAAGCTGACGCTTCCTATTTGGTCCCATTTCAATTAAGTCCAGTTCTGATAATGGTATCCATGAGAAAACCATATGAGTCTTAAATTTGCATTAAGTATGTGCGCGACAAATAGATGAATAACTCAATAGTCGGTCTTTTGAAGTCGGTTTTTGTTTTGTAAAAATAATGTTATTTTAAACCTTCCCTGTTTTAGAGTGAACAAAACTCAAAAAAAAAATAGATATTCAATTCAGCCCAGCCATTCTCGAGTTTTAGCGAGACAAACAGCAATTCATTTTTATTTATAAGAAGATTTATTTCATGATATCCCGCACTGTAGCTGTTGCATCACATTGCATACACATAAATATGCCAAGCCCAAAAGACCTCATAGTAATAGGAACAATTTTTAATATGGGCCAACCTGGAATTCGCGAAAAAAATAGCTGTTCCATACATTTTGTTGGCAGTCATTAACATTTTTTTATGGAACAGCTGTTTTTTTTCGCGATTTCAGGTTTTATGTCAAGTAAAACTTGTCTATAATAACTACATAGTACTATGAGCCCTTTTCAGGTTAGCATACCCTTTCCTAATAACCTTGTATTGTGTATTATACACTTACTTTACATGTAAGCATAACACATGTATAATGCACATTAGACAAGTGTTCAGTTTCAAACTAGACAATATGTAGGTACCTAAATTTTCAGTAAACTTAAAAGTAAAATTTTCAGTTCATGACATTTTTTTATTTCCAAATTTCACATAGATTATTCCAGTCTTAGTAATTTCATTTCATGAAAAGGCAACAAACTTACTTTTATATATTTATAATCTTGACATAATTCAAGGTGAACATTCAAAGAATGAGAATTCGTCATATGGCTTCAAAGGACGCCATAGTGACGTCATCACAACAAATTTTCCGACAAAGAAAATTGCACCATAATAGCGGGCATCCACGCTTTTCCTCATTGCAAAATTGATTGCTGCAGATTCTAACCTATAAGTTTAGCGTTTCTATGTGGCGATTTAGTGTAGGAGTAAGTATTTTATGCAAAACTGTCGCGTGTCGTAAGGTTATGCAAAAATGCATCAAAGCAAGAAGCGCATGCTTGCAAATTGACGCAGCCCTGCTGTGCAGGAAGGCGCTTTATCGATCGATAGGATCCATACTGACAGTTTTGGCATTTGGCACTGTAATACTTCCTATAGCGATACACATACTATAACCAACAATGAACGTGTGCTGATCTTATGAAAACTGCAAGATACTCACCCCCTGGCCATCTCCAAACTCTTGATAAGCTTCTTGATCTTCCATATTTCGACATTGCGATCTGCGGACGATTCTTCAGACATTTTGGAAGGGTGTTGGCGAACTTAGCACAGCACAAAAACTAACTATAATACGTAATTAACTAAAATAAAGTCTTGTAAACACAACACCAAACTCTCAAAATAAAGAATAACGAAAGAAAGGGGTCCTAGGTGCAGTTATAACTGCCCAATACCAGATCGAACCGGACGTACGAAGCGACTCGCGACTTGGTTAGCACACTTTCTAGTTCACATCGACTTGTGCCCGAAATCTCACTTTTCTTCTACAGCGAGGATTCTTTAATTTTTTCTTTATTCGGTTACTTCTAAGCATGTGGAACACAGAAATCGGACATTACAGGCATAAAAAGGTGACGTTGAACAAATCGGACGAACGCCTCGTCGTCGCCCGTCGATGAAAAAGAATTTATGGAAAAAAAAATGCGTAATGTTGCCACCAACAAAAGCATGGCGTCACTACCTCAACGTCCTAAAAATGTGCTAATACTAAGTTCTCATTGTTCAAAACTTTTGTTGAACTCAAACGTCTCGTTTTAAATAACCGCCTTATATTGTATATAAACAAATAAATGATAAATAAAGCGAGAGGTTTCCCGTTCCCGATTCAACAAAGTATCCGATTTTTAGTTTTTTTTTTGTTTTGTCATGTACCTACATAATGTCAGTGTGACATGTGCTAACTAGATAGTGAGAGCAAAAGGAGACAATTTTAAAATCGACTTTTTATAAAAAAAAAAACGATTTACTTTGTTTTGTAAAACGAGTAGAAAGCATCACAAGCCTAACGCATCAATGCGTTTGCACACCTAAACCCGATTGCCGAATAATAAATGCACATCAAAACAATCAACTTGATCTTAGACTAGGGCTCTAGGGCACACCCCTTCTGGGGTGCCAGAGCAAGTCAGTCTCCCAACCCAAACCCCGGGCGACGGCCCAAGCCGAGGCTCATACCTCCGAGGTGCCCTTGTGCGTGTCGCCCCCAATAACTTTAGGCCCAGCGCCATTAGCGCTCGCCAAACACCCGGTACGCTGTAGAGGACTCAGTGGCCAACAGCATTTAGTCATTAAAAAAAAAAATAATGCGTTCGCACACACACGCACCTCAAAGCCAACCCTCAACACGCGCGCCTGCTCGAAAAGGTGGTGAAAGGAGCATGATGATGATAATGTTTTGCGATTTATATTATCGACTAAATTCTGCACTACAGCACTAATGATCAGCTCAACGTCTGTCAATTGTCAATTTTTCAGGTCAGCCGTTCCAATGTCAAATCGATTGAGACACTTTGAAGTTAGGTTAGGATTTCGCAATCACTCCCGACGAGATGTTATGTAGTAGATTTAAGCAAATTTTACTTTCAAAAACAACCCTAAACCATAATGTACAATTCCGGTGTTTCATGAACGCTCGATTTGTGTCCAAAAAATATGGCATTGAAGGTTTTTGGGAGTCATTGACGAAGCACCGAAAAGAGCTTTATGGAATGGGTTCAGTTCGGTTCTTCAAAGATTTAAGTGTTATTAGACTCTGGAGCGCTTGGACACGCAGTGTTCACGTCGGCCGTGTCTTGAGAAAATATAGAAAGGATAGAAGTGTCCGCGAAGTGTTCCACTGCTTCAGACAAACGTTCTTGCGGCCTCGAAGGTCTCTGCTGCTTTACGCGACTGCTGCTTGCAAAGCGAGCGAAGGCGAAAGGCCAGGCAAAGTTCAGAGTTGCAGCAAAGGCATCTCTGACGAGGAGTTGGAGGTATAGCGTTGCATTTTAAACTAAAGAAATTGTTTACAAAGTGTCAACGACAAGGTCAAATAAGATAAATGCATTTTGTAGGTAGATAGAGGTGCATAGATAAGGTTAATGGCAACTCCTTGATTATGTTAACTAGAAGATAAACAAAATAAAACAAATTTGGCCATACTAAGTTTGTTTACCACTTAGGCTCCTACTGCTGTATTCAAAATCAGTTTAATAGTAGTCTAATAAAGATCTTATAAACAAATTGTGACTCATGGTCTCACTGGCTATCCTCCAGGAACTGTTGACTTTGCCATGATAAAATCATTTTGTTTATTTATACTGAATTACAAAATAATTACATATTTGTAATTTTATTATCATCAAATTAATATTTTTTAATGAAATGAAATACTTTTATTCCGGATTTTTACATTTAGACAAAAGAAAATACTTGTAAAAAAATACAAAATTAAATACTAATAAGTACTATTTTTTTTTTTTTTTTTTATATTGAACTAGCTGACTCGACAGACGTTGTCCTGTCAAAAGCCATTGCGTCAATTCTATGTCGAATGTCAAAAGTTACATTAAAAAAGTTTACATTGTCCAAAGCGCTAAAATTAAATTATGGTTTAAGTATTTTTAAATTTTCTAATTTTTCATGTTTTTTTACTATAAATTGAGATGTGAGCTATCCTATCTCCTAAGTTAGATCGAACTGCACCCGGTGTGCAAATTTGATTGAAATCGGTTAAGTAGTATAAGAGTCTATAGCGGACAAACAACGTGACACGTAATTTATATATATTAAGATAAATCCGCATTTGACCACCAACTTGCCTGTTGGTAAGCTACAATGTGTTCGAAGATAAAGCACGCAGTTTTATAAGATACCTACTACAATATCTTCTTCTTCTCTTTGTATATCTTCTTCTTATATATAAAAATGAATCGCTGTTCGTTAGTCTCGCTAAAACTCGAGAACGGCTGGACCGATTTTGCTAATTTTGATCTTGAAATATTTGTAAAAGTTCAGGGAAGGTTTAAACGAGAAACATGAATAATAAGTTAAAAAAAAAATACTAAAATCGACAATTTAATTTTCCAATACAAACTGTTCCTACCTGTGAAACATTTGATGTTCGTCCTATCGGTACGGTAAACTCGGGATGTCCGATCTCTTTTGTCTTTTTAGAAATAAAAATATGTAGTGTCACTTGGTTGTCAAATATTTATAGGTGTGTTCAGTTATTGGTCCGATCTTTTTGGTCTGCTTTGTTGGTTTTTTTTTGTTTTGTTTGCTCTAATACAGGGAAGGTTGAAAAGTAAAAAAAAAAGCGGGTGAAACCGCCGGGGGTCAGCTAGTCTTGTAATAAAGTACTCGTTCCCAACAGGCCCTTGTCAGAGAGCTCGATGGTATCGAAGAGTTGGCGAGACAGACCCTGTACTGCGAAAATTGTGATAAAAGGATAGTCATTAACAACCAGCACCCAAATATTGTTTATTGTCCGTAAGTATAACCTACCTATATTGACTAATATAGTTATTTTTTGAAGGGTTTTTTCTCTTGGTTTTTCAGAAATAACCTAAAAGTAATACATTCCTGTCTGTAAATTTCTGAGTTTGTACTTCCTTGTGTTGCATCAATAAATTATATTTGTAGAATAGAATTCATTATATTTATTGCACATCAAACATTTTTGTCTTACATTACATACCATCAGGCAAGCTGTCTGATTGTCTCATTGTTAAATTGTAAAAATAATTACAAGATAATACAAAGACCAAATAGAATTAGAGTTATACTAGCTGACTCGACAGACGTTGTCCTGTCAAAAGCCATTGCGTCAATTCTATGTCAAATATTGCGTAACTATAGCAACCATAGTATGTTGATGCTAACTTGTCAATTTATAATAAAAATTATCAGTATATATATAATTTGCAATAAATTAAAATTGCAACTATAATTTGAGATTTAAACTATCCTATCTCTCAAGTTGGATCGAACTGCACATGGTGTGCGAATTTTATTATAATCGGTTAAGTGGTTTAGGAGTCCATTGAGGACAAACATTGTGACACGAGATTTATATATTATATTAAGATTGTGTCTTGTAATCTTGTGTCTAGGTTTTAGGTGTGTGAACAATAAAGAGTTTATCTATCTATCTATCTTCTTTCTCACCAACACCATGTGATTTCTCATTTACACTATGTAATTTGTAACTGACTTTCTATAATTTCTCACTGACTACCTATAATTTCTCACTGACCCCATGTAATTTCTCACTGACCCCATGTAATTTTCCATGTTTCCAGATGTAAAGAAGCAGAGCCTCCAGAAGGGTCTCCTGATGGCTGGGAGCCATACATGGAGGCGGATGATGTTATCATTTGGAGAAAAGAGTATAAGAAAGGCAAAGGTCTTTTTGCTTATAAAGGTAGCTAATTTAATTTGTATTATTGATGGTAAGCTAGCTTTTGAAGTTAAACATGATAAAGAAAGGGTATGCCAAGTCGAAAAGGGCTCATAGTACTCATCATTATGAACAACTTTTACCACAGGACCAACCCGGAATTCGCGAAAATAAAAATCAGCTTTTCCATAACAAATTATCAATGACATGACAAATTGTATATAGAACAGCTGATTTTTTTTTACAATTTTAGGATTGCTACCATTGTAAAAATCTCACTAATATTTAAAAAGTGAAAGTTAGTTACTCCTTCACGCTAAAACGGCTGAACGGATTCGGATGAAATTTGGTACGAAAGGAGCTTATTTATAGGCTACTTTTTATCCTGGCAAATACGGGTCAAACCGCGGGGCGCAACTAGTAGTTCCTAGTGTAGTGGTACGGCTCTTTTGCAGAGCCCGCCTGGGGAAGTATCACACCTTTGCCAGTTATTCCACCGCCAAGCAGTAATGTGCAAACATTACTGTGTTCCGGTTGGAAGGGCATTGTTTCCAGTGAAATTACAGGGCAAATGGGAGATTAAACAACTTATATCTCAGGGTGACGAGCGCAGTGCTGTGCCGCGCAGGGTCTTGAATTCTGCGAGTTCAAAATTCTGGGTGGCGCAGACCTGTTATGGGCAAACGTGACGTTTAACATCAGGCGAGCGATTTGCTCGTTTCGTCACTTAATCACATAAAAAAAATATGATTATTACTATGTTGCAAAATCGCAGTTAGCCGCAAACATTATCCTTTTTTTAGATAAAAATCTGGTTTAAACAATAACAAATTTACCCCCATAGCTCCTAGACTATAATGATTATACAATCCATTTCCAAGGTCAAGAGCCAATGTTATTTTCCGTACACTATCATTATGGCATGTATTGTGCTGTTATCGGTTAGAGCAATTATTTCATTATGATTCATTGCATAAGTGCCAAGGACACTCGACAAAATGTATAGAAGAACTGATTTTTAACCAACTTCAAAAAAAGAGGAGGTTATCAATTCGTCTGTATGTTTTTTTTTAAATTTTTTTTTTAATGTTTGGTTACCTCATGACTTTTGACTGGGTGAATCGATTTTGATGATTCTTTTTTTATTAGAAAGCTAACGCTTCCCATTTGGTCCCATTTCAATTTAGTCCAGTTCTGATAATGGTATCCATGAGAAAACCATATAAGTCTTAAATTTGCATTAAGTACGTGCGCGACAAATAGTTGAATAACTCAATAGTCGGTCTTTTGAAGTCGGTTTTTGTTTTTTGTTTTGTAAAAATAATGTTCTTGTTTTTCCGCGAATTTCGGATCAGTCCCATAGTAAAAGTTGTTCATAATGACTATTATGAGCCCTTTTCGGCTTAGCATGCCCTTTACTAATAACCCTGCATAATGATGTCAAGTAGCCTTTGTCTTTTCTGTACCCTTAAAAATGTGTATAAAAAAAGTTAAAATGAAGGTGTGAAAGCTAAACAAACAAACTCATATTGGCATTTATAATGTTAGTTAGGGTTTTCGGCAGCCTGACGCACAGTTTGTGCCAGAACTTATGATAAAAGGCCACTTGAGATAATCTAAAAACGATTTACTTTCCGATTTAACTTTACAAGTGATCTGCAGTGAAAGGGTACTTATAAACACTGGTTAAAGTTAATCACTGCTCAACTTTAAGCAGTGTTTAAATTTTGATCGACAAACTGACTAGACTCGACAAAATCGTTAATGATGAGTACCATGAGCTCTTCTCGGCTTAGCATACCCTGTCTGTATAACCTTGTATAGATTGATATTGAAGTTAATTCAAGCAAGTTTTCTTTGAAAAAAAATTGGCAATGGCAACATTATTTTCCAGTATACGGCCGATACAAAGATGTAAATGCTGCCGACTTCGCCGCGGTGAACCTAGATGGCGCTTACCGTCGTAAGTGGGATAACGCCGTAGCGGCGTTAGCCGTCGTCGAACGGAGCGCTAACGGCCAGCCTGATCAGACTGTGCTACACTGGGAAGTATTATGGCCGGTAAGTTATTAATTCTTTAAATTTTTTTTTTCGAAATCAATTTTTTTTGACGTTACAACGTCTAATATGATGAACGCCGGCTGCACGCTCGAAAAAGTGTGAAACGCTCATTGTGACGTCACGATCGGAGCGAGAACAGAATGCAATCATTTCATCAATGTTTTTTTATGACGTTGTCACGTTAAACTATCGTCCGTAAACCGACTTTAGAGACAACCAATTTTTAATTAAAATAGAAAACCTAAGTACAAAACTAAACCCACGAATCCATTAACAAACCTGCCCCCCTAGCCAATTTTCAATTCTATAATCGAAACGCTATAAAAAACTAGCAAAATCTGTGAGAATGACATTTCTGTCATAGAATATAGATAATTGATTATAGAAATGTCATTCCCGTACATTTTTTTAGTTATGTATATAGTTTCGATTATAGAATTTAAACTTGGCTAGGGGACTGATCGAGGTTTAAGAACTTGCAAGTATGTGAAAATGTGTATTACAATATTGTAATAAACAAAAAAATAAGAATTGGTTAAAACGCCATCTTGTGACGACATACTCGTATTAGATCACTTTGCTCCACTAGATGGCGCTATTACAAACTTTCAATCAACTACATCCACCGTTCCCATCAAAACAAGACCCTACGACATACAATATAAAGCTCATTTTGTTACAGAGACTATTCGCCAACCGCGACTACGTCTACATTCGCCGCCATAAAGAATTCTCAGTCAAAAACATTCAATCCCCTCACCTATTCGACGATGACTATATACCCCCCAAAAAACCCCCCAAAGACAAGCCAAAAACAGACCCCAAATCCCCTGAAAATCCCCCCGAATCCCCTAAAACCGTTGCGGCAAAAGACGACCTACCCGCAATTTTCAAAACGCCCCCCAAAGTTTCGCCTAAGATCACGGTAACTTCGCCTAAAATGCCTGAACCGATAGAAGAGCGGTCGAGTGTCCATGATAATGCAAAGCAGAAGTCTTTGGAAATGTACAGGTATGTCTTACTATACAGGGTTACACAGAAAGGGTATGCTAAGTCGGCTTATCATTATCAACAACTTTTACTATGCGACCAACCCGGAAATCGCGAAAATAAATCAGCTGTTTCATACATTTTGCCGAGTGTCATTGACATTTTTCTATGGAACTGCTGAATTTTTTTTCGCGAACTCCGGTTTGGTCCTATAGTAAAAGTGGTAAAGATGAGTACTATAAGCTCTTTTCGGCTTAACATACCCTTTCTGTATAACCCTGTATAATCTACTACTACTACTTAACCTTTAATCCTCCCACTGCTGGGATACAGGTCTACCCTCGAAGGGTGATTAGGCCGTATTCCACCACGCTAGCCTAGTGCGGGTTGCTGGATTGACATACGCCTTTGAATGTCTTCTCTAGATGTAGAATGAGCCATTTTGCCATTTCCAAAATAGCCATTTTGTGAATTAGGCATTTTTGGAATAGGCTATTTGACTGATTTTGAAAAACTGTTTTAAATTATTCGTTGGCATATGATTAATACACCACATGTATATTTCTGCGAAATTTGCAGTATTTTTCGTAAAATACTGTGTTAAAATTTAAATTACAATATTCGCGCCAAAAACGCTGTTTCGGTAATGGCGGACGACATGTGATTTGCGTGACGTCACAGGCAGGTAAGCAAACTTTATTCTTTGACAAACGTCAAACTTGTACCAAAGTGTACATTATAAAATCACACAAAGTGTCTTAGCATTAAACAATGTTTACCTGCGTGTGACGTCACGCGAGGCGTAGCCAATCACAGAGCGTTCTTGTGGCTGAAGAATTTTAAAAAATAATTTGAATTTATTTTGTTTATTTTGAAAAATCTATATATATTTTTGGATAAAACAGAGATAAATATGTTTTTTTATGCTATTACCTAATAGAATGACCACATTTCGTAGCATATTTTTAATAGTGTCAAATAGCCTATTGGCCATTTTGAAAATTAGACTCAAATGCCATTTTGAGAATTGGTAATTTTACACCTAAACCGTATAAAAGTATGTATAGGTACAACCCGGTCACAATATCTGTGCGCCTCGCTGGAATGCGGCGCCTCTCCCGCTTCCCCTGTCACCTCTCCGCGCACTCCCCGGTGCGACAGTACGGTTAGCATCTTCGTTGCCGATACACGTCCCGATAATTTTGATATTTTCGCTTTGTTGTTGTTTTGTTTTTTAATATTTATTGTTAAGTTTAGACATATGACGTCACGAGGTCAGGTGCACAGATATTGTGACCGGGTTGTATGTCCGGATTATTTGAGTCAAATCTTGCAACTGAGTTTTGAACCACGTCCCGATGTCCGATTGAGCTGAAATTTGGTGTACCTGTGTAACTCCTATGACAATGCAATAAAAGCTTGTTTTTTAATACATTTTTCAGTCAAGAACCGCCCCCTGCCGAAGAAAAAACGAATAGCATCTACGTCATAATATCACGCTCATGCACGCACCCGGAAGTACCCGCCACGAGAAACGCCATACGAGTCACCGAATACTGGAGTCATATGGTCGTCAAAACGCTGTATGGAGACGAAAAGGTGAGATTTAGATTAGCGCCATCTATGAGCGAAACACGGCAAACTAGTTTTATTACAGAAAAGCAGCTCTGAGTGCTCGTCTCCCTTTTGGCACGATTTTTAGTATTGTTTCTTATTTACTTTCTGTGTTTGTTTTTATACTAGCTGCGCACCGCGGTTTCACCCGAATTTTCCGGGATAAAAAGCAACCGAAATATTTCGTCCAAATCCGTTTAGCCACTTTTGCATGATTGAGCAACAAACATCCAAACTTTGACATTCATATTATAAGCAAAGTAGTAGGATTGTGTTTAAAATAGCGCCATCTATAGCCAAACCGTTTATCTTAGTCCTCGCCTGCGCGGTACAGAGGCGCGGGGGTATGACGGCGCGGGGGACTGAGAAGGCGGCGCGCACTACCGCGCAGGCGAGGACTAAGAATATACTAACTAACCAACGGTAGTCAACAGATAATCTAGTATTTAAAATAGCGCCATCTAGTGTCATAACTTTGTAAACTCATTCCAGATGGGTATGGAGTTCGTCCTAACATACTACGACGAGCCAGCCGTCGGCGGGATGCCGAGCGGAGTCACCGCCTGGGCAACTAGTCGCGCTACACCCGCCTTCCTAACGAGTATGCGAAACGCTACTAAAGGATACGCGTCGTATAGGGACGGACGGAAAGAGGTTAGTTCGGGGGTTTGGATAATAGAGGGCACTGTTTTCAATCGGGAAAAATTTGTTTAAAACTGGGTAATGAGCTTGGTTAGGTTTTCTATTAGACAAGGATATGTGAATACTGAAAGAAAGAAGGTTTATACACTATTAGATAAATGAGGGCGCAATTCTCAATAGTCTTAAAGTAATGACATAACTTAGTAGATATACGAGTACATTCTAATTATAAAAAAAGAGGTTTAACCTGGGCAACTAGCCACCTTACACCCGCCTTTTTATCAAGTATGCGAGCCGCTACTAAAGGATAATATATGGATATGCGTTTTATAGGGATGGACAGAAAGAGGTTAGTTCGGAGTTTTGGATAACAGAGGGCGCTGTTTTCAATCGGGACAAAGTAGGTTATAATCATAGCTGGGCACCGTTAATCAAATAGTTAACTTCGTTTATCGTTAATCCGCTACAAAAAAAGTTAGCTTCGTTAAACGTTAAAGTGTTAAATTTCGGAAGAATTAACGCAAGTTAACGTTAATCGTTAATCCGTTAAAATGTGTAAAATTGCATCTATATCGTTAGTGAACTTATAAAACCTGTTGGTTTAGTTAGGTTCTGGAAGTTAACAGGTTAGGGACAAAACAAAATATTCGTATAAGTAGGTAATTCAAATGTGTAATTGAATCGTCAGGCATAATCATCGGGCATTCTCATCAGGACCGCTGGAATCCGATTCCATGTCTTCCATGATATGGTTTTAATTACTACACTGCACAGTACACTTTTCGTCATCGGCACTTGTCGTTTCATATTTGTCTGAACCTATTTTTCGCGCCGCGCTGCGGTGCCGTGCGGTAAATAGTAGGCATTGGATTAACGATTAACGGACTTCTGTATATTAACGGAAGTTAACGTATCCGTTAACATTTTTAAAAGTTAACTTAAAAGTTAATCCGTTAATCAAAATGTTAACTTCGTTAATTAACGATTAACGGATTAACAAGTTAATGCCCAGCTATGGTTATAATTTAGTGGACAGAAAAAAGTTCATTTGTGGAATTGGATGTCATCTTTAGAATACTGTTTTTCAAGTGTATTTCCTAAAATCTTAGTATTCCCTGCAAATCACTAAAATCCCTTTTCTTTAATCTTTAAATGTAGGTAATTAATTTTAATAAATAGGTTAGTTCGCCTTACTGGGTAACAATTGGCGCTTTTGTAAAAAAAATGCGATTTTGGGCAGACTTCGGGATGACCAAAAAATACACAAATTCTAAAAAACTTATGGTTAGTGAAATTGAATTAAATGGCATTTCAATCTTATTTTTATTGTTTTCAGGAAGTACCAGACTTTACGCCATTCAGTCCTGAACTTAAAAAGGTTTCGTTCGACGAGGAGCAAGTCGGCGATAGTGTCAAAGAAGAAGATATGGAGGTATTCAGATCATTTTTAAACAGGGCTATAAGGAAAGGGTATGCTAAACCGAAAAGGGCTCGTCACTATGAAAAACTTTTACTATGGGGGTAGCCCTAAATTAGCGAAAAAAATCAGCTGTTCCATACATTTTGTCGAATGTCGATGCTATTTTTCAATGGACCAGCTGATTTACTGACCACACCTTTGCCAGTTATTCCACCGCCAAGCAGTAATGTGCAAACATTATTGTGTTCCGGTTGGAAGGGCATTGTTTCCAGTGAAATTACAGGGCAAATGGGAGATTAAACAACTTATATCTCAGGGTGACGAGCGCAGTGTTGTGCCGCGCAGGGGCTTGAATTCTGCGTGTTCAAAATTCTGGGTGGCGCAGACCTGTTATGGGCAAACGTGACGTTTAACATCAGGCGAGCGATTTGCTCGTCTCGTCACTCAATTACATAAAAAAAAAATAAAAATTAGTTTTCGCGATTTCAGGATTGGTTCCATAGTAAAAGTTGTTCATAATAATGAGTACTAGGAGCCCCTGTCGGTTTGGGACACCCTTGCCTGAGAAAGAAACTTTGGAACTCACGTACGATTTACTCGTACATACCACTGGCTTTTCGGTGAAGGAAAACATCGTGAGGAAACCTGCATATGTCCGGAGAAGAAATTCAATGGCGTATGTGAATCCAGCCCGCACTAGGCTAGCGTGGTGGAATACGGCCTAATCACCCTTCGAGGGTAGACCTGTATCCCAGCAGTGGGAGGATTAAAGGTTGAATATGATATGATATTACTATTTATTTATATTCTTTTCAGAGAACATAATTATATTAATAAAAGCTTGTTTTTTAACTACTTGTTAATAATATATTTCAGTCGTCCAAAACTGGGCCAGACATGGACACAGATCAAACAAAAGACGAAAGTTCGCAAACCGACGAAACGCATCCCCCTAACGAGGACGAGGTCACCGGGGGAAAAGGTGACCGCGGGGACAAACTCAAGGTCATCGAGGAAAAACCGAAGGTCGAGGACAAGGCTGTTAATACTGTGGAGAAGAAAATTAGTGAGGTGAGTTTATGTGTTAGGTCAGATCATATAAAGACAAATAACTTTTTAATTTTAAACGCGTAGTACGAATCTATATATACTTATATAAAAATGAAACCCGTTTTCCTTGGTCACGGCATAACGCGTGAATGGCTGGACCGATTTCACTAATTCTTTTTTTGTTGTATTTGTTATTATTAGGAGAAGGTTCTTACGGAAAAAAATATTAAGAAAATCTTTCAGAAATATTGAAAAGCCCTAAAAACAGCTCTTTTCTTTTTCCCATACAATCGTTTTCTAACTAAAACGAGCATTATTGCAGCTTGTGTTTATATTTAATTAGGCAGTACTATAGAGAAGTACTGTATGGCAGTACGAAGTCTGCCGGGTCAGCTAGTATACAATAAATGCAAATATACTACTGTGTGCCGGTTGGAAGGGCATTTGTTTCCAGCGAAATTTCAGGGCAAATAGGAGATTAAACAACTTATATCTCAGGGTGACGAGCGCAGTGCTGTGCCGCGCAGGGGCTTGAATTATGCGAGTTCAAAATTCTGGGTGGCGCAGACCTGTTATGGGCAAACGTGACGTTTAACATCAGGCGAGCGGAGGCAGATTTGCTTTTTTTGTCATTCAATTACATAAGAATTCGAATGACACTCGATAAAATGTGTAGAACAGCTGATTTTTTTTTCGCGAATCCTGGGTTGGTCGCATAGTAAAAGTTGTTTATAATGATGAGTACTGTGAGCCCTTTTCGGCTTTACATCGAGCTGAAAATAACCCCGTAATATGTATTTACCTACTTTTTTACTTAGGGGGCGTCCATAAATTACGTGAGGTGTTTTTTTTAATTTTCTGTCCCTCCGTCCACCCCTGGTGAGATGTCGTGAGATTTTATTCAACCCCCTCCCCCATCCCCCAATCTCACGTGAGATTTTTCAAAATGTGGGTTTCTTACGTAAATGCGTTGGATTGTTATTGTAACAAACATCTCTCACCCTAAACGCATATACCTGCTCCGTTCCGTCGTGGGTAAAAAAAAAATTGGCAAAATAGTATATTTTTTTTGTTTCAATCAGAAAAAAAAAATTGCGTGATATTTGCCGAGTTCCCCCTCTCTCCAACGTAAGATTAGATGAGATTTGACTCGACCCCCTCCCCCCCCTTAAACATCTCACGTATTTTATGGATGCCCCCTTATTTAACTTTGTTTCTAGGAAACCCCAACAAGGCCGAGCGAAATGAAAAACGATATCGAAAAAGTCCCGGAAGTACCGGATGAGGAAGAGAAAACCGGAACCGGCAGGTGGTGGTGGCGACCGTTCTACTACTTCGTTTAACACTTTGACTGCGGAAAACACATACTTTGTGTTTTCCTTTGTGCAACGCGAACGCGGCTACACGCCAGGCGCGTAAACGCATGTGATTATTAGCCGCAGCTAAAGTGTTAAACAGCATTATTTTCGAACAACTTTTTTTGACAGAGATTATTGGGCAGTGACGGTAAGTATAGGTCGAGTGGAGCCCTAGTGTCAACTATGATGAAACTAAGGAGAGATTAGACGAGCAAGAAATTGCCGCAATTTCTTGCAACTGCGATGGGAGCAGTTTTGGTGTGTCAATTAGCTTTTGTATAATATGTTAGAGGGAGACAAAAAATTACGTCGATTCTGTAGGTACTATTCGCTAAATAATATAACAGATTTAAAATTGTCTGAAAATCTTTTATTTGGTAACAATTTCAGAGATAAAAATAAATCGATATTATTTTTTTTTAGATAATTTTTTGTTCACTCAGAAATTATAAATGAAATTTTAATAACGCTTTAAATTAGCCGAACTGGCGGCCTTGTCGCTAAAAGCGACATCTACCAGGTTTTACAGGGATAAATTACTTGCTAGTCTAATCTTGGCCTTATGTGATTGGATATTACTTTCAAACCTATAGCTATCTCGCTCGCACGTGCACAGTTTTGAACATATTAATTGAACTAAATCAAAATCGGTTCAGTCGAGCTTCGATGCCACAGATACGCGGAAACACGTTAAATTAAGACACCTAGCTTTGAAAAAATATTACTTTTTGTTTTTTAGTTGTTGTTTTAAAATGTGCGAGCGAGATAGCAGTATCGGAAAGTGTTCTTTAATTGGTTGATTAATATCGTAAGAAACCGACAATACCTCTGTAACGGTTTAGGACCAGTGTATAATACCATTAGTATTCATAAGGTACCTAAAAATACTATAGTAAGTGCAGGGTTATGAGGAATAGGTATGCTAAGACGACAAGGGCTCATACTGCCCTAATAAGCCAAAGAGCGGTATCAAAAAAAAAATAAGTTTTTCATGCATGTGGTAGCTTGAAATATTACGCATCTGATGCGTGAAATAACAATCTTTTTTTAGATACTGCTATTGGGCTCATAGTACTCATCATTATGAACAACTTTTACTACGGGACCAAACCAAAATTCGTGAAAAATATCGTCTGTTCCATAAAAAAATGTCAATGGCACTCGACAAAATGTATGGAACAGCTGATTTTTTCGCGAATTCCGGGTTGGTTTCGTAGCAAAAGTTGTTCATAAAGGTAGCCTTTCGAAGCGAGCGTCTATAGCGTCAGTGGCGCCGCGACTGTGACGCCGTGACAGAGCGACAGATAGATGATCTATGCAAATGTATGAAATTCTAGGGAACGTCATTCGAGCGCAGCGACACTGACGCGGCGTCTGTGACGCTTAGTTCGAAAGGCTACCTTAAAGATGAGTACTATGAGCCCTTTTCCGCTTAGCATAATTATCCCTTCCTTATTACCATGTATAGTGCCTTCCACTGTACCAAAAATTTACGATTTTGACGAATAAAATTGGAAATTTATTGAAATTAAATGTTAAGCCAAAAATAATTAAAAAAAAACATTTTTTCACATACGTAACAATCATCATTGGTCAAATTAGAAGAATAAATTCTCAACGTCATATACATACATATTTTGTTAAAATTCCCACGGGAGAATACTCACGTAAAAATTAAGTCGTTTACTACGACTAGTTTCGGTCACATTCGGTGACCTTCATCAGGTGAGTTACAGATTTCGTCGGCTTAGTGCAAGAAGTCATTAACTGCAAAAAAAACACCACTTCAACGGTGAACTTTTTCAAGGAGTGATTCCAAGCGTGACGTGGTCGCGGTTTACCCTGCCACTAATTTTGCAGTTAATGATTTCTTGCACAAGCTGACGATTTATGAAATTCGCTGGAAATTATAATTAAAGTAATTTTAAGTGAATTTCGTACAACTTAGTTTCGGTACAGTGGAAGTTTAGCTTTAGAATAATTTGCACTATAATTAACTATCTTATTCAGAAACGATTGATAAAGCCTTTTAGTTGAAAGAAAAATAGAAAGATAATTTTTTTACACTAACAAGTACAGTAGACATTTTAAAGTAAAAGACTAATATTATAACAGAAAAAAAACACAAAAAGAAATATTAAACGAATATTTTAAAAACAAGCTTTTATTGCAATGTCATCGGAGTTATACACGTTTACCAAATTTCAGCTCAATCGGACATCGGGAAGTGGTTCAAAATTCAATTGCAAAAATTGACCCCTACTAACAATAACAATGCAACTGGAATTAAAAAGCTTGTAAAAATATTTACAATCGTGTCAAAATCCCATCAGCATAAATGGAATATATTGTTTTGTCCCGTCTTCTCACTTGACGTTTCTTGACAGCAAAAAGTTGACGGATTTCTTAGCATAAGGATTATCAAATGTTACTGAATAAAGGGTGTGAAATTATAAAATTGTTAAATAAATTTTTAGTACAAAGTTTATAAAAACTTAAAATATTTTTAAAAATATGATGCTGCTGACTTTGCTTGTAGGATCAGTTTCAACTCTGATACTCCTGGAAATCCCATAAGGGGTAAAATGGCAATTTTTTTTAGTGCATGCCTTAACTGACAATATGAATACAAAATCGAAACTAAAATATGAAAATTATGAATTATTTTTTGAAATATACATTTAATAAATGTATGTGAGGTAAGGTTGATTTTACCCCTTGTATGTTACACACGTAATGAAATTCATCTCTTTGCAAATTTAATAAAAAAGGTTTAAAAATGCACTAATAATATTTTTCAAATTCAACCCCCTACAAGGGTAAAATATTTCAAATTGAAATATTTATCTAGTTCACACGGGCAAAGTCGCAGCGCATATTAAAATTACTAAATTAACAATCAATTAGGGTTAAAAATTATTTAGAATATTATTCGGGTTATTTATAATAGTCATTTAGTACCAATTTCGTCCGTAAAGAGCGCTAATGTTTAGTGCGCTTTCAATAAAAAAGGTTCTAAAAACCATGCAAAAAGGTTGTTACTCGTTAAATATGATAATGATTTATTTTTTAATTCACATCTGGCTTAACACTAACCGCACAGAGCTAAAGTAGAAGGAAGTGATAACGTTTTTACCACATTTTTTTATTTACATTTTGAAATGTAATTTTTTTTATTGACGACGATGACTTTTGAAGTAGTTTTCTCTTATTTTTACGTGCAATAGGATTGATGGCTGATCTTATTGTAAAGCTACCGATAGATGCAGGGTATAAAGGAAATCGTATGCTAAGCCGAAAAAGACTCATAGTGCTCATCATTATGAACAAATTTTCACACGGGATCAACCCTGAATAATATAATAATAATATATTTACATATAATAATATATTATTTTATATTTATATATGTTTATATATATTGAATTAGTGAAAAGAACCTGGAAAGAAAAGAAAATCCATAAAAAAACTGGTAAAAATGTATGGGACAGCTGATTTTTATTCACGAATTTCGGGTTGGTCTCTTAGTAAAAGTTGTTCAAAATGATGAGAACAAGAAGCCCTTTTCGGCTTAGCATACCCTTTCCTTAACCCTGTAGATACAATTAAAAGTTACATTTCTCACTAAAGCTTTGTATCGAATTAAAAGTCAGTCATCTTCCTTATTGATGTCCCTTCTAGTTTTATTTCGTTTCTTTTGCAGTACTACCCTCGTCTTTCTATGAAATCAGGGCCCGTACCATGACCTCTTAAAACCATGATGGTTACGTTTTGTTTTGTTAATAAGGTCATGGTTGCGCAGCGTCGGAAACAAAACGTTACCATCATGGTTTTAAGAGGTCATGGTACGGGCCCAGTCATTCATGTCAAATGATAAAAACCAGTAGTTTTTTGCCATACTTTGTGAAGCACAATAAATAATTATGTACCAAAGATAACGTAGCTTTTATAACATATCATTTTAGGTTGCTTTTCGGTGCTTTGATAATGAAACTACAGTGACAAAGTTAAACAAGAAAGGTTACTTTATGTTACTTTTATAATCACATGTGTATTTATCTAAATAGCGTAAGTCCTGTTAGGTAGTTGAAAGCATGTTTACATTTCGGGTCTTACTTAAACCCTGCTTAAAGTTAGTCACTGCTTAAAATGCTCGACAACTTCGGTGATGTGAAATGTCTCGTGCGAAAACAAGACGAAGAATTTTAAGCAGTTTAAAACAAAAGACCAAGATCAATGGCGTTCTTTGGTGTTGGTGGCCGAGACCCACTTTGGGTCGCTGCTCTAGAGTTGTTGTTAATTAAGTTTGAGCAGGGTTTAAAATAAGACCCTAAAAGTTCTGGAGGGCCAAAATTGTATGAAAAATCAAATGCTACTTTTTACCTTAGTGACTATTCAAATCTATCGATAACTTCAAATTCGTGTAGCTGTTAAGCCCTCTAGTCAGAAATTTAAGCTTTGGTTCACGCATAATACATATGAAATGTCAATTTAAGAGATTTTAGCCTGTTAATGTTTAGATTAGAAATTTAGTGGGCGTGGCCAAGATTTCATTTGAAAAACTTTACCCATATAGGGGTGTGATTTTAAAATTTAGATTACTGATAATGTACTATTATATGTATTTACCATAATAATATAGAAATTACCCGAAAATTAAAATATATTAATAAATAATTTAAAGAAAGAATTAAATTATTACAAAAAATCGATTACACGAGAAAGCTCTAGGTACATTTCAAACTTGTTGAAATCTTTGTTTTTCTCATAGATTTTGTTTTGTCATAAATTTATAATCTTTATCATAATTTTGTCATAAATCTGTTAATCTTCGCCACGCCCCTCGCCCACGGCTTGTAGACTAGTCGGTAGCCAATGTTAAATGAAATGAGATTTCAAATCGTAACTAATAATTATAGTTCGCTTCGTTTAGTTAATAAATCGTAGCAATTAACCTACAGATATTTTTACACCTAGACTTTAGATATACCATATTTTAAATGCTTCTCGAATTTTAACAAAAAGGGGGTAGATTTTGTAAAAAATAACAGTCGTCAATTGTAACTAAGATAGCATTAAAACTGTTAACGTCTCTTTTTATTTCATAATGTGAGAAAGGGAAGGGAGATCACGACTGTTCTCTTTTCATATAGACTCTAGCTGTAGGCCTAGCATAAATTCGAATACTCGCTAAGTATTTTACGTCAGAAATTATGCTAGTTTTACTGAAGAAACCAGTTAAATACACTCATTCTATTATCTGATACTTTTGCCCATGAGTCATTGTCTATGCTCAACTGTTGTTTAACTATAAGATAGTTTCAAATATGTATAAATTCGAGAATAAAAATTTGACAATGATCTTATGAAATATATTCGTTGACATTATATTTATAGCTGTTACAAAATGGTAAAGACTTTTCATATTTTACTACAAGTTTTTTGAACTAGTTGTTTCTCATGACATGAACCGAAAGGGCAGTAATGTAAAAATAATATGAAATTCAATAAAACTGCTTTTAAACTACATAGACATAAAGAGTTCGAACGAACAATACTACGCACGAATTAAAGTAGTATTTAAAATATTTAATAATATTTATTAAGCGTTAGGGGACATTCATTTAAAAAAGATCGTGTAAATTTTAAAAATGAGACCCCTTTTTGTCCCACCAACGAAATATATATTACTTATGTAAAACTATTTCAACTTGCTTGTAGATAACAAGATAAACTCTTTACTTTTCACTCCAGATATTACAAAAAAAGGACAATAACGCTCAAAAACTGCTCATATTAAAAAAATATAATTTCACCTTTTTTACCCTTTGGTGAAGTTGTATTTTTTTGCCCATCTAATCAGTAACTTTTAGATTTTCAACCCCTTTTTGTAACATTGTAACTTATACATTCTAAAGTAAGGTAACAACAAAGCAAAAGAAGTTGGAATTTTTAATCCCTTTTTAGGATTCCGTAGTTTGTCTTTGTGAAATTATAATTTTGACCCCTTTTTATCCCGTGGTCAAATTATAAATTCATATTCAACCTCACAAAAACTGACCCCCTTTTCACCCCTAGCAGTTTCTTCTACTTTCATCATTTTTAGAATATATTTCTTCAGAATGAATGCCCCCTAAAAATAAATACATTATGAAACTATTAAACTTGTTATATAAGTTTGTATGCAATGCAGCAATTTGATGCATTTTATGTAAATAATGTTGAAATGTATAGTTTGTTATGTACTTTAATGTATATTGATAGAAAATATAGATTTTTTTGAAACAATACCGCTGTTTTAATCTACAGGGTTAGAAGAAAAGGGTATGCTAAGCTATTTTAGTAAAAGTTGTTCATAATGATGAGTACTAAGAGCCCTTTTCGGTTTAGCATACCCTTTCCTTGTAAGCCTGTATCCCTCTCTCCTGACAATTCGTGACCCGTGAATTTAGAAGAAGCTCAAACCATGATCATAACCGCGCAAGTGAAACGCAAAAACTTGACGGCCTGTTTGGCTCAGCGGTACATTCGCCTTATAAGGTACTAGCGACCTGCCCCGGCTTTGCACGGGTATAAAATATAGCCTATGTTACTCAGGGATAATGTAGCATTCTAATGGTGAAAGAATTTTTGAAATCGGTCTAGTAGTTTTTGAGTTTATTCCACACAAACATACAAAAATACAAATCTTTCCTCTTTTTATTATTAGTATACATAAGTAGATAGAGGTCTTGGGTATGATTCCCGGCCGGGCAGATGTTTGAATGACGAATTTAAATATCTGTTCTGGGTTTTGGTGTTAGTTCTCCTTGCATTAGTGTGTTCCAATGGCATCCCCGACACAGGGTATCCTAGTGGGAAGCTATGAGTGTGAAACGTTATTTATTGAGGTTTCTGTAGCCTCCTGCCTGGTCGGATGACATTGTAAAGGCGGTAGGAAGGCAGTGGATGAGACTGGCTTAATTAGAACCGAGTGAGTTGGCGCGCTGAAGAAGAGACCTATACTCGGCAAAGGGGGGAAAATAATTGATGATATAGTCAAATAATAGAAAAAAATGCATGCGTTAATAGTAATATTGCATAGGTTCGGAGAAGAAATTCAATGGCGTATGCGAATCCACTAATCCGCACTTGGGCAGCGTGGTGGAACACGGCCTAATCAAATCACCCTTCGAAGGTACATGTGTTTTTCAATATAATTCATCTTACGAGTCTGTCGTTTAACTAGGCCTTTATTCTTTCGTCGACTGATAAAGTGCAGTTTGATAAAAATAACGATCAGTTATAAACATTTAATTGAGTTACTTTTGATTGGTCTTAACTGTTAGTTTTGCAGCGTTTTGTTTGCTGTAGAGGTAGAAACGTAGAAAGAAATTTTAAATGAATCTCTTGAAAAGTATTAGAAAATTATGCTTGGTAAGTCATTTTCTGATGGACTTTTGCTTCTTCCGCATGTTTTGTACTAGACAAATCCTCCTTTCTGATTTCTCATCAATATTTCGAAATGTCAACATTTTGACGAGGCGAGACAGTCACTAGAACCATCATTTGTTTGCTCGGTCGAGTGTGCCTATTTACTGTCTCGCCGCTGTACTCGTTACGTGTAATAAACTCATAGCTACTAGTTCATACTGCCGTCGCCGTCGTTGCGAAAAGCGCAATAACTAGGTTGAAGCTGATTCGAAAAAACGCGTTTAAAAATTGCAAATCATAATGCATGGACCTATATTTTGCAGTTATGCTTAGTATTAAAACCGGCTCCGTCTTAGTTACTTAAAAACTGTCCAAAGAAAATAAATAGGTACCTATACATAGATCGCGTTGTGCTGATTCCGAATATGTACCTACTTTAACTCAATTTGGCCTAAAACTTGAGTTATTGCACTTTTCGTAAGGACGGCAGCAGGGTAGGTACTTAATGCGTACTTTTAACTTAATCTTCTTAATATATATAAATCTCGTGTCACAATGTTTGTCCTCAATGGACTCCTAAACCACTTAACCGATTATAATAAAATTCGCACACCATGTGCAGTTCGATCCAACTTGAGAGATAGGATAGTTTAAATCTCAAATTATAGTCGCAATTTTAATTTATTGCAAATTATATATATACTGATAATTTTTACTATAAATTGGAGGACAACGTCTGTCGAGTCAGCTAGTTTCACTATAAAATACTTACGTATTTTTTAGATACTCTATTCGTTCATCGAAGTAACAACAGCGAACAATGGCGACCCTTCCTTTCAGTTGGTGAGTTTGTTTTTAAATATAACTACACATAAACTATAAGTTAGTTTTTAAAGACAAATAATAGAATTTTGGTAAAAGAAAACATCACTAACGACGACGGGTTATTAGCCTTCTCAGAGGTAGGCCACGCACTGAATATGCCTCGGGTATTGGAGGTGTCCATAGGCGGAGACCACTTACCATCAGGTGGCCCGTCGCTTGTTTGCCAGACATTTTTATAAAAAACATCGTGAGAAAACCTGCATACGTCCGGAGAAGAAATTCAATGGTGTTTGTGAATCCAGCAACCCGCACTTGGGCAGCGTGGTGGAATACGGCCTAATCACCCTTCGAGGGTAGACCTGTATCCCAGCAGTGGGAGGATTAAAGCTTTAGTAGTAGTAATGTGTCGTATCTAAAAAAATCTGTTATAAAAATTGTAGTGACTCCAATGCAGTCACATAGATATGGGTACGCCATTGCATTTCTTCTCCGGACGTATGCAGGTTACCTCACGATGTTTTCCTTCACCGAATAGCCAGTGGTATGTAAATTCGTACATAAGTTCTAAAGAACTCATTGGTACAAGTCTGGGTTTGAAACATTATTTTTTTTTTCTAGCTGGCTCGCCTTTCCTTTCCAACAGTTGAGACGGTAAGAAGTAAAATAATCAACTATTATATGAAAAGTTTAACCAAAAGACAATAAAACTATATAGTAGACCCTTTTCAATTCTTCAAAATTTAATACGTTGTTTTGCCACATCTTACGTATGAACACTTCAAAATTCATCCCTAAAATCTACGTCTAGAATTTCTGTATACAGGGCTATTCATAAAGAGTATGCTAAGCCGAAAAGGGCTCGTAGTACTCATCATTATGAACAACTTTTACTAAGAGACCAACCCAGATTTCGCGAAAAAAAATCAGCTGTTCCAAATATTTTGTCGAGAGTCATTGACATTTTTCTATGGAACAGCTGATTTTTTTCGCGAATTTCGAGTTAGTCCCATAGTAAAAGTTGTTCATAATGATGATTACTATACTTCGGCTTAGCAAACCCTTTATGAATAACCCTGTATTTTGCCTGTTTATTTATCATTTCTCATAGAAACCGTACAACATGCCAAGCGTGAAGGACGTGGATCCAAGACACAGCTACGCGGATGAGAAGTTCGACAAGCTGCTGGAGTACTTTAGCTACATGAGCGGCCGGCTGCGGGAGCCGCACAACCCGGTCGGTTATTACCTTTTCTTTTATTAACGGCCTTTTTGGCTCAGTGGTAACATAACCGCCTTATAAGCCAGAGGTCCCGGGTTCGATTTCCGGCCAGGCAGATTAATTTAAATATCTGTTCTGGGTCTGGGTGTTGGTTGTCCCTGTCTTTGTGTGTGTTCCATGGCATCCCCGACACAGGATTTATCCTACGGGGAGCTATGAGTGTGAAACGTTTATTATTATTTATTTATTATTATTATTCATGGAAAATCCTTTATGGATGGATACCACTGGCCCTGGGGACGCACTGTAGTGCGCAACGCGGTTTTGACACATCCCTACTAATATTATAAATGTGAATGTAAGTTTGTTTGTTACGCTTTCGCGCGAAAACTACTGAACCGATCATCATGAAACTTAGCACACATATTCTTGGAGGTATTAGAAGTAACATAGGATACTTTTTTTTAACGCGGGTGAAACCGCGGGGCGCATCTAGTTTTGCTATAATTAACACGGGAATACTCAGTTAAAACCAGGCGAGATGCAACTGCGAGCGCGTCACGGTTGTAACTCACCTGATTAAGGTAACCGAATGTGATCGAAACTAACCGTAGGAAACGACTTCATTTTTAGTGAGTATTAGTGTACTACAATCATCACAAAATAAGATGCCCGTTTGGACGTTTGTCATTGCGACGTAACTAGTGATGTCACCATACGACTCGGTACTCGATACTCACGATAAATCAATTCAAGTTTGTATGAGTATTTGATCGATTTGATTTTGTATTGTAAAGTACATTGGATTAAGGTTACGATTCGAAAATTTAACTTAAACTTGAATATTATAGGTATATTGAAATGATACGATGTGGTGCGAGAGGTCAATTTGTCTTTAATTTAATATTTTTAGTTAGGTACAATAAAATTCATTCAATCACAAATAAACAAGAAAAAACGAAAGTGATTGAATCTTCATTCAATAATTTTCTTCGGATGATGAGCCAAAATCGTCAGTTGAGCTATCGTCAATTAATTGGTTACAAGTTACAACACTAATATTTGAAAAAAGAAGACTGAGAACGTAACTGTTTTTGAGAGTTTCGTTATAATTTGACTTTACATGCTACCATAAAGTAGGTATGCGCGAAAAGCGTTCCAAGTTACATTCTACGGTCTTTCTCAAGTGTCATAACGGGCATCTTATATTGTGACAACTATTAGTTAAAATAACAAAATAATTCCTTTTCTTATAGTCCGGTCAAATTAGACCAAAAAATGGAAATGAAGTTACATTAATTCCCACCCAGCTGAAAATTGGTAGGATTGTTCAAAACACCATCATAAATGAAATCTAAAAAGTCCTCATCGATCTGATACGTGCAAAAAAATTTACTCCAAAGGTCACCAAAACGATGCGTTTTTCTCGAAAACAGTTCAAGCTACGAGGAAACTGTTCATGACAAGTATGTTCTCGATAACACTTATTACCCTCAAAATACCAACAGACGGAACGTAGAGACATCCTCGAAACGGGCTCCAAAAAGCTGGACGCCTTCATCGACACGCACATCAAGGACCTCAAGCGTCTTCTCTTCGCCACCGACATGGCTCTCATGTCCATGGTCCTCCTGAAACTGAACAAGAAAATGGACACGTCCGAAGCGAAGATTCGGTCGACGCAGGCGAAGATACCTTTTGGACTCTATGTTAGCCCCGGTAAGGTTGAATAGGTATCTAGCTAAAGATAAGATTATTTATTTGCATAAAACATGAGTGGAGGATTGTAAGTAGGTACATTTGGATCGGCAATTTGCAAGTACAAAAGGTGTTAAAATTAGAAAATGTCACTCAAACGCTTGTTTTCAATTTAATCCACTTTCGAAGGTTTTATTTTACTTACTTACTTTACTTATTTACTTTGTAGTGGTAGGGCTCTTTTGCAGAGCCCGCCTGGGGAAGTACCACACCTTTGCCAGTTATTCCACCGCCAAGCAGTAATGTGCAAACAATACTGTGTTCCGGTTGGAAGGGCATTGTTTCCAGTGAAATTACAGGGCAAATGGGAGATTAAATAACTTATATCTCAGGGTAACGAGCGCAGTGCTGTGCCGCGCAGGGTCTTGAATTCTGCGAGTTCAAAATTCTGGGTGGTGCAGACCTGTTATGGGCAAACGTGACGTTTAACATCAGGCGAGCGATTTGCTCGTCTCGTCACTCAATTACATAAAAAAAAAAAAAAAAAAAAAAAACTGTTTTAACACTTTGACTGCGGCTAATAATCACATGCGCTTGCCTCAAGTGCGGCTAATAGTCAAATGCGTTGTGTTTTACGCGCGCAGCCGCACGCGCGTCGCACAAAGGAAAACCACGTGTTTTCCGCAGTCAAAGTCTTAATCCCGGGACAGTACGGTACAGTCCATAGCGCTAACTATTAGTGCGATTAAACTAGGCTAATCTCTGGTTTTCATCTCGCTCTATCTGATAGAGATAAAGTGAGACCGGCTGGTTTGATCCCTATGCCAAGATAAAATACTTTAATATTTGATTTTGCTATGAAAACTAAACGTGGTTTTGGAAACAAAACTTATTATAACGCGTGAAGCGCTTCGGTCCGAACTGCCAGTGTGGAAGCGACCGCGAGTGCGTCACGGTTGTAATCTGCTTGATGAAGATCACCGAATGTGATCGAAACTAGTATATCATGTGGTTGTTCACGTTTTATTAACTATAACAACTATTAGATTTTTAATTATGCTTCATGTTGTAGAGTTCAAATGCCTGGACACATCATACTACGTCGCTTCGGCCCACAACCAGGAGGACGCCCAGATGATACTCTCCAGCGAGAGGAAGCCCCACTGCTACACTTTCAGAGGTATACCCATACACATACAGGGTTATTCATAAAGGGTATGCTAAGCCGAAAAGGGCTCATAGTACTCATCATTATGAACTTTTACTATGGGATCACCTAACCTACCATAGTAAAAGTTGTTCATAATGATGAGAACTATGAGTCCTTTTCGGCTTAGCAAACCCTTAATGAATAACACTGTAGAATAGAATATAGCTTTATTTAACACCTAGGCTAGGGCCTAACTTATAAAGACTGCTTGAAGTTAGTCACTGTTTGAAAGTCTGCTAAGTCTTAGCACGAGCCAGAACTCAATCGCACTGGCTATATAGTCTTGCTTTTCCACTAGCTGACAGAAAAGTCAACAAGTTTACACTATGGATGGAGCGTTACAAAAGATACCTACCTAGAAGAAAACAATTCTCTCGTGACTTCATCAACATCAAGTTATATCTGTGTAGGTGCCTTCGCATTCTCCGGGTTCTACCACCGACACTCGGAGACCACGTACGTGGGGCCGCACGCGGAGCAGTTTCAGGCGAAGGACCCCAGCCAGGGGCTGTACTGCCACTCTGATGACAACTGGAGCGACGCGCAGTGCATATACAAGTCAGTATTACGTCAGACCCTGAGAACGCCATTGATCTCGATCTTGCGCTGTTTCTTGCCAGACCAAGACCCACTTTGGGTCACCCTGCCAGAAAAATAAATAAGTAACAATTATGTCAGACCAGCAGTGCAAATATGGAACTTTGCCGATAAAGTTCCAAATTACACATCTGTGTAGGTGCATTCGTGGGGCCGCACGCGAAGCAGTTCCGCCTGGGGCTGTACTGGCACTCTGATGACAAATAAAGCGACGTGCAGTGCGCAGCTATATAGGTTCAGAGCTGGACTAACTGGCTTATCTTGTGAAATAAATATCTATCCTTCCTTCTTCTTAAGTCCAGTTTTCTCCAGGATTAACCCACGAGAAGAGTTCTCAGAATCCGTAGAATACGAACCCAAGATCTCGTACTGGTGCGGCCCGTACCGCTACTTCATCCCCGCCACGACGGACTTTCGCCACCTAAGGCTAAAAGAAAACTATCTTTCTTTCTAAACAAGAACATTATTTTTACAAAACAAAAAACAAAAACCGACTTCAAAAGACCGACTATTGAGTTATTCATCTATTTGTCGCGCACGTACTTAATGCAAATTTAAGACTTATATGGTTTTCTCATGGATACCATTATCAGAACTGGACTAAATTGAAATGGGACCAAATGGGAAGCGTCATGCAGCTTTCTAATAAAAAAATAATTATTAAAATCAATTCACCCAGTCAAAAGTTATAAGGTAACAAACATAAAAAAATGAAAATAAAAAAAAACATACAGACGAATTGATAACCTCCTCCTTTTTTGAAGTCGGTTAAAAATGACTATCTATACGGAAATTACCGGGAGTAGAAATTCTCCAGGATCAACCCGTGCAAAGATTTCCCAGAATCTGAATCTCGTCCAAACATCCATTCTTCTTTCATCTTAAGTCCATTTTTCCCCCAGGATCAATCCTGTGATGAATTTTCAGAGTCCATAAACGACGAACCAAAGATCTCGCAAAAAATACAATCTTTATTTTTTTAACACGCTTTTATCTAATGTCTATTTAAAGCTATATTAAATCCATTTCTCCAGGATCAACCCACGCGAAGAGTTCCCAGAATCCGTAGAGTACGAACCCAAGATCTCGTACTGGTGCGGCCCGTACCGCTACTTCATCCCCGCCACGACGGACGTGAGGTGCATCTTCAGCATCTTCAGTATGAACTTCATCTTCAGGTTCGGGTACGACGGAGTCACTTACAAGAGCTCAGATCTTTCATTTGTAAGTGGAACTAGAAAGTTTTAAACAAAAAAATAAAATTAAAAACCTAATCTTTTTAAGTCGGTAAAGACTTCCGGAACTTCGTAACTGTTGCGCATTGTAGTGCAAAATATAGGGTTATAAGGACAGGGTATGCTAAGACGAAAAGGGCTCATAGTACTCATCATTAAAAACAACTTTTACTTTGAGGCCAACATGGAATTCGCGAAAAAACTGCTGTTCCATTGAAAAATGTCAATGACAGTTGACAAAATGTATGGAAAAGGTTGTTTTTTTCTCGCAAATTCCGGGTCGGCCCTGTAGCCTTTCTTTCTAACCCTGTATAAAAAAAAACATTATCTCAGTATCTCCACAACGCACACACAACTCAATAAAGGCTTGTATAAAATAAACACATTTAAAATATCGTCGTTAATTAAATATTAATGTAACTGGTCAGAGTTTAAATTTAATTTTTTTTCTTTTTTTTTTACAGCAAAATAAATAATTTATTTATTCACAGAAACTTAAATTATGAAAATACATATGAAAATTAAAATGTAATTAAATTAAAAACTAAACCAATAAAACTATAATATAATATTATTAATACATTTATAATATCGTCGACTTACTGAAGAAGTCATTAACTGCAAAATCAGCGCCAGGCAGGACGCAACTTCGAGCGCATCACGCTTACAATCATTCCTTGAAAAAGATCACCGAATATGATCGTAACAAGTCGCAGTATACTACTCAATAAAACTTGAGTATTTCCTTGTCAATTATGGCCAAAATGTGTAAAAACCATGCTAATGTGGTCCTTGGGCTTGGGGCTTGGCAAATAATAAGAAATCGTCGTTTGTCTAGGGGTTTTATTGTTTAACTTCTCAATTAGGATTATGGCTTTTTATATAATTATAACTACTTCTCACTCGTAACCACTTATCAATCACACCGCACTTTTCGCCATCTTGCCTTCGTCTATCTTGCATCCCCTTCTTACATATATACATCCTCTCACTCACTCGCATAGCGGGCTTTCATCCATCCATTATTAGTTTTCATAACAGAACAGTAGTGACTTTTTGCAGGTAATGATTTCTTGCCCTAAGCCGAGGATATATTTTTTCCAGATGTACCAAAACGGCCAAGTTTTCTACACGGACGAACCCTGGGCCGGCATGTCATGTTGGAGCTGGGCTTGCAAGTGGCGCCACAACCAGAACATGCGCTCCAACGAGTTCTTTGTTAACTAGCAACAATAAAACAACTGTTTACAACAATTAATCAACTATTTACAACAATGAAACAACATTTTAGACCACTCATTTAGTGCGCTTTCGTATTTATCGCGAGGAAAAAGTACAATACAGGGCTACAAGGAAATAGTATGCTGAGTCCAAAAGGGCTCCTAGTAGGTACTTATCATTATAAACCACTTACTATTGTAGTGGTAGGGCTCTTTTGCAGAGCCCGCCTGGGGAAGTACCACACCTTTGCCAGTTATTCCACCGCCAAGCAGTAATGTGCAAACATCACTGTGTTCCGGTTGGAAGGGCATTGTTTCCAGTGAAATTACAGGGCAATGGGAGATTAAACAACTTATATCTCAGGGTGACGAGCGCAGTGCTGTGCCGCGCAGGGTCTTGAATTCTGCGAGTTCAAAATTCTGGGTGGCGTAGACCTGTTATGGGCAAACGTGACGTTTAACATCAGGCGAGCGATTTGCTCGTCTCGTCACTCAATTACATAAAAAAAAAAACTATTACTAATGTTTTATTATGCTATGGGAATGGGACCAACCAGATCGCGAACAAAAAATCAGCTATTCCACACATTTTAGAGAGTTTATTTGCGATTTTAGAGTTGGTCCCATAGTAAAAGTTGTTAATCGTGGACTATGAACTCTTTACGGCTAAGCATATCCTTTCCTTACAACCCTGTTCAGTTATACTTTATTGATATCACAAAAGGAAGATACTCCATCACCAAATACAGTAAAAACATAAGAGAAAGACACAAATGGCAGTCTTATCGTTGGCGATAAGACCGCCTTGGTGGTTGGTGTTGGTTGTTTTGTGTTCTTGGGAACGATCTCTTCCAGACAACCTTTGGATGACATGTTGTAACTTATACATTCACGGAGTATGAACGGCGAAGTACCAGGAGTTCATAAGGAAGAGATGCTAGAGGTAGGTACGAGTAGTTCGATTTCCCAGCTATCTGTCCTTTTCTCTCTTCTTAAATTCCGCGTTTTCTTTCTCTATCATCTTGATTTGATTAGGCCTCAAACTACGCAGTCACACTGCGGGCCAAAAAATCATATAAACCAATAAGTAGGTACTTGAAATTAACATTTTAAATTACTTAATTTCAATTTTAACGCATACCAGAAACGTCAGCGTTTGACGTCAGTCCTTAAATTTGCCAAATCACTCTTCCGGTTCAAAATCCGATCAATTCAAAACCTAGCTCACAAATGATTATTAGATTTTTTAGCCAAAAACACGTCACTAAATTTGGCACCTTTTGAAAACCTAATAATAGATTCAAATCAACCTTAAGTGTGAGGAATAGAGATCAAAATCGCAAGCAGTTTTATTAAAAGAGGCAGTGCGGCGACCCAACCGGTTTTGATATTAACTTTTTATGACAGGTTTTTTATTTAGCTCTGTAGGTAGAACCGTTGTATGACGTAAGAAACCCAAATATAGAAAGCAACTATATTTTTGAAGCTATTTTTAGCTCGGCTCATTAAAGTAGGTATTTGTAAACGGCGAGCAGTGAGCCGTAAGAAGTTTTTGTGGTACTATTTTTTGAATTGCGTTGTTTTGGCTTCTTTTTGAACTGGTTTTCGGCAGTTTGGTGTGGTTTGCAGTTTGTTGACGTCATAGTAGATTTTTGAGTGGAAAATTAGGTTTTGCAGGTTCATTTGTAGTGACGTCAATTTGTTATCTAGGTAGAATTAGCTAAATTAGCTATTTACCGAAATTGACGTTGTTTTGACTTGTTTTGCAATTACTCGGGAATATTGACGTCACGGCTGACTAATTGAAAATTCGAAATATGTTGAACATAGACTATCAATGCCGCGATTTTATTCGGAATTGCGTTTTTTAAGCTATTGCATAGCTTCTATCGCGGGCCTTGAGCGTGGAGACCGAATCCAGAAATTCCGTAACGAAAATAACCTTACACTTTGTAGTGATATTTTTTAGTTTTGTTGCCATCTATCGATGAATAGCAGAACTTTTAATGACTTTCTGAAATATCACGCTTGTCTCTTTAGTTCAGCAACTCGCCTCTAGGTGTCGAGTGTAAGGTTTCGATAAATAATTATAATTGCTTAGGTTGATAAAAAATGCTATGCAATAGCTTTACCGCGGCAGTCCCCGAGTGCCACACGTCTTTTTTTATGCTATTGAATGACGTGATATAAATAATAATAATATCTTTATTGACAACACACAAAAAATTAAAATAAATACTAGGTCTATCATAAATTCTGGCGTAAAATACGTAACGAGAAATCGATAGAAAAATGAAAAGTTATGCTAGGAATTCTAGAGCTGCTATTTTGAAAAGCCTTAGGGTTATTCATAAAGGGTATGCCAAGCCGAAAAGGGCTCATAGTACTCATCGTTATGAACAACTTTTACTATGGGACCAACCCAGAAATCGCGATAAAAAAATCAACTGTTCAATAGAAAAATGTCAATGACACTCGATGAAATGTGTGGAACAGGTTTTTTTTCGCGTTTTCAGCGTTGGTCTCACAGTAAAAGTTGTTTATAATGATGAGTACTATGTCTTTCGGCTTAGCATACCCTTTCCTTATAGCCTTGTTTATACAAGGTGTTAATAAAAGCTTATCATCTTATAAACGTAAGTTAGCCATTACGCAAGTGTTAGTGATAGATAGATTCACAATTTCACATTAATAAGTGCGAAAGTTGAGTGAGTGTGTTTGTTTGTTAATTCACGATGAAACGGCTCAACGGATTTGAGTGAAATTTAGAGGGGAGAAAGCTAGAGAATTTGTTTTCATCGAGGCCCAAAGAAGTCTTGAATTAAAAATCAGCTGTTCCATAGAACAAGGCAATGACACTCGACAAAACGTATGGAGCAGCTGTTTTTTTTTTTTCGCGTGGTCTTATTGTCAAAGTTGTTCATAAAGATGAGAACTACAGCTTAGCATACCCTTTCCGTATAACCCTGTATGAAAGTTACTAAATCTGTCAAAAACTTTAAAATGTACTGGAAAATGACATACAAACAATTCTTTCAGACAGTCCAAAACGCTCCCCGCTTTCAACACTCGATTATAAAGAACCAATCTGACCAACTACTAAATTACTCAATGTTTAGTTAGTTTTTGACCATTATATCAAAATAACAAAAAAACTCATTGGCCCTGAAACGCGGCGAACCTCAAAAAAATAATATCGACAAATCGACACTTTCAAACCGAAACCGTAGAGTTGCGTCACTAGTTGAGTAGTTTTTTTTCTGTTTGTCGATTGCCGACAATGGCGGCCTTTTTGAAATAGTGATGGGGGATCGAAAGACTACTGGTTATCGATAGCTGTGCCCCACAGCGTCAAACGCGATAGCTTAAAAAAAAACAAAAATAAATTAAACTAATTGTTTTTCAAGCTAAAAACTCATTAATAGTACAAAAGAAAACATACTAAAACAAAAATACATAATCATAAGAACAGTCAAGATATTAGTTGGAGATTAATATTATTTTATGTTAGGACAAACACACACATTTCAAAGATACATATTTCATTGTCGCTAAAAGTTAAAAGTTAGGTTAGGTTAGTTAAGTTCGCTAAAAGTTAGGTACTCGTATCTTCTAAATCTGCGTGCTCCATCTTCGACCACATCGTCGCTTACCAACAGGCGAGTCGGTGGTCAAATGCGGATTGATTCTTTATAAAAAAATTAAAAAAGTTAAAATCATTGAGGTTATGGTTATAGAGGTACAGACAATCTAGGGGCTGTTTAGGTGGGGTGCTAGGTCGGGTAACCTCCTCGTGGTGCACCCTGGGCAACAGCGTGCGGTAATACTGCAGCTTTTATGCAGTATTACCGCACGCTGGCAAATAACCCGACACGGTGGGCCCGTCCGCGTGTCCCTCTGACTAGCAGAGGGCACAGCGTGATGGCTTGGACGGTGGCATTGCTGCCACCAGGGGGGTTTTCCTTGTGCTCCTCGCCGCATATGGGTTGCGGTCGGGAGTGCAAGGAAAGGAGGAGGGTGGACGCTGGAAGCGTGTGCCGCATGGGGCCAACCAGCGGCATACGCTTTCGGCCTACATAGGCCGGGATCTCTCGTTGCCGAGCGTGGTGAAAGCCGTGCTCGGCGGCGAGAGATCGTGGCAGGCCGGGGTCTCCTTCAGCGAAGAGGTGATGACGCAGAAGGAGGCCGCGGAGCGGGTCAGAGAGGACGACGCCCGATCTGACCCGCTCCGGCGCAGACGAGGGAGCGAGGAGGCGGTTCGCCCGTATCCTCGCTCCTCTGCAGTGGGGTTGCCGGGAGAGTCGGGGGACTCTCCCGGCCTGCACGACCCCACACTGACTGTCTGGGGGTGATCCTGGGGAACAGGGTCACCCCTCCATATACGCGGGGGGCCCTAATCGGGCCCATCGCCGGGGCGAGGTGGCGATTGCTAACGCGACCCCACCTTGCCCCATCTCAGGCGGATGCCGAACACCCCAGTGGTTTTAGTGGGTATGCCGCCGCAGGGCGGAGACTCCCACATAACCACCCTGCCTCCCCCGGGGCGGGCGTGGTATCCATAAAGGATTTCCACTGGGTAAACAAAAAAAAAAAAAGGGGCTGTTTAGGTCCCGTATGCAATATACTAATGATCGGTCAAGCACATGCGTTCTAATAGGCCTCTAATGCACTTGCTGAAAGTTTTTAAAGCTTTTATTTTACTTGCAATGTATGTAACTTTGTACTTATCTATGTTTTTTCGGGAATCTTGCAATTCAATTTTGAACCACTTCCTGATGTCCGATTGAGCTGACATTCGGTATACCGAAAACTCCGATGACAATACAATAAAAGCTTGTTTTAAATTAACTTATTTGAAAATGAATCACAGCAAACGTGTTAAAAACTTTGAAGGAAATCGAGCATGACGACAATATCAAAAAATCACCGATTCAATGATTTCAGGGGAGAAGTCTGATTATAAAAATTTAAAACACAGGTTTAGTTTTATTTATAAAAAAAGAGTACATATTAAGATTTTCAATTAAATAAAACATTAAAATACTGCAATCGGCCATTTTGACTGAAACAACAATCACAGCGTATGACGTCACGCTTAAGTAAACTTGCTGATCATAGGTAGTCCGCCGCTCATCACGCATAGACAGAATGACATGTTTACGTAACCGTGACGTCAAACCGGCACCATGACACATGCGAGCTGTTTTCGGGCACTACTGAAAAAATATGAGAAAATGGCTTCAAACTTCGTTAAACTCAAGTTTACTACCGAAATAAAGACTTTTTTATAAATATGTAGTAGGTACGAGTAAATGTGTACCTACTCACATTTTGGAAGAGGATTTTAAAATCTTTCGTCACGCCCATTAAATCGATGTTTACCTGCGTCCCCATCACTATTTCAAGTTATTTTCCGTTATGTCTATTCTTGGCTTTAGTAGTGGAAAATTTTGAGCATTCATTGCGGAACATTGTGCTTATCTACTTTATTATGCTTTTATTGTAACTAATTACTTCTCACGCAGGTATAGGCCAAGCGGCATTGGGGCTTTTTTTTGTTGACGTGGGGGAAATCGAGAATGAAATATAACCCTAAATGGGGTGATAATCTGTACAAATGAAAAAAGACGCAATCAAATGACATAGTTTCGTGAGTACTCTACTGTCCATAGTTTATAATCTACTCTACGAACACCATGGATCCACGTTGTCTCAAATAAAAATATTTAAACTTGAATATTGATTTTGTTATAATTAAACACGGGAATACTCACGTAAAAATTAAGTCGATTAAGTCGTCGTTAAGTTCGTTTTTGCAGTGGTAGGGCTCTTTTGCAGAGCCCGCCTGGGGAAGTACCACACCTTTGCCAGTTAGTCCACCGCCAAGCAGTAATGTGCAAACATTACTGTGTTCCGGTTGGAAGGGCATTGTTTCCAGTGAAATTACAGGGCAAATGGGAGATTAAACAACTTATATCTCAGGGTGACGAGCGCAGTGCTGTGCCGCGCAGGGGCTTGAATTCTGCGAGTTCAAGGTTCTAGGTGGCGCAGACCTGTTATGGGCAAACGGAACGTTTAACATCAGGCGAGCGATTTGCTCGTCTCGTCACTCAATTATATAAAAAATAAATCAAAATTGAGTCGTAGAAGACGACTTAATTTTTACGTGAGTATTCACGCGTTAAATTATAACAAAAATGTGTGAAACCACGTTAGTTTCCATAAAATTTAATATTGTTTGTTGGCTTTGCGGGTGAAATGGCCAGCAAAACCTAGTAGAGTAAAACCTCTTACTTACGCGAGAGGTTATAATACAAATAATAGCGGTAATAGTGTAAGCCGAATTCGCGTAAGTCGGGGTTCAACCATAGAGTAGTACTGTATTAACGGAGAGGTTCAACTTTGCTTAACTAATGCGTGTCTATTTTTTTAGACTAAGGAGTCTTGAATTGGTTAAAGTTCAGGTTTTACCTCATATGAATCAGACTATATTGTTTCTAGAAACTGCGCCAAACGCCCCATTATTACGTACAAACGTACGATGAATGGATAGAGGATAATTTTAAAATCATCAGCGTTTTACGAGCTAAGATATTAAAGGATCCTAAGATTGCAAAAAAATCATACGTCAAGAGTAAAGGCTTATGCACACGGCATGACCTGATGCTTGATCGGATCAACGGCAACGGCTCGCACCACCTCACACACAAGATGAGAGTAAGCAAGATGACACGATAGCATGTGACAGAGAATCACCATTTATCAGGTTAGAACTTGCACCTTACCATGGTTTGATATTTGTAGCTTGTAGCTACAAACGCCGAAATATTATTTGACAGATATAAAATAAACCTATTTCTTTAAAAGCTTTTATTTAACTTGCAATGTATGTACTCGTATGTAACTATGTTAGTTCGGGTGGAATCTTGCAACTCAATTTTGAACCACTTCCTGATGTCCGATTGAGCTGAAATTTGGTACCTATACGTGTGTAACTCCGATGACAATGCAATAAAAGCTAGTATGTATAAAAAAAATAAAATTCACGTTTGGTCTTCTGGATGACATAATTAAAGATTATCAATAACGTGCACCGCGTACGTAAAACAATAAACAAAACAATTCCACGCGTATATTAACACGTTCGACTTCGAACCTATCGTAAACCGAATATTGAAGGAAGAAGCGGGCGCGGCGAAAATGAAAAAACGCGTGTCTGAATTCCCGAAAAACGGGGTAGCGTAAGTCGGGGTACTGTACCTTTGAATTACAGATATGATGCATTCCTTGCCGATTTCGGCTATGGCGACCACATTTTCTGTTCGTGGTGGATTACCAGATGCGTCCTCACATAGCTGATGTACCCAATTTTAGCTGTAAATGTCCAAGAATAGTTGCTACATGTGAGGACGCTATTTACGTACACTGAGAAAAATGGCCATCAAAATTCCGATGAATTCACCTAAATTACGGAGCATACTGATATCACCAAAAAGTACGATAATTAGCACCAGTTTTTACGGTGACAACTACTGGTTGTCACCGTAAAAACGTGCAAAATGTTAAAAATTAAAGTTAGGTAATAAAATAGTAAATTAAGAAAAAAATAAGCGTTGTTCATAATGATCAGTACCTACTATGAGCCCTTTTCCCTGTATAGGTATTTACATCTTAAATTAAAATTAAGCTAAAATAACTAAAACAAAGTAGTATACCTACAAATCTAAAAATCAAAAAGTAGGTTTTGCCCGTGTGGCAAGGTACCAAGAACGCTGGCTGCATTCCCGCGCTGAATTGCCAGTGAAATTCTTTGCGCGAGGAATGAGCCAGCGAGGTGTAATTTGTTTAAGTATTTAAGGATCAATTAATATCAATAAATCCCTAGGCGTGCCATACTATTACTTTCAAATAAAACCCACAAGCCAGCCTAACTGATTCCTTGTTCCCAATACTTCAGACCCTCGCTTCGCCCAGTCAAAGAGGGTTAGTACTGAAAGTACCTATATATTTTACGGCGTCGTCCCGACTTTTTGAGAAGGGAGGCGGTTGTTAAAATTTTATACTTTTGCGTCTGCGTGCAAGTCGAAAAAGGCTATCGATTGGGGTAGCTTTTTGGATTTTAGACTTAGTCTTGTGCCTTGTTATGAAAATTCACTTCAGAAATGCCTGAACGCCGTTTTACCGACTTCGAAAAATGAGGTTATAAGTAAAGAGTGCTAAGCCGAAAAAGGCTCATAGTACTCATCGTTATGAACAACTTTTACTAGGGGACCAATCTTGAAATTGAGAAAATAAAATCAGCTGTTCCATAGACAATTGTCAATGACACTCAAAAAAAGGATGGAGCAGCTGATTTTTTTCTCAATTTCCGAGTTGGCCCCATAGTAAAAGTGGTTCATAATGATGAGTACTATGAGCCCTTTTCGACATAGCATACCTTTTCCTTAAAAGTCTGTAGATAGACAGATAAACCCTTATCAAGATTTGCGAGAGCTGGTACATCCAGCAATTAGCATAAACTTGGAAAGGCAAGGATGACAATTTTGACCGAACTAATGGGTTGATTACACGTAACTAGTGCAGTGGCGAGACAGCAAATGGGCACACTCGGCCGAGCAAACAAATCATGGTTCTAGTGACTGTCTTGCCTCGTCAAACTGTTTATACAAACCGAGTATGAGGCCCAGCTAGGGCACTGTTTCGTTTTACGTGTAGGCAATCATCTCAAAAACAACAAGACGGTTTGAGCAAAATTGGTCGCAAGATCTTAGTTCAGCACGAACAACTGAAAGCTGAAAAAAAGCAGTTAAAATAAATTCGTATTTTAAATTGTGTTCTGGGCAAACCCGCAAAGCGCGACAAAGCTATCCGGTATTAGCCAAAAAAAAACTCAAACGACTGGCCGTAAAAAAAGTAAGGAGCCTGCCCGAGATTCGAGGAATAAAAAAGAAAATATAAAAATGCCGTAAAATGGCGCGGTAATAGAAGCGGGAGGGGTAGGGGAGGGGAAGGGGCGGTCGCGTAGAAACTGCTATCTAATCTGTTGCCTATGTATCTATTACTTAATCTACGGCGGCCGTTTCGAAAATCGATCACTTTGCGCGTGTGTGGACCGTTTTGGATTTCGAATGGAATAGTGATGTGAAATAGCGGTTGATGTAATATTTGCTATTTCCGATTTCTAATTTAGCATATTTTAAAAATAGCTGATATGTGGATTTGCATTGGAACTTGAGAAAAAAGGTCATATAAGTAATTTTTTATTTAAAAATATGTTTCAGTTTTTACTTTGTACTCCGTAGCTTATAGGTATTTTGTGTTTTCTAATTATTTTTAAATAAATAATTACCTTACCTTACGTATGAACCTACTTTCAAAGTGACATCCTATGGAAGTCAAATTAAAAAAATATCGTTATTTTTAAAATATTTTGGAACAAACGGTTTAACAAGTTTTCATACAGAAAAGATCGCATTTATTGCTGATTAATAAGCTCGGTCCACGTACTGGCAAAATAAAAAAAGTTCTGAATGGCTCTATCGAAATCCCTATTCCAATTTCAAAATTACGCAACTTTGTACGCAGGCTGAAATAACCCTTAACTCATAGAGCCAAAGTCCAAAAAGGTCTGTAGGGACTATTTTTTTCACAGTGTGAGTGCCAATACCAACACAACGAAGTAATCAAAATATTAATGGCGCCCATGTTTGCGCACCCATGCGGTAGAATCCCAAAATAGATTTTCGTTTGCAAATATTTTAGAGGCTTCTTTCAACGTAATTTTTTTTAATTTGGAACGGTTTGTATAGGGTGAGGGGATTGGCAAGCTTACACTACACGTGAAGCAGTAGAAGTGAGAGCAAATCTTTAATGGATAAGTAATGCTTTTTTTGCGAGAATCGAACCGGCACTTCGTCTCCATACTACCATAACGCCCATGCAGTGCTACTTCGCCCTAGTTTAGCCTAGTCTAAAACGATTGAAAAAACCTTCCAACTCACTAAAAACTTTGATGAAAAGTGGAACGGTGTGATCTATAATTATGTATATCTATGGTAAGTAGGTATCGTACCTGTTTATATGAAACCTTTTTTTTCACACACTTACCAACATAGCTTACCAAATAGGTACCTACTTGACGAACAATATTCGAATACGTGAGGTCACCGGTAGGCCTAGCACAACTTTGACGTAAAAATACGTAGCGAGTATTCGATAGAAAAGTGTTACGCCATTTACACCCGTCTAGAGCACACTTGACAGTCGTAAATGGCGTAGGTACACTTTTCTATCGAAAACTCGCTACGTATTTTTACGTCAACGTTGTGCTAGCCCCACGGGACAATCCCAATACGTGACCGCGAGTGGCATTTGCAACTGAACCCAACCCGACCCGAGACTTACCACGGGTCATTATGTCCAAAGCAAAGTCCAAACGTGTCAAACCAAAAACACCAAAGGACTGTCCACTTCTATTCTATGACATAATTAGGTACTTCGTACACATATTCACGGTTGTCAAGGCCATTTGCCAAAGGGCGTTCAAAATAGACCTACCTCACAGACTGTTTCTATACAATGCTCGTGACATAGAAATTATTAACGAAACAATGCTTTAACATAACATGGTACCTACCTAGCTACCTAGGAACTAGAAATAAAAATTGTCTATGGCTATAATTAGAAAGACTACTTACTGACTTTTTCCATAAAAAAAAATTACTACTTACCTACAGAAGTACAGACCTTCTTAAAGGTACCTAGACTTTTCGCCATGTGAGCTAAGATCCTGGAACTTACCAAACTCCTTAGTTATAATATTATGGAACCTTGTTTCTATAAAGCCCGATCTACTTCTCATACTAAAAAAAGTTTTAGAATATCGATTTGAAACCCAATGGCTCAAATTTTATGTGTTACATAAACACATCCAAAGGCGATTTTCATCCATACGATAACTACACATACGGGAAGTTACCCACACTAGTGTATTTTACATAGAAAAACAGCAGTTCTCTATCTACCTAAGTATAGAAAAAAACTTCAAAATAGTATTGCTCCGCTCACTTTTCAAATCTTAGCACAGGATTTTGATGAATTAAGATATGAATTATGAAAAATCATAAGGTCTATTATGGTTTGCTGAAAATGAAGTACTGTCTCTGTCTCGCAACCGAACGCTTTCGAGTTTTCCCGTCCTCGATCCAACTCAAAATACGCCAAAAATGACGTTGAGCCACAACGTTGTTTCGAAAACAGTGTCTCGCGTTTCATTCCACAGTAACCGCGCGCCCGTTCTCTATTTTTTATTTGGAATTTTCCAATCCACTGATTACTACCAGTCGTGAGTTTTACAAACAAATTCGTATCCGTTTCATATTTTTCGCAATTAGCGCCAAATAGGAAAGTCGCAAGTCTGTAGGGTCGAAATTCGTTTACCCTGCCGCGCTTAACCAATCGAATTAGGAAGCTCGCTCCCGGTCCAAGAACAGTACAAGAATCGGTGACCTTTTAATTCAGTCGGATTATATTCAGAAAATTCTGACAGATCGGGACCGTCACAAGAAAATAATGTCGTTTTTATTACATTTTTTGATAAATTATTATTCTAGTTTCGATTCAGCGGCGTTACGACGGCCTTATCGATTTTCCTATTTAACGCGCTATCGCATTTTGAATTTCGAAAGGCTGAATGCTCGTGTATGCGCTTTCGAAAAATATTTTTGTATTTTGTTAGCGGGGTTCGGACGTCGCGCGGTGCCGAACATAAATTGGTAATAATTTTTGATTGCAGTTTAATAAAGTGTGAATATGGGTTAGTGTCGAGGAAATAGTGACCGCCCAGACTTGTGATGAATTTCTGACGAATTGTGTTGTGTTTTGTTTGTGTTTGGTGCATTCCTGTTGTGAAAGTATTATTTGTTGGTGTGTGTACGGATGCCTGGCGCATGTATTTTACATGCACTCAACTTCTGAAGATCTGTTAACTTGTAAGTATCTATTGCCGTTTGCTCTATTTACAGAAATCAACACGGAACCTAGGAAAAGGTTTCCAAAAGTGCAGTTAACTAGGTATTTTTCTAGCTAGATCTTGCAGCTTGCACAAAAACGAGTTTTCTAGATTGTACCTACGCATAAACGGTCATAGGGCCGTAGTTTCACGCGAACTAGTTACAGTAATCTCAACAAAAACTTGGTACCTACAACATAACCTCATTTAAGGGCATTCAAGGGACAACTTAAAAACTTAACTTTAAATCAGTTGTTAATGTTTTTTTTTCTTTTCCTAACACGGGTCAGAGATAAAATTAATATAAACCTACTTTTACAAATAACTTTTTTAATTGACTGCTATGTTTTTGTTTTTATATTTTAATTTGTCTGCAAAGTGGCCAGTTCAAACATACATCCTGTTCCAAATGCCATGTAGTACGAAAATAGTTTAGGTTTTATAGGTATGAAAATAAATTAACAGTTTAGTTTATTATCCTCAAACTTAGGCATATAGGAAAAAACACCATTTATTTTTTATTAGGTATGTAGGTAATTCTGGTAATCAAACTAAATAAAAAGCAAATATTATCCAACTGGTGAGGTTGAAAACAACTTTTATAGTTTGTATAGATAATTTACCATCATCATAATTGGCCTAGTAACAACTAAAAGAGGTGGTTGTTATTAATTTGAAGTACTTACAGATTAAGAAATAACAATTTATTTATAACCTAATAGAAACCACTAGTAATATTTTTAATAATTCTTTGTAGATTACTGATTATTTATTTATTTATCAACTATATAATATATAACTATAACTATATATGATAGAAATCAGAAGTTGTTAATTATTGATCTTAAATTAATAATGTTGAAGATTAGTCACATTTACAAAGACATTTTAGAAATAAATGAAATGGAGTTAAATAAGGTAATTATTAATAAACAAAAATAATTAACCAGGATACTTCTCAAAAATCCATCATACATTTACAGAAAAGTTTTGGCAGATGTAAAAATCAGATAAATATTTCAAAACTCATAGTCAAACTGTTGTAATAATAATTATTTTTACAAAACAAAAAAACAAAAACCGACTTCAAGAGACCGTCTATTGAGTTATTCATCTATTTGTCACGCACATACTTAATGCAAATTTAAGACTTATATGGTTTTCTCATGGATACCATAATCAGAACTGGACTAAATTGAAATGGGACGAAATGGGAAGCGTCAGCTTTCTAATAAAAAAAGAATCATCAAAATCGATTCACCCAGTCAAAAGTTATGAGGTAACAAACATAAAAAAAAAATATACAGTCGAATTGATAAACTCCTCCTTTTTTGAAGTCGGTTAAAAATGGGAATAAGTACCTTACAATAATGTCCTGCTTGTAACCAAAGCGGGATATCCAAGGATCATAATATCCATTCCCATCCCGGGATATCCAGGAATCATACTATCCTTGGACATCCCGGGATAGCCAGGGATCATAATATCCTTTGACATACCCGGATATCTAAGGATTATATACCCTTGGATATCCTGCTTGGGGTATCCAAGGTCTATAATACTCCTCTTATTTGAGGAGATACTGGGCCCAAGATTGTAGGCTTTAGTTGACAGTTCTAATTTTTCCAAAAGTATTGTCCTTGTCTTGGTTGCAATGTCAAAGACAGATTTATTTTTAGCTAGTTTAGATCTGTCAAACAAAGCCTCCTTTTGGTCCATAAGCCATTAGAAAGAATTTTCAGTATTTCCCATTGATCTAAAAATAAAAAAAAACAATATGAAAGAAAAAAGTTCTTTTTTTATTAAAAAAACTATTCAGTCTGTTTTATTTATTTATTCTCTTGGATCAAAAATCGTTTTTTTGTGCCAAGATGATTTTTTTTGAGACAAATGATTTGTTTGTTGCTATTTCTATCATAATGTTTAGCTGCACAAGTTTTAATGAAACTTTGCAAGAAAGTAAATTTGCATAATCAAACTGAGCATAGGAAACAAAAAAATGTAAAATTTTAATTTTTAGCAAACTAAATTTTTGGATTTTGAAGTCAACAACATATTCTAACAAAATTCTAACCTTATCTTGATGATAAATCTATCCTATAGAATAGAAAAAAGATAACAAACGTTAAAAAAGCAGAAAACAAAAAAATTGTCCCCAAAAACTTTAAAACATAAAAAATCGATTTTTAAAAACAGCATAAAATTTCTGGCTTTTGAAGTCCACATAAATTATCTTAAGATGCCTTATCTAGATACCAGATCTTTGTATTTCTTCACAAAAAAAAAGTCAAAAACCAAAATCTTTAAAAAGTTTTTATCAGATACAGCTTGGCTCCTAATTTTCATAAAAATACCTAATTAAAGAAATATTCATCAACTGACATTACCAAAGATAAAGCATCAAGATAAAATAACTATAATATCGAATTAATTATAATAAAGATCTTGTATAATTATTCCTTTCTAAATATTTATGTGTCTCCAAAATATGCTAACATAGGCTTAATTAGGCTTAGATGAATCTAATTTCGCATTTAGAGTTTAACACTAAACAAAAATACACAACATTTATCATTTATATGATTAAAATAACTTTCATCCGGCTTATGGCTAGAAATATCGTAATTTACCTATTCTATGATATTTTATTTCAAATTTTAGGCAGCTAGGTCTAAAATATATATTTTCGGTGTTCATTTAGATAAATTACCATAGACAACTATCTTTATCTTGATCTCTAAAATGGCTCTCAAAAATAATCTTATGGCACAATGTTTCATCATTTTATGCAAAAAATTGTAACGGTTTGATGAGAAAATAGTTTTGTTTCTTTGTTCTTATTAAGCTATTTATTTAACCGACTATATTATTTATTTGACATGTTTTTTTTATAAAATGCTAACTATAACATGCAGTTTCATGCTCTATCCTACAGGAACTGTTAATTGTTTCGGATAAAAAAACTTGCATAAAGTCGGCTTAGGTTAAAAAGTAATGGCCGGGATCTCTCGTTGCCGAGCGTGGTGAAAGCCGTGCTCGGCGGTGAGAGATCGTGCCAGGCCGGGGTCTCCTTCTGCGAAGAGGTGATGACGCAGAAGGAGGCCGCGGAGCGGGTCAGAGAGGACGACTCCCGATCTGACCCGCTCCGGCGCAGATGAGGGAGCGAGGAGGCGGTTCGCCCGTGTCCTCGCTCCTCTGCAGTGGGGTTGCCGGGAGAGTCGGGGGACTCTCCCGGCCTGCACGACCCCACACTGACTGTCTGGGGGGTGATCCTGGGGAACAGGGTCACCCCTCCATATACGCGGGGGGCCCTAATCGGGCCCATCGCCGGGGCGAGGTGGCGATTGCTAACGCGACCCCACCTTGCCCCATCTCAGGCGCATGCCGAACACCCCAGTGGTTTTAGTGGGTATGCCGCCGCAGGGCGGAGACTCCCTCATAACCACCCTGCCTCCCCCGGGGCGGGCGTGGTATCCATAAAGGATTTCCACTGGGTAAACAAAAAAAAAAAAAAAAGGTTAAAAAGTAATGAACTGCAAGAAGTCACTAACCTTTTGCTATGAAAACTAACAGTTCTGTCGCATTTTGGCTATAATTAACATGGGAATACTCACGTTTTATTAAGGAAGATACTGCAATTAGTTTCAATCACATTCGGTGATCTTTTTCAAGGAATGATTAAAGGCGTGATGCGCTCGAAGTTGCGTCCAGACTGGCACTGATTTTGCAGTTAATGACTTCTTGCAGTAAGCCGACGATACGTCGTTATTCGTAATGTAAGCTATCACCTACCTTCACACCAAATTTCAATTAAATTAGTCGAACTGTTTCAGTATAAAAAAGTAACAAACATCCCAAATTTTCTGATAAATGTAAAAATCTCAATTCCAAATTTTCGTGTTTATTTTTATTATTGGTATTACTTAAAACAGCAGGGTCTAAAATATATTTTTTGGTAATAATTTAGATACATTACAGTACCACTGTACCATAGACTATCTTTATTTTGATCTTTTACGGCTTTCAAAATAAATCTTATAGCAGAAAATTTAATTATTTTACGCAAAAAACTGTTCTACTAAAAAAATACATAAGCTTGTTTTTACTAGTTTTATATTAGGTAATTAATTTTTGTATTTATAAGCACTATTTGTTGCCAGCGGTTTTACCTGTGTTACTCAGGTATCATCTGACTATGGGATTAATATGAGATGTCCTAGATTCTAGATGTAAGAAATTTGATATCCTGTATGATAAGGTGTACCGTGTAGTACATTGCCTACATACTAGAAGATATTTTTGAGTGTATTCATTATAAACATACAAATCTTTCCTCTTTATAATATTAGTGTAGAAAACAATTTCATCAAATCAAAAAATTCAAAAAACTTATAATTTTTTTTTATCAAATTCCATGTTTCTTTTCTATAATTATAAAACTAATTTCGTTTAGTAAATTGTTTTTTATCTTGTCTCGTTTTAGAACGTTCTGTATTCTATTCGAACGTATTAGATTATAGTCGAAATTATTTCCAGTTTTATCTGACATGGGTATTTATGGGGTTTTAATATGTCAGAAATGTGTTTTTTGATTAAGATTTTAATTGCTTAAACGGTATAAACTGCATTTTGGATCAACAATAATCTGCTCTAGAATTTTGGATATTTAATTATTGTATTTTTTGCGTTTTTAAAGAAACGCCGGAAGAGACTTTTTTTATGCTATTGAGAGACGAGACGAGACGAACAAATCGCTCTCCTGATGTTAAACGTCACGTTGGCCCATAACAGGTCTTTGCCACACAGAATTTTAAACTTTTATAATTCAAGACCCTGCGCGGCACAGTCACTCGTCACCCTGAGATATAAGATGTTTAATCTCCTATTTGCTCTGAAATTTTGCTAAAAACTTTGCCTTTCCAAGCGGAACACAGTAACATTTGCACATACTGCATGGCGGTTGAAAACTGGCAAAGGTAAATAAATAAAAAAGTAAATCAATAAACTTCCCCAGGCGGGTTCTGAATAAGAACCCTACCACTACAAAAGTGAACCCCTAAGTAGTTCATTCAAACACAATTTTGAGCAAAATCAGTCGATGAATTGTGAAGATATAGGGGCCGCGAGGTCTCCGATCGCCACGTGAAACTAGTTATAATCATCCATAAAATCTTCTAAACCAAACTTAATATTTTTCACAGAACATAAAAAATCCATTCAAAATAAAACAAAATGAATCGGGTGTGGCTGTGTCATGGACAAAGTCGTGTATTTTACGTGAATATGCTTTACGAATTCTTTGGTCTTTCTTTCTTGAGTGGTGTAATTATTTCTGGATTGTTTCTTAATTAGCGATAATGCCGCCAGTTTTAGGTGTTTTAATCCTTTTGTTTGTAATTTATGGTGTGAACAATAAAGAGTTTATCTATCTATCTTGTATGTAGATGATAAATATCTAGCTGCAACACCAAACGGTCCTCAATTTATGAACTACCAGCTTTTCCCTGCCACGCTTCGCTGTGGATAAAAAAAAAATATAGCCCATGTAACTTTGGGATAATATAGCATTCGAATGGTGAAAGAATTTTTGAAATCGGTCCAGTAGTTTTTGAGTTTATTCCACACAAACATACAAAAATACAAATCTTTCCTCTTTATAATATTAGTATAGATGGAAGCAAATTTAAAAACCGTATTCTTTCCGACGGAAAGCCAAATCATAAACGAAAAATGATCGAAATGTCCAGAGCCCTTATCTTGAATCGAGTCGATGACCTCTAGAAGGGTGAATAACCCTGCACAGAAACAGTACAAGCTGGTACTGACCTATTTATAGACCAAAATTGAGTAACTATTAGTTCTGTAGATAAAATGCAATATAGAATATTAGGATAAAATCATTTATCATTTATTTTCATAAAAGTTAAGGAACCAAAAATAAAGCTTTAAAATATAATACTAGTGTTATAAGTTTGTGTGTGTTTGTTTGTTGTTATGTATGGATATATGTTAGTTTTTACGTATCTCTGAAACAAATTCTGATCAAATTTGGAAATTTGGTTACTTTTCATCGACGTGTGAAACTGCGGGGCGCAATGTGTATCTTAAAGACTTCGAGTCGTGCTCGGTGCTGCGTTGACTTTGCACTCTAAAGCCGGCGACTGACCTGTAACATTTCGTCGTAACGTAACGTTACGTTACGACGAAATGTTGCAGGTCAGTACAGCGAGCCGATCCGCTCGCTCATAGCGCCGCGTGCTCCACCACGCTCGTTTCGAATGCTACGTTACGGCAAAATGCTCAGGTCAGTCGCCGGCTTAAGTTTTGGGCTACAGTACCTACTCAGCGATAGTGTAACTTTGCTTTAGTGAAAGAATTTTAGATACGGACGAGTATTACCGGAGATGGTGCTCTCTAAACACACAAACATAATTATTATCTTCTTAATTCATATATATAAAAATGAATCGCTGTTCGTTTGTCTGGCTAAAACTCGAGAACGGTTGGACCGATTTCGTAATTTTGAACTTGAAATATTTGTAAGTTCAGGAAGGTTTAAAAGTAAAAAAAAAACAGCGGGTGAAACCGCGGGTTGCAGCTAGTATTATGCATATTTCGTTAGTATAAAACCATAAACATCAAACAAAGAAATCAGGGTTTCTCAATCTGTTCTTAATTAAACATGAAAATGAACAACCCTACACAATAAAAATTGTCTTGACCTTATCTAATAGTTCATTAAGTCTTTGAAATATTGATTAGTGACTGGAACAACAAATTAAACTACATATTTGGCTTCTACCCCCCCCCCCCCTACCTACGTCTCAGTTACAATCTGCACGCCCCCCCCCCCCCCCTCCTCCTAGAGAAGTGCGGGTGCGACCCACTGCTTGAGAAATCCTGTTCTAAAGGTTGATCAAAATTCTCGTTACTGACCTTTCTTAGAATAAACAAAAGTGCATTCCACGACCTTTTCAGTTTTAGACAGAGATAGAAGCTACATAATTTCAAGGGCGTTAATATTATAAGAGACGAGTATAGATTAGTGAGCCCTCTTGAGAAATGCTATCTTTCGTTTTTAGCTAAGCCACAAATGACGGGAATATGTCGTGTGTGTGTGTGTTCTGCAAGCTAAGACTTTTATTATCTACTAGCTTTGCCCTGCGGTTACACTCGCTTTTTTCCTTTTAAACCAACCCTGTGTTAGAGCGAAAAAACAAAAGAAATATTCAAATCAGTCCAGCCGTTCTCGAGTTTTAGCGAGACTAACGAACAGCTATTCATTTTAATAATAAGAGAAAAAAAAGACTATACACCCCGCGTTTTCACCCGCCCTATTGGTACCGTTTTTATTGAGATAAAAAGCCGACGTATCAATGTCAATCAAAGGCATAAGCTATCTGTGTTAATTTTTTTACTAAAATCGGTTTAGTATTTACGGAGATATGTGCAAACAAACATTTACACACTCAAAGTTTTGCATTTATAATTTAACTAGCTTCTGCCCACGGCTTCGCCCGCGTGGCCTATCCCTCAGGAACCGTTTATTTTCCGGGATAAAATTAATGCAACCCTCTTATTTTAGAGTACGTAAAAAGTGTCATACAATGGAATCAGGGACCCCAAAATCCTGGATGCAATAAATCAGCCCCCGCGGGCCATTTTGAAAAATGGCCGCCTCGCAAACCCCTATGACATTTGGTCAAACACATCCATCTTCAATTGTTTCGGAGATAATATTTGAAAAGGAAAGAAAATGAAAAGGATTTGCCAGTGTTGGTTTTGGGCAAAGCAAGATGTTTTCTTCATCACCAGTTTCATCAAAACGTGGGGGGAAGCTTGGTATACAAATACAAGGTTATACGGAAAGGGTATGTTAAACCGAAAAAGGCTAAATACATAGTCCTCGCCTGCGCGGTACAGAGGCGCGGGGGTATGACGGCGCGGGGGACTGAGAGGGCGGCGCGCACTACCGCGCACTACCGCGCAAGCGAGGCCTAAGATAAACGGTTTGGCTATAGTGCTCATCATTATAAACAACTTTTACTATGGGACCAACTCGGAATTCGCGAAAAATAAATCAACAGTTCCATACATTTTGTCGAGCGTCATTGACTTTTTTCTATGGAACAGCTGTTTTCTTTCGCGAATTCCGGTTTGATCTCAAAAGTTGTTCATAATGACCCTTTCCTTTAACCCTGTACTATACGCATAAAACATCCCTCTTCTTGGACAGTCGAGTAACTGCTGATAAAGGAAAGCGAGAGCTCGGCATTATTGTCCTGATAAGCGGGAATTTGAAACTGGTACCTACGAGATAAATAAATAAGTACTATATTATAAAACTTCTGACATCCTGCTTTAACACATTAACTGCTGCTAATAATCACATGTGTTTGCTTAAACTGCGGCTAATAATAAAATGCGTTGTGTTTTACGCGCCTACAAGTTTGACACAAAAGCGGTCTTATCGCAAAGAGCGATCAGCATCAAGGGATCAAATCACGTTTTTATAAACTTTTATTTAAAAAACTTGTTTGACACAATTTATGCTAGGCCTAAGACGCCTGAACTCGGCGAACACACAAAAATGTCGATAAATACTTCAATGGCACAATTAAAGTGAAATTCCTATTGTCGCAAGAAACGGTCACAGTAGTTCGTGCGTCACCAGGGTTGCCAGATCTGAAAGTAAAAATTATCTAATTTTACAAAAAAAAATGGAGGTTTATTTGTTGTGGACACGGTCGTGTATTTTACATACGTGTAAAATAAAATGTAAATTGTGAACTCACACTCACGTGAATTCACACGCGCGTTACGTGGGTGAACCCACGTGGTAATGAAAAACAGTGATGATGATGATAATAATAATTATTTTTACAAAACAAAAAAAACAAAAACCGACTTCAAAAGACCGACTATTGAGTTATTCATCTATTTGTCGCGCACGTACTTAATGCAAATTTAAGACTCATATGGTTTTCTCATGGATACCTTTATCAGAACTGGACTAAATTGAAATGGGACCAAATGGGAAGCGATTCACCCAGTCAAAAGTTATGAGGTAACAAACATAAAAAAAACATACAGTCGAATTGATAACCTCCTCCTTTTTTGAAGTCGGTTAAAAAGTAGACTGTTATTTTCAGAACCTAAGCTATGTATAATTTTAAATTTTTATCAAAATCGGTTTAATAGTTACAGATATACGTGGTAACAAACATGCACACATACAAACGTTCGCATTTATAATATTAGTAGGATAGAAATGTATTGTTCTACGAATATATTACCGTACATCCTTATATCATTTCCACATACTGCTGAATATAGGTCTCCAGCTCCACTTCAGCAATGATCTTCAACATAATTTAGTTACTTACCGTACCATACCGACTGCCAAATTACCGTACGTCCCGACAGTTTCCGTACAGGCTGGCAACTGGCAACCCTGATCACTGGCCTCACTGGGCTAGGTTTACGCAAGTTGGTGAAAAAGTAAGATGACTTGCTGTCCAGACAACTGCTGGCCGTTTCGGTGAAGAATAAGTTAGAACAGATGTATAGTCTCTTCTTTTTACAAGCTTTTATTTAACTTACCGTGTCTCTCAGTGTAGAAATCTAGCAGCTTTTTTTTTATTCAGTAATAGGCTTGTATAGAAATAACAGAATATAATATAGTAAATAGAAATCTTGCAGCTGAATTTTGAACCACGTCCCGATGTCCGATTGAGCTGATAGTTGGTATACGTGTGTAACTCCGATGACAATTCAATAAAAGCTTCCTTTTTTTTATGGAACTGCTCAGATGTTTTTTCGGGTGTGTAATTACTAGCTGCGTTTTACCCGACAGTACAGAAGGAGGTTTCGAGTATAGTGAGTATATAATGTAGAGAGGTCCTTGCCTTGTAGTGAGACACAAATCTGACAGTCGTTTCCATTCCCTGGCTGTATATACGGAATACGGATCAGAAACGTAGATTCAAAACGATTCGTTTGTATCCAAGGGAAATCAACAGCGATAAGATAAGATAATTCTTTATTAACATAAAGGAAATCATTTATTATATTGCATAATAGATAAATATTATATTCACGTAATCATCTGTCTTGGTAGTTGGTAGTGAGGCGTCTTTCTACTTGTTCCTTGCAACAACCCATAGTCCTTAGTCCTTTTCTCTCAATTCAACCCTTTCATTTCACTGCTGGGATACCAGGTCTACCCTCGAAGGATCAGGCCGTATTCCACCACGCTGGCCAAGTGCGGGTAGGTTTCACATACGCCATTGGATTTTTTCTCCAGGCGTGCGGGTTTCCGCACAATGTTTTCCTTCACCGAACAGCCAGTGATATGAAAAGTCATGAAAATTCGTACATAAGTTCCAAGGACCCCCCAATTGGTACAAGTCGGGGTTTGAACTCGCTACCTGACGATTGCGAAACGGCCGTTCTTCCCCTGAGCTGTCATAGTACTTTACCCCCTGCAAATATTTTATGAACTTATCATTTTGGTGCTCCTTGCTTCCTGGCATCAAAAATAATAGCTCCTCTCACTCTAATAGCTCCTCTCACTCTAACACAGGGTCTTCGCAATCTGTCCTGCTCGTTTCAGAGTTCTCAGTTTAGTATCTTCTTATCTTTATTCTGTATGGGCAATGAACTTTCAAAGCATAGATTGGAAACTTTAGGCTATTTTGGTGTCCATTCATGATTTGCGTCAACAAGTTTTTTGGGAATAAATCTATTGTTGATTTGAAGTCTAAAAAAACAAAAACGCAAAACGTTAATAAGTTTTTGGCGTTTGTCGACTGAAAAACAAAAAGGTATTAAATTTAAAATACAAATCACTTGCTTCGGCGATTATGAAGAACACAAAACAAAAAAATAAGTATTTATCAGTATTGTTTTCGTAATTTGCATTTTTGAAAAAAAACTAAGTCTGCGCACGCGCACAAATGTATGCATAAGGGTAAACCCAGTCTGCGACTTCGTTGGTAAGCAGACGTCATATCCTTTACATCAACGACGACAACATAAGAAGCTTAGATGAGCCACAAGCCACGGCCCCTGGTGACAGATAATACTGAAAAATTTTCAGACTACTTTGCCCGACTAATGAAATTTAGTAGGGAAAATTACACTGCAAGCAGAAAAGCGATAAAAACCCCGGAAACATGCCGGAAACCGAAATATAATGTACAAAAGTTTTTCTCTAATCTGTTAAAAATTTTCTGTAAAACTAGAATTGTTCAATGCGAGTTTTAGCTTATCAGTTCTGCCTAACCCTGCTAGCTTCTATCATTTTACCCGATAGTGCTGCGTCATACATTTTGAGTAAAACGAGAAAGTAACCCATGACTTGCGTATTCAAACATCCGTTTCGGATTTCTATGAGTTTATTTTATTTTAATACCGTAATGTAAAGTTTAGTCTGGTACGAGTATGAATATCGTCAGAACTACGTATAATATCATACTATATCTATATTCTGTACAAATATGACTCGTACCAATGAGTTCTTTGGAACGTATGTACGAATTAACATACCACTGGCTTTTCGGTGAAGGAAAACATCGTGAGGAAACCTGCATACGTCCGGAGAAGAAATTCAATGGCGTATGTGAATCCAGCCCGCGCTTGGCCAGCGTGGTGAAGTACAGCCTAATCACCCTTCGAGGGTAGACCTGTATCCCAGCAGTGGGAGGATTAAAATGGGATGATTGAAATAGTTTATCCCTCCTTTTATCCCGCAAGTAAAATAAAAGCATATCCATAATTATTCTTTTTCACCGCGTGTAGATAAAAACGGTGGAAAGACAACTTGTCCACTAACTACTAGGAGGGCTGCTGAAACTGTTTATTTTTATAGATAAAAGTATTCATAAAGTTTATTGTGTTTATTTAGCCTAGATAAGTTTGTTCTGTGTTCGGGTGGAATCTTGGAACTCAATTTTGAACAACTACCCGATGTCCGATTGAGCTGAAATTCGGTATACCTGTGTAACTCTGATGACAAAGGAAAAACAGCGCTTATTTTAAATATTTTAACTATCTGATTTTTTTTTTGTTCGTAGTGGTAGGGCTCTTTTGCAGAGCCCGCCTGGGGAAGTACCACACCTTTGCCAGTTATTCCACCGCCAAGCAGTAATGTGCAAACATTACTGTGTTCCGGTTGGAAGGGCATTGTTTCCAGTGAAATTACAGGGCAAATGGGAGATTAAACAACTTATATCTCAGGGTGACAAGCGCAGTGCTGTGTCGCGCAGGGTCTTGAATTCTGCGAGTTCAAAATTCTGGGTGGTGCAATCCTGTTATGGGCAAACGTTACGTTTAACATCAGGCGAGCGATTTGCTCGTCTCGTCACTCGATTAAATAAAAAAAATAATAATAATAATTTCGTATCAACATTTACATCAACAAAAACCATTGAACCAAACCAAATCGAAAATTGATAAAAAACCTTGGCTCAGTCTTTTGTCTGCAAAGGTCAGGCCGCTCCCTTGCTACAATCGGCGTCTCAGTTCAGCGGTTTTCAGTTACTGACGTTCTGAAGGTTCATCACACTAAGATCTGCGCAGACGGCGGACTTTTGTGGTCGAACATTTACACGGTTATGCTAATCCGAAAAGGGCTAATAGTACTCATCATACAATATAGAACAATAATATAACAATATAGAACAACTTTTACTATGAGGACAACCCTGAAGTCGCGAAAAAAATAATCAGCTGTTCCGACAAAATGTATATTTTGTCGAGTTTTATTGACATTTTATTATGGAACAACTGATTTTTTCGCGAACTCTGGGTTGGTCCCAAAGTAAAAATTGTTCATAATGATGATTACTATGAGCTTTTTTCGGCTTTTTTCCCCCCCTTTCCTTAAAACCCTAGCCTAACTTGTGAATTTTCAAAATATGTAGTTTATTGTAGATAGCCTAGCTGTGCCCCGCAGTTTAACCATCGCGATGATGAAAATCGGTATTGATGTTGATGATATAGTATAGCCTATGTTATTCTAGAACCTAAACATTCTGGGTGGCGCAGACCTGTTATGAGCAAACGTGAAGTTTAACGTTGGCGAATGGCATTAAAAATTCTTCTCTCCAAATTTCATTAAAATCGGTTTAGTAGCTAGTAGCTACAGAAATACGTCGTAACAGACACAAACTTTCGTTTTCGCATTTTTATAATATTCATTGTATTCGTCATAACCACGTATGAGTTTCCACTGATGCTTTAAAAACTGATTAAATACTTTAATCGCCGTTTAAAATACCCAGAATAACCATCCAAAACAATCCATCAACTAATCACCGTCTAATATTGTTTGTAATTTCACAAACAAACTGACAAAAATAAAGATGGTGAATCATCACATGCCCGCGCCATATGTCCAGCGGACACAGAATAAGCAATAGTAGCCTATGGTGTAGCAAATGGTATCACCTCGACGGTACGAAGTTCTGTCGAGAAGTTTTTTTACAACTAACTAGACATGCGTTTGACCACAATCTCACCTGATGGGAAGCGACGATGTGGTCGAAGATGTAGCACGCTTGCCTAGGAAATACCTATTGACTCTACTTTTAAATAGCCCTGGGTTGTACTGTGGTAGAAGTTTTAAGATTAAGACTAGGAAAGACTTGATTGTAGTGTTATAAGAAGGATATGCGAAGCCGAAAAGAGCTCAAAAGACTCATCATTATGAACAACTTTTACTATGGGACCAAAGCGAAATTTGAAAAAAATAATCAGCTGTTCCATAGAAAAATGTCAAAGACACTCGACAAATATTTATAAATCTTTAATTATAAATTACGTGTCACGTTGTTTGTCCGCTATAGACTCCTAAACTACTTAACCGATTTCAATCAAATTTGCACACCGTGTGCAGTTCGATCTAACTTAGGAGATAGGATAGCTCACATCTCAATTTATAGTAAAAAAACATGAAAAATTAGAAAATTTAAAAATACCTTAACCATAATTTAACTTTAGCGCTTTGGACAATGTAAACTTTTTTAATGTTACTTTTGACATTTGAAATTTGACATAGAATTGACGCAATGGCTTTTGACAGGACAACGTCTGTCGAGTCAGCTAGTTTTATATAAAATATATATAACAGCTCATTTTTTATTCGAGATTTCCCATTGTAAAAGTTGTTAGTAATGACGAGTAGTATGAGCCCTTTTCGGCTTAGCACACCCTTTCTTTATAACCCTGTATTTGCCCGTCCAATAGCAATCTGCCCGGTTTACACTCATTTTGCACTCGTTTTACACTCATTTCCCTACCACACATTACACAGTCGATTTCGTGCGGTGCTCACGGAATGCGTCCAGTATGTACATAATTACATTTCAAAACTTGCGCCTGCGCTAATCAATCGAAAATACTTGTGTAACCATGCAGAGCATTGTGGCGTTTCTAATTTACCTCTATAATTAACTGTCTTTATGTTAATCCTGAAACAGGGTTATCAGGAAAAGGTATGCTAAGCCGAAAAGGGCTTATAGTACTCATAATTATGAAAAACTTTTCTTTAGGGCCAACCTCAGGATTGGAATTTGTTGAATTGGTTCTCAACAACTGAAAGAGAAGTGCGACCTGTACGCGAGTACCAATATACAAACATCCGGACTATTCCGGACCCTCGCGAGGTCTACTGTTCGTAGAACTTCTCGTAAAATCCTACTAATATCATAAACGCGAAAGTTTGTGAGTATGTTTGTTGCTCTTTCACGCAAAAACGGCTGAACGGATTTACATGAAATTTGGAATGAAGGTTGTTCATGGTCTGGATTAACACATAGGCTACTTTTTATCCCGGAAAACGCGGGTGAAACTGCGGGGCGTAGCTAGTTATTATATAAGTGCCAGGCTTTGAGACTTTCGCTCGCTCAATTACTCAGACCTTCTGGGTTGAATACACGTAACGAGTACAGCGACGACACAGTGCTCTCGGCCGAGGACTCGGTTTGTGAACAGTTTGACGACGAGACAGTCACTAGAACCATGATTTGTTTGCTCGGCCGAGTGTACCCAGTTTTGTCTCGCTGTACGTGTACGTGTAATAAACCCATTAGGACAAGTACAAAGACGCCTCAATACCAAGCCGAATGACTGACGTACAAATCTATTTATTATTTAACGAAAATTAAGTTGAAAATTTTGTGATAGTTAAAAAAATCCTGTAGTTGTAAATACTCACGGACCGTGGAGTCTGTGGTGTCTTATAAACGTCTTACAAAAGAAACTCCCCGTATAACAAACACATTATTAATTGATTTCCTTTATGTTAATAAAGAATTATCTTATCTTATCGCTGATTTCCCTTAGATACAAACGAATCGGTTTGAATCTACGTTTCTGCAGGCTGATCCAGCTATCCGAACATCGAATGTATTCGACGATTATCTTCGAAAAGTCTTCCGCCTTCGGAAAAAAATCGAATTTACATGTCAAAATGAAATTACTCGGAAAAATTTGACATATTCTATACTAATAATATCGTTGAAGGATGAAGAATGCAGCCAGCGTTCTTGGTACTCGTACCTTGCCACACGGGCAAAACCTACTTTTTGATTGTCAGCTTTGTAAATTTCTTTGTTTTAGTTATTTTAGTTTATATTTTAAGCTTAATTTTAATTTAAGATGTAAATACTATATTTATTTTTAACTCTTCTCTCTTCTTCTGTTCTTGTTCCCACGTTAGGTGGAGTCAGTCGGCTCTATTATATTTATTTTTCACTGATAAAAAAAAATGTCTAATATCGAAAATCGTCGAATTCATTCGATGTTCGGATAGCTGAATCAGCCTGGAAAAACGTACAGCCAGTATTCGCGTCGTTCATTTAGAAAATCTTTTAAAAACTAACCACAGATCCACGCCTAGACCGCTCGAGTTTGCGCAACGCGATACATTTTTTGTCATATGCCGAGTAAATGAAAGTTTGCGCCGGTCTCATAGGAAACTCGTTGCGACATTGTTACTGCATTCCAATGGAAAATGTGTGAAAAACACACGGTTTTGCTTTTATGAAAGCTTATTAGCCGACTTTGAAAAGAAGGTGGTTTTAGTACCGAATATCCAACTACTTAATCTTATCTACTAAAGTGGCGATCTAAATTCCGCTAAAAGAATGATGAATTCACTTAAAGTACTTACGGAGCATACTGATATTACCAAAAAGTACGATGATTAGCACCAGTTTACATTATACTTTTTGGTGCTCTCAGTATGCTCCGTGCTTTAAGTGAATTCATCATTCTTTTAGCCGAATTTAGATGGCCATTTTTCTCAATATATCCATTTTTTTTTTTTTTTTTTTTATTTAATTGAGTGACGAGACGAGCAAATCGCTCGCCTGATGTTAAACGTCACGTTTGCCCATAACAGGTCTGCACCACCCAGAATTTTGAACTTGCATAAATCAAGACCCTGCGTGGCACAGCACTGCGCTCGTCACCCTGAGATATATAAGTTGTTTAATCTCCCATTTGCCCTGTAATTTCACTGGAAACAATGCCCTTCCAACCGGAACACAGTAATGTTTGCACATTACTGCTTGGCGGTGGAATAACTGGCAAAGGTGTGGTACTTCCCCAGGCGGGCTCTGCAAAAGAGCCCTACCACTACAAAAAATCCATCTACTCAACCTTTAATCCTTCTACTGCTGGGATACAGGTCTACCCTCGAAGTGCGGATTTGTGAATGTACATACGCCATTGAATTTCTTCTCCAAACGTATGCAGGTTTCCTCACGAAGTTTTCCTTCACCGAAAAGCCAGTGGTATGTAAATTCGTACAAGTTCCTAAGAACAAAGTACGAGTCGGGGTTTGAACCCGTCACTTAATCCTACTAACATTGAATTATGCCTATAATATAGCCCAGGTTTAAAGGCTTTATTTGACAGATCTAAACTAACTAAAAATATACCTGTCTTTGTCATTGCAACCTATTAGACAAGGACATCAATACTTTTAAATAAATTAGGTCTCCCAACTTAAGCCTTTAAATCTAGACACATTATCCTACCACTAATAAAAATGTCATTTGTATGTTTGGTTGTTTGTTTCTTAATCACACAACGGGTGAACGGAGTCAGATGAAAGGTATAGGCTTCTTTTATCTCGGATTGAATGGTTTCTCTAGGATAGCAGGTCAAACCGCTGAGCGCAGCTACTAGACTTCCTTATGACCTCATAAGGAAAGGTTATGCTAGGCCGAAAACCTTGTGAACAACTTTTACTATAGGACCAACCTGAAATTCGCGAAAAAAATCAGCTGTTCCGGCCTGTTCCATAGAAAAATGTCAATGAAACGCCAAGCGAGACTCAACCGCGAGCGCGTCACGTTCGTAAACTCACCTGATGAAGGTCATCGAATGTGACCGAAACTAGTAGTAGACGATTTAATTTTTACGTGAGTATTCCCGTTTTACTAGTAATTATATCAAAAATGTGTGAAAACCACGTTAGTTTCCACAGAAAAATGTCAATGAAACTCGACAAAATGACAATCTTATTATACAACTAGCGGCCCATCCCGGCGTCGCACGGGTGGGTGGACATTGTTCTGAAAAAAGATTTTCCCGCTTTTCTGTTGAATTTTTTTCTGAATTTTCTTTGCTATAAACCTCACGGAGCCCGAGACCTTTCCAACGAATGCAAAACTGTGGAAATCGGTTCGTGCGTTCTGGAGTTATAGCGTCAGGAAGGAAAACCCGACTTATTTTTATATAGTAGATTATAAATATAATACATAGTTCGTACATACTGTCCTTTTAATAATACTAACATAGATTTCTAAACACAAACAAAACTAGAAACATACCTTTATCTCCATTATCAGGGCCATTACCGAGAAATGGCTGTGGAATATTTTAAAACGGACTTTTTGACTTCGAAAACGATAACGCCCTATCGGAGTTACGTAACATTTTCGAAATGATAAAACGCGGTCAGAGGGTCGCGGCCCTTATCTGCCTCTCTTTAAACGCGTGGCTTTGCACAGGATATTGCATAGTTAGTACTGTGACAGTTTACCAAAATATGTGGAATTTTTATAATTAAAAAAAAACGTTAAGTTTTTTTTTAATATAAAAGAGCGGCAGGAAGACGGTCAGCCTGATGGTAAGAAAAACCGCCGCATGGACACCTGCAACACTGGCGGCGTTGATGATGCTTTGCCAGCCCGGAGATGTGTAGAAAATGGATGTGGATGTGTGGAGAGGCTCCCGCTTCCCCTGTCACCTCTCCGCGCACTCCCCGGTGCGACAGTGCGACTATATAAGGCTATACGCATTCCAGCGAGGTGCACAGATATTGTGACCGGGTTGTAAATCCAGGGTATAAGCTAGATTAATACAAAATATCGTTCAAATCTGTTCAGCCGTTCGGCTTTTTAACCGACTTCAAAAAAGGAGGAGCTTCTCAATTCGACTGTATGTTTTTTTTTTAAAGGAGCTAGAAGTCTTCAAATATCTTAAAATTTACCTAGTTTGCAACGCTGGGAACAGACGTCATCTTTTCCAAACAATGCACTTTTTTTTAAGTAACATAAACAGCATTGAACATAATATCTTATGTTCTTGTTGAAAGAAATACTAAAATCGGTCCAAAAGAGCAGGAAACAGGGGACTACAAACCTCGACCTCGAATTAAACATCTTCCTGCACCTTGGCTCACTAGTGATATAAAATCTTTGATGCATAAGAAAGCTTTGGCAAAAACTCGGTATAAGGTGCGTCCCACCGATCTTAACCAAGCTAAATATGTTCAAGCACGTAATCGCTGCAATAAGGTGTGTAGGGATGCAATGCGACGCCATATTCATGCTTCTGTAGATGACGATAATCCAGCTAAAGTCTGGAAGTTCCTTAAATCACTGGGAATTGGCAAACCACGTCAGGATTCTGTTCCTAATAACATTGATATTAACGCTCTAAATATACACTTTTCTTCCGTCTCTGCTATGTCAGATGCGGATAAAAACAAGACAATCTTTAATCTTTCTGCCATATCAACTCCCGATTTTCCTCCTTTTGTTTTTAATCGATTTACTGAATGCGATGTTAAGAAGAGTGTAATGTCGATCTCCTCCAATGCAGTTGGCGGTGACAGTATTAGTCGGAACATGCTTATGCCCATCCTTGACGTCATCCTTCCTATTCTTTGCACAATATTCAACAACTCCATCTCAACTGGGGTATATCCCGCAATCTGGAAAGATGCGCTGATCCTACCATTACCTAAGAAACCTAATCCTAAATCCTTTTCTGAATATCGACCCATTTCCATTCTTCCTTTCTTGTCCAAGGTCCTTGAGCGTCTCGTTCACAGACAACTAAATATTTTCCTTAACAGGCAAGACCTCCTTAATCCTCTCCAATCTGGTTTTCGTCCTGGGCATAGTACTGTGTCTGCTCTAGTAAAGATCACTGACGATATACGCTTGGGTATGGATGACGGCAAGCTTACTGTTCTAACCCTGTTAGATTTCAGTAATGCTTTTAATGCCGTAAACCTCGACATCTTGTTGGCTATAATGCGCTCTATTAACATATCTTCATCGGTAGTCGACTGGTTTCACAGTTATCTTTGTGGACGCCGACAGCGTGTACGCCTTGAAGATTATTTTTCTTCTTGGTGTTTTACACTGGCTGGTGTGCCACAAGGCGGCGTTTTGTCTCCTCTCCTTTTTGCAATATTTATTAATTCCATATCTCGATACCTTACTTCTTCCTACCACCTTTATGCCGACGATCTTCAAATTTATACGCAAGCCCGGCTCGATGACCTGGGCACAGCCATATCATAAATGCTGATCTGTGCAAAATTATCAATTGGAGCCATTCCTATGGTTTAAAAGTCAACCCTACGAAATCGCAAGTTATTGTTATAGGCAGTTCTTACATGATCTCGAGAGTTGACTGGGCTACATTACCGAATGTAGTGTTTGATGGAGCTATTTTACCATTTTGCGAATCGGTGAAAAACCTTGGCGTTATATTTGATCGTACGCTAAGCTGGGACTGTCATCTTAAGTCCATTAGCTGCAAATTGTTTGCGTCTGGTGGTTCACTAAGACGGCTTCGAAATTTTTTGCCCACTGCCACCAAAGTTACACTCGCACAGTCTCTTCTTCTTCCCATCTTAGATTACGCTGACGCCTGTTACCTTGATCTCTCTGAGGAACAGCTAGATAAACTTGAGCGCCTTCAAAATTACTGTATTAGGTTTATATTTGGTCTACGCAAATATGACCACGTATCTCATTATCGCGCAAAACTCAAGTGGCTTCCCATTCGCCTTCGGCGGAATGCTCACATCCTCTCCCTTCTCTACAATATTTTGTTTAATCCATCTACCCCACGTTATTTAAAAGATCTCTTCGCCTTCTGGCATGCCTCTCATTCCCATACCCTTCGATCTAAAGATACCCTCTCCCTTAAGACGCCTTCCGCGCGCTGTACAACTTTTTACGGCAAATCCTTTGCTTTCCAGGCGGTTCAGCTGTGGAACGATTTGCCTGTGACAATAAGAAATGCTACATCGCTTGCATGCTTTAAAAGTCAATTAAAAAAACATCACTTGTCGCAATTGCCATTTTCTCAGTGATTATTTATTTATTATTACTCACTAATTGTTGATTTGTTTTTATTTATTATGTATTTTATTCTTCCCTATTAGTATTATTATATATTTATATATATATATATATTTATTTTATATACGTTTTAGTATATTATATGTCTTTTCGGAAATGTAGGTAGTTTTTAGTATGTACTTATTAGAATGTATTTTATTTGAATGTATTTCTAAGTATTTATTATTATTATTTTTTATGTAGGTTTATATGAGTATTCTTCAATATTGCACACCCCGTTTTTATATTTTTTTTTATCTATCCTCTCCATCCTAAGGTTGCCTGGAAGAGATCGCTCTTAGCGATAAGGCCGCCAGTTGTTGCACTAGTTTTAGGTGCTTTAATCCTTCTGTTTGTAATTTATGGTGTGAACAATAAAGAGTTTATCTATCTATCTATCTATCTCGATATCGCGTATTTCATTTCGGAAAAATGAGATTTCGTGCGGCGCGAGAGAATTAACTTTGAGAATCACCTAATTTTCAATGACTCGGCTATAAAATGCCTTTTCTCTTATTAGCTATAGTCGTCACAAAATAAGAGGCCCGTTCGGACACTTGAGAAAGACCGTAGAATGTAACTTGGAACGCTTTTCGCGCATACTTTATGGTAGCATGTAATGTCAAATTATAACGAAACTCTCAAAAACAGTTACGTTCTCAGTCTTCTTTTTTCAAATATTAGTGTTGTAACTTGCAACCAATTAATTATTGAATTGACGATATCTCAACTGACGATTTTGGCTCATCATCCGAAGAAAAATATTGAATGAAGATTCAATCACTTTCGTTTTTTCTTGTTTATTTGTGATTGAATGAATGTTATTGTAACTAAAAATATTAAATTAAAGACAAATTGACCTCTCGCACCATATCGTATCATTTCAATATACCTATAATATTCAAGTTTAAGTTAAATTTTCGAATCGTAACCTTACTTTAGAATACAAAATCAAATCGATCAAATACACTCATACAAACTTGAATTGATTTATCGTGAGTATCGAGTACCGAGTCGTATGGTTACATCACTAGTTACGTCGCAATGACAAACGTTCAAACGGGCTTCTTATTTTGTGACGACTATAAAGTATTTCCTCTTAAACCCCTACGTCATAAGAAGAGCCTTACTGAAACAACCCTCAATTTCAATAAAGAGGTTATCTATCTAGATCCGTGAATCGAAAAAAAATATATGAACAAAAAGCTGTTTGTTTTTTTTATAGTTATTTTATCTTTAAGCGGAAAATAACTCATGTCCAAAAACATGTTTATTTGCTTTTGAGGAAAAAAAATTGTTTATCAAATTGGCTCAAATTTTTATCTGAAATAGATATACATATACGCAAACAATAATAATATAGATGTTTTTATCTAATAGGTAACTTGGTCTATTTATTTTCTAATGAATTTTGATATGTCGCTAGTTGGCTATTAAATTAAGTAAGTGTATATGACATTTTAATATTACATATACGAAACATTATTCATCTGTCATTCTGTATGCTTGTTATTTTCTTATGGGTTGACTACACGTAACGAGTACAGGGGCGAGATATAAAATTAGCATACTCGGCCAAGAAAACAAATTGTTCTAGTGACTGTCTCGCCTCGTCAAACTGTTTATACAAACCAATTACTTGGCCGAGGGCACTGTCTCGCCACTGTACTCGTTACGTGTAATCAACCCATTTGAGGAAGATGCATCTTACTGGTTAGCTAATTAATATTCATTTGTAATATATTTTATCTACACTAATGTTATAACATTCTACTTATGTTTCCAATACTGGTGTTATAATGACTACTGGCCGGTTTACATTATTCCAGTCCAGTGATCTAGCGAGATTCCAGTCCAGTGCTGGACTGGATCTGTAACGTCTACATTATTCCAGTTATTTAGAAGCCGTTGAAGTGTGAACACTACAGTGACAATGATTTCAAGAAGAGATCAGTTTCGAAAATGTTCTCGCAAAAAAAAGTCCACAAAAACAACCAACACGTGTGTACTTCGTCAGCACCGGAATGGCACTGGATTGGCCGTCTACATTATTCCAGTTGCACTGGATTGATCGCACTGGATTCAAAAGTAGACCGCGAATCCAGTTACTGGACTGGAATGCTTACTGGATTCAGTTCATTCCAGTGCCGGTTTACATTTTTCCAGTAAGCAATCCAGTACTGGACTGGATCGCTGGACTGGAATAATGTAAACCGGCCATACTGTTATAGCACAGACAACATTTAAGCGATGTTATAATGAGTCGATCGATGTCGTAATGAGTCATTATAACATCGCGCTCTCGCTCCTGATTGGCCGCCCTGCGCGCATGCGCGCGCTCGCTGCGCCGCCCTGCGCGCGCATGCGCGCTCGCTCCTGATTGCGCGCCAAGTTCACTGTGACAATACACGTTTTTATTAATGAAGATAAACGTATTTTATCAAGTATTGGAAACATAAGTAGAATGTAACAGCATTAGTGTAGATAAAGTAGTGTATGCAACTGCATATAACACAGGTATTAAAACACTCGTTACTATTATGAAACTCGCTCCGCTCGTTTCATAAACACACTCGTGTTTTAATACCCTTCATTATATGACAGTTGCATAAACTACTATAAAAGTATCAACATTATGCAGAAAAAAAAATAGTACAATGAGCTTTATGTACTCGTTACGTGTAATCAACCCATTACGCTGAAACGGCTCAATAGTTTTGTAATATTTGTATGTTAGCTTAAACCCTAAATAAACACGTAAATACTTTCATCTCGAAAAAACGAGAAAAAAACGGTTACTTTGAATTGAACCGCGCAGTCCGTGTTATCACCATAATTGCACCTGAATATATTGTCATATAATCTTAATATATATAAATCTCGTGTCACAATGTTTGTTCTCAATGGACTCCTAAACCACTTAACCGATTATAATAAAATTCGCACACCATGTGCAGTTCGATCCAACTTGAGAGATAGGATAGTTTAAATCTCAAATTATAGTCGCAATTTTAATTTATTGCAAATTATATATATACTGATATTTTTTACTATAAATTGACAAGTTAGCATCAACATACTACGGTTGCTATAGTTACGCAATGGCTTTTGACAGGACAACGTCTGTCGAGTCAGCTAGTATACCTATATGTATTTATATAATCGATCTAGATAAGCGATAACGGCAATGTGTCAATCCAAGTCTTCTAGACTTCTTCAAGTCTAGATATAATCTGGGGTGTCTTCAAATCGCGAGTGAATCGGTTCCTTCTAGGCGCGTGCTCCATCGTAGACCGCATCGTTGCTATCCATTCACACTCTTTGCAATGTGGTCCTCCTCTCTTCGCATAATATGCCGGTGTCATAATATTAGCCAATTAATTAATTTTCTCTGGTCTCGTCTTTATTTCGCAATGTAGCTAATTTAACTTTTAATTGCGTACTTATAAATGTCAAATTTTAGTAAACAAGAAAATGTCAAGCTTACTAAAATTATATTAATGTCACATTTACCTATGCCCTTTTTAACCAAAGAACAAAATGTCAATACTACGAAATTTATAAATACTACATACATAATTAAAGACTAGCCTAGACTTTCTTTTGCTCATATATTTTAAGACTTTTTACACATTATTTACATTACAATTCAATTTCTTATAATACCATATAAGTTTTACATTATTTTATAATAAACTAGCGGCTCGTCCCGGCTTCGCACGGGTGGACACTATTGAAGTTGTAGTAAGGATCCCTAATTTTTTCAGGTAATAAATATAGCCTATGTCACTTTGGGATAATGTAGCATTCGAATGGTGAAAGAATTTTTTAAATCGGTCCAGTAGTTTTCGAGTTTATTCCACACAAACATCCAAAAATACAAAAATACAAATCTTTCCTCTTTATAATATTAGTATAGATGAACACACAAACCTAATAATGCCCAAATCGTGAATAGTCAAAAAACTAATAAAAAACCCGTTATCTATATTCAAAATGCAGTCCAAAATGCCAGTCTTAAGATATCGTCAAGATAGTAACAGTAAAAAATAAACGCGAACGAGCTATAAATAAAAACCGAAATTGGAATTTCCGAAAACAAAATTAGAAGCAAAAAACGGATGGAGCCATAACATTATACGATAGCTCAAAAATATAATTGACTGCATAATTAAACATTAGTTTCTAGTATTATTCAACAGAAAACACCAAAAAAATTATGTAAAGATATTATATTTATGCAACAAAAATAAAACTAGCAGCGATCCGCGGTTTTTGATATTTTACACGAACCCGTTTTTCAGTTTTACTCATTACGCGAAACCTTTTTTTTTAACACGCTTTTATTATACCACGCTTTTTTTTAAATAAAATACATATATTTATTTATTTACACTATTATTTATTTATATTTATTGAAATTTACAACCCTATTCTTAATTTAAATTTATAAAATTTTATTTTCTATTTTTTTAGTTCGGTTTTCTATAAAAAGCGTGTTTTTTAGTTTTTTTTAATTTGGATAAAAAGTACGGTATGTGTTAATCCTGGGTATAAGCTACACCTGTATACCAATTTTATCCAAATCCCTATAGCTACTCGTATTTATGTGTGGAGAAGTCACAAACACACACTGGCCCTATCATAAACTTACATAGGTATTTATAATATCAGTGTGTTCACAACATTCAGTAATAGAGAAGTACGAGATGATGAATGACAAAATGAAAAAAAACTGACAGATTCAAAGTCTATTTTTAAATAGCGTTCGAAATAAACCAAGTTTTCACGAATTCCGGCTCAATATTTGCAAAGTTATTAATTTTTTTGTCCTCATTTTGAACTGGTTTTAAGGTCACGGCTTTTATGCATAAAAAATTTGCTCGTTACTTTATAGCTTTATACAATTGTGGTTTTTGCTAGGTTAAGATTTAGGCACATATTTGAACACTAAAAAAACAGATGCGTGATATAACCTTATATGCGTTTCATTGTTACTATCTATGATCTCTTAAAATTAAAAAAATCATAATCTCCAAAAAAGCGAGCTCAAATTCTATGCCTAATTAAATTCATACATTATTAAAAAATTACTTAACCATTCATTTATGTAGCAAATTTACATATTAAAAATCATGTATACCCATTATCAAAATGACGAAAAGGTTAATTTCAAAAATTCATGCATAATGGATCTAATTGGTCGGCTTAGGTCATGTCATGACCGTTATGGACAGGTTTAAGTACCAGCCTAATCTGTTAAAAATGAACCAGTTTTGTAACCCAATTTTTATGCCAAGTCAAACATTACCACGTGTGGCCCCATGCCGCAAGCTACAATGCTCTGAGATCAAAAGAAAAAGAAAAAAAATTAATAGTTAAAAAAACTAAAAAACACGATTTGTTTAGTGTATTGTCATCGGTCCTCGACATATCTACAAAGTTTGAAAGAAATCTGACCGTTTAAAGTGGGTCAAAAACGCGCTCAAAGGAGTCGGTTACAAACATACATACAAACATACAGGTGAAGCTAATAAAAGCGTGTTAAAAAGAGTTCATCTATCTCTTTTGTGGCTCTCGTATCCGTTATAAGAAAAGAGTATGCTAAGCCGAAAAGGGCGTATAGTACTCATCATTATGAACAACTTTAACCACGAGGCCAACTCTAAAATCACGAAAAAAATACAGTTGTTCTACAGAAAAATGTCAAAGACACTCGACGTATGGAACAGACTTTTTGTTTGAGCTATGAGTAAAATGTTTCTTTAAATGATGAGTACTATGAGCCCTTATCGCCTTAGCCCATTTCACAGACACAATAAATACGGTCTAAGTGAACCTCCTCCTCTTTTGAAACATTCAAAAACCGAGAAAACCCACGCAACTCAATAACAAACTACAACAATTATAAAACTCATTTTCAGGTGTTGTTTTATTTAATTTTTGTCACTTTTCATTCTAAGATAGACAGAAATCGATTGCTCTAAATTAACCCGCTGGTTCCCGACAAAAATCTCTACACATTAGCCCGTCTCAAAAAAAATCATTTAGTTCGACCAAAATATATGAACTTTGTCTTCACAATAAAAATACAAAATGCATAATAAAATATCAAAATTTGAATTCGTTCAGAAATCAACTTCATGAATCGTGAAACCAATATTTTACAAAGAAAGAAAGCTTAAAAATAAACATAACATAAACAATAATAAATCGTGTATTAATGATGTACATTTTCTTAAGTACACATAATTAACATACTTATGTCCCTTAATCGTTATGTAAAGATTAAAAACAAATAAACTGTCTCACAAACTTCCTGTTTAACATAATTTTATAATTGCTATTCTCAAAATCTTCTGAATAACTTACTCGATAATAATATGAATAAACTAGTGATTCAAAAAACTTCAAACAAAAAATAGTGGTAAATTCGGAAACTAAAGCACAATTAGTAGTCACATAATAGTAAAGCTAAGTTTCTTTTACAAAAAATAACACTTGTGTTTAAAATAATACACATATTTTTAATCTTTGTGATTTAAATTTTTAATTATAAATCGTAGAGCTTTAGATACGTGTGTCGTAAAACGTTGAAATTAACATGTATACGGTACTTCTTTTGACTGCAATATCACACTTGCACTAATATTATGTGAAAGCGAAAGTTTGTGAGTGATTTAGTAGTTTTTTATGTTATTGAGTGACGAGACGAGCCAATCGCTCGTTTGATGTTAAACGTCACGTTTGCCCATAACAGGACTGCGTCACCCAGGATTTTAGATATCAGAATTCGAGAACCTGCGCGGCACAGCACTGAGTGAGATATAAGATGTTCAAGCTACTTCACTAGAAATATCGCCCTTTCAACCGGAACACAGTAATGGAACTTCACACTAACGGATCAAATTTTGAATCTTTTGGTGTCTTCAAGTCGCGAGTGAATCGGTTTCTTCTAGGCAAGCATTCTCCATCGTAGACCGTATCGTTGCTTACCATCAGGCAAGATGGCGGTCAAATGCAAGCCTATTACTGAATAAAAAAATAAAATTAAGAGTAGATTAATTATTTTAATTTATACCCTGTAAAACGTATAGGCTCTTATTCCTTGAAGAATTAAGGGTTTAAGACAGCGAGTGAAACCACCGGACGCAGCCAGTAATACAAATAATGTGAAAGTAGCTCTTACAATTTCTTTACGATATTACTAATCTGAGATATTTTGTTAATTAGTCTAATAATTTTTAATGAATTTCTATTTTGTTACAGGTATAACTGATCTGCCGCCTCCGGACTACATTCCACGATAATTATACACAAAATCTAAAATAAAGCCTAATCAGATATTAGTGTAGTTAGTGAAATTTTCTATTAAAACTAGGAGATTCGACCAAAATTTTCTACCAAACTTTAAAATTATGCGAAACTGTTTCCTACCCTGCCTTCTTATACCAAAGCCTTTTAGACATAGTGACACATGCACTATTATATTAGTGGAAATAGTTGAATTAAAAAACAGATCTATTATCGGTAAATAGTGATCAAAGTGAGAAGACTCAATCAAATCGTGACTCATTTATTGAAAAATAGTTAAACAAAGTGACTAATTTATTGAAATAAAGTTGAACAAAGTGACTAACTTATTAGAAATAGTCGAACAAAGTGACTAAATTGACCCAATTATGGGAAATAGTTGAAATAAAGTGACTAAATGACTCAATTATGCGAAAATAGTTGAAATAAAGTGACTAAATGGACTTAAAAATAGAAAAATAGTTGAAATAAATGACTCAAAAATGGGAAAATAGTTGAAATAAAGTGACTAAATGAACTCATTGAGTGGAGAACAGTTGAAAATGTTGCCCCAGCAGTACTGTCTGCGATGGAAGCACCACCACACCAACGTGCAGAGCATGTTTGCGCAGCTCCTGGAGAAAGGTTAGTCTTTTTAACATTTAGTGACACCTTTTTTATGTAATATTTTAGAATAAACGGATATTTTTTTTAAGTTTGTGAATGAACAGATTTTTTTTTATGATTGATCATAAATTGTTTTTTTTTTTGTTTATTTGTCTAAAAGGTAACTATTGTACTTAAAACTGTTACAAAACCAATTGTTTTATTTTAAAAATTAATTACTTCACAGGCCTTACAAACTATAAAAGTATTAAATAAAATAACATACAAATTGTGTCCAACTAAAATAAAGTTTCTAGAATAATGGTTCATGATGATACCCCAGTAATCGCGAACCTTATTTTTTGACAAAATTTTGAATTTTTTAAGGGTCCACAAATCTTCCGGAATGCTGGTGAAAGTAAAGTCTGAAAAATGATGTTGGTGAAAGTTACACCTTTTATATTTAGATAAGAAACACGTTTCCTGTCTCGTTCGCATATTTTCAACATTTTTAAAGATTAAAAAAATCATTGAATGGGCATTAAAAAAACTGGCATAAATACTTTAGAATGCTTACTTGAGTAAGTATTAAGGCGAATATGTTATAGAAGAGAATATAATCATCATCATCATCTTACCCTTATCCCACCTACGTGGGGTCGGTACAGTATGTATAACGCGGTCACATTAACTAGACGCTTAACCTTATGACGTCATTTTGGCGCTCAAGTACGGTGTGCAAAAAAAAATATCGAGTAAATATTAATATCGAGTAAAAATTGCTTAAAAATTAAATTAGTTAAATGAATAAAAAATATTTATTTATTTCGAAAGGTAATATACAACTACATAATAATTCTGTGAAAATTTAAGGTGTCTACCTGTTACCGTTATTAATATTGAGCAAAAAAATAGGAAAAAAAAAACACATTTGTTGTATGGCTACCCAATTAATATTTATTTATTTAGTATTTTTCGACAGGAATGTAGTCGATTTTCGTCGTTCGATTATCGACGCGTGTATCGATAACAAAGATGCTGACCGTACTGTACTGACACTTGCCGGGCGAGAAAAGGGAATGCGGGGGAAGCGGGGGGGACCCGCATTCCAGCGATGCGTCGATGTGTCCGCGTTATACACCTCTTCCATTCATCTCTATCACTCGTCATATCTGAATTCACTACCTTCTTTATCATATCTTTCACAAAGCTCATCGATACTTTCTTTGGTCGTCCTCTACCGCTATACCCATTTATATTAGAGGAGAATAGAATATATATAACTTAAAGTAAAACTCAGTAGAAATACATTCGGTAGTACAAGAGCGATCTTATTGCCTAAATTGAATGTTTTGTTTTTTGTTTCCCTTTTCTTTTTGACTTTTACTCTAAATTATGGGTTGATTACTATACAGGGTATGCTAAGCCGAAAAGAGCTCATAGTACTCATCATTATGAACAACTTTTACTATGGGACCAATTCGAAATTCGCGAAAAAAAATCAGCTGTTCCATAGAAAAATGTCAATGACACTCGACAAATTGTATGGAACAGCTGATTTTTTTTCGCGAATTTCGAGTTGGTCCCGTAGTAAAAGTTGTTTATAATGATGAGTACTATGAGCCCTTTTCGGCTTAGCATACCCTTTATGAATAACCCTATATAGTAGCGAGTACAGTGGCGAGATAGCGCCCTCGGCCGAGTACTCGTTTTGTATTAAACACTTTGTCAAGGTGAGACAGTCATTAGAAATAGTTTGTTTGCTCGGACGAGTGTGCCCGTTTACTGTCTCGCCACTGTACTCGTTACGTGTTACTGACAGACAACGTACAGCCTAAACCCCTGGTCGTAGAGATTTAAAATTTGGAAGGTGTTCTTGTCTTGATGAGCAACGGAAACTTTACAAATATACTAATAACTAGCTGCGCCCCGCAGTTTCACCCGCGTTTTCCGAGGTAAAAAGCCTATGTGTTAATCCAGACCATGAACAACCTTCATTACAACTTTCATGTAAATCCGTTCAGCCGTTTTTGCGTGAAAGAGCACCAACATACTCACAAACTTTCGCGTTTATGATATTAGTAGGATGAATAGTGAATACGTATTTCACCATTTTTTGGTAAATCAACCCCTGTGGTGATAAAACGGCGTGGTAAAGATAGTACGGAGAGAGAATTTGTTCTGATGCTACGCCAATGACCTTTACGGGGTGGGTCCACAACTGAGAATGGCTGACATTTTTCAAAATGGTCCGAGGGAGCTGATTTATTGCATCCGGGGGTTTTTGGGGTCCCTGATTTCATTACATGATGCTTTTTACATGCTCTCAAATAAAGCGTTAAGTTAATTTTCCCGAAAAAAATATTGGTTGTCTGTAAAGTCGGTTTACGGACGATAGTTTAACGTGACAACGTCATAAGAAAACATTGATGAAATGATTGCATACTGTTCTCGCTCCGATCGTGACGCTCATTGTGAAATGAGCGTAACGGGACACTTTTTCGTGCGTGCAGCCGGCGTTCATCGATTTATTAGACGTCACGTCAAAATAAACGGTTCCTGAGGGATAGTCCATGCGGGCGAATCCGTGGGCAGAAGCTAGTTATACTTAAATGTACTTGTTATAACTTCAAATAAATATCGATCGTCCTTGTATTTCACCGCTTCGTGTACAAAGACTTAGGGATCGGCTTCATAAACATTAACTTTCATTACTTTTAGTTTTTCCCATGACAAATTAACCGTATTAGTTCAGAGTAAAATCGATTTATTCGCTTTCTTCTAAGATTCTGATTTCGGCAAGAGTAGGCCGTTTGGCCGTTAAACTCGCTTACTGGGTCATAGGGAAAGGGTATGCTAAGCTGAAAAGGGACTGACTTACCATTATGAACAATTTTTACTACAGTGACTGGTTCTGAAATTGCGGAAAAAATACCAGCTGTTCCAAAGAAAAATGTCAATGACACTCGATAGAACGTATGAAACAGTTGGACAATTATAAGGTTGGTCCTATAGTAAAAATTGTTCAAAATGACGAGTAGGTACTATGAGCCCTTGGCTTATCATACCCGTTCCTTATAGCCCTGTATTTGGGACGGCCAATGGGTCTTCGCCCTTTTGACAATTCCAAAGAAGCCATTTTTACGGCACAATAGGTTTGGCACCTTTTTACACAATTGCATAAAGAAGGGTAAGGTTTTCTGGACGTATGCCAGTATGTAGGTTTTATAAACAACTAGCGACCTGCCCCGGCTTCGCACGGGTATGAAATATAGTCTATGTTACTCGCTAATAATGTAGCTTTATATTGGTGAAAGAATTTTTGAAATCAGTCCAGTAGTTTTTGAGTTTATTCATTACAAACATCCAAAAATACAAATCTTTATAATATTGGTGTAGATATTGGGCCCAAGTTCGGAGACTTTTTAAGACAGATCTAAATTCTCTAAAACTATTGGCGTCCTTGTCTAATAGCTTGCAATGATAAAGACAGATATATTTTTAGGTAGTTTAGATCTGTCAAATAATGTCTTTAAACTTGGGCCCAGTGTAGACATAAAATTGTTTTTAACACGCTTTTATTAGTTTCACCTATAAGTATGTAACCGACTCCTTTGAGCTCGATTTTGCCCTACTTTGAACGATCAGATTTAATTCAAACTTTGCACACCTGTCAAAGACCGATGACAATGCGTGCTTTTTAGTTTTTTAAACTATTATTATATAGCAGTATGATTGGCATTGGTGGCGCGTCGCAGCGTACAGTATAAAACTTTTTATTAGTAAGGTTGGCAACCCTATGTACACTGGTCAAAAACCATTCTATAAATAAACTATATAACGGACCACATCAAGATCAGAAAAAAACAACCAAAGTCATACCAGAAGGACAACTTTCACTTTTACATCGAACTGTGGCTATTTTTAGACAATACGCCTACGAAATTAAATTATACTAGCCACAGTGTTATTTTGGACGCAGTTAAGGCGGAGTTGAACTGTTAAATGCAGAATATCACGTTTAGCTTCTCTTTCACGCATTGAAGATGGGACTGTAAAACCAAAGTGCATTAAAAGAAATAGCTGCTAAAATAGTTTAAAATTCAAACAATCTTGTGTTGAATAAAATTTTCTTTATTATTAATTTTTATTAAAAATAAATTATTGAATTACATAATTTAGATTTTATTGTTTTGAATTTTAGACTTTTCTTATTTTTTTCTTTTTTCTTAATTTCATTATCTATTCTTAATTAAATAGTTAATTAATTAAATATCGACGTCAGAGTCCCGGCAGATGGCAAAACGAGAGAGGCATAGCTCACCCAGCAGTGGGAGAGAGATGGCTGGCTGATGATGATGGTGATGAAGACGAAAATATGATTAAAACACTCAAAATGCAATTTAAAATTATTTTATCTTTTTTTTATTTCTTCACTTGGTGATTTTACAAAACCGTGGAAAGAGAGAAGAGAAGAAAAAGAGATAGCAGACATCAGTGTACCTCCTTTTATTATTTCCACAATTTCAGATCCTAAAAATAGTTAAATGGTTATGTATCGGACTCGCGGTAGTGCCTCGCCAAGTCGCGTTATGCGAAATTTATGCAAAAATCACATGTGATCTATAAAAATGACGACTTTCACTTTTGGATGGTAATATAGCTATTTTTAGACACTAAGTCTACGTTAGGCAAGAATAATGTTATTGGTTTCTTTTAGACAAGTTTGCTCCATCGTGGATCGCATCAGGCGAGATGGCGGTCAAATGCAAAACTTATCACAGAATAAAAAAAAATAGTGTGTACAGGGTTATTCATAAAGGGTATGCTAAGATTGCTAAGCCGAAAAAAGCCCATAGTACTCATCATTATGAACAACTTTTACTATCGGACCAACTCGAAATTCGCGAAAAAAAAAATCAGCTGTTCCATACATTTTGTCGAGTGTCATTGACATTTTTCTATGGAACAGCAGTTTTTGTTTTTTTGCGAATTTCGGGTTGGTTCCATTGCAAAAGTTGTTCATAATGATGAGCACTATGAGCCCTTTTCGGCTTAGCATACCCTTTATGAGTACCCTTATATTTTTGATCGTTTCAACACGCCTATTTTTAGTAAAACATAAAACACTTTGTCATTATTTGTAGCCACTATATTTAACCAAAGAAGTAGACTTTGTCTGAGTTACGTTTACGTATCTCGGTGCACGATAGTGCTATTGCCAAGTACTGCATCATACGAAAACTATCCGAAAATATGTAACATCTACTTAATTGGAAATACGGTACTACCCTGGCTAAGTCGTGCTGTGTGCGCGAGAATTTTCTATTTCGATTAAAAACAAGAACATTATTTTTACAAAACAAAAACCGACTTCAATAGACCGACTATTGAGTTATTCATCTATTTGTCGCGCACGTACTTAATGCAAATTTAAGACTTATATGGTTTTCTCATGGATACCATTATCAGAACTGGACTAAATTGAAATGGGACCAAATGGGAAGCGTCAGCTTTCTAATAAAAAAAGAATCATCAAAATCGTATCACCCAGTCAAAAGTTATGAGGTATGTAACAAACATAAAAAAAAACATACTGACGAATTGATAACCTCCTCCTTTTTTGAAGTCGGTTAAAAGTTATATTTATTTATTGAACTTTTACACAGCATTGTTGTAAAATAGACCTGTTAAGTTTTTACAATGTTGCTTGCTGGTTCTTAATTGCAAAAATGAAAAAAAAAAAACAAGTAAGTGATATGGGACCAAAACGGTTGACAGTGTTAACGGTCTTAACATTTTATACAATAATCATAAATTAATTCATTTACTTAATGGAAAGATGCCTTTATAAGTCTGTATAGCATAAAAATATTGCCTTTTTGATCTGACGTTGAATTCGCGGTAAAGCGCCGCTGTCATTATAGAAAGCTATTCGTTTTCGAAAATATTAAACAAGTTGTAATTTTTTTTCAAACTAACTAAATTTTAGATACATTTTGTTTACTTTAATGAGTAATTAGTTCCGTATTAATCTTCTATCGAAAGACATGTCGAAAACTAACATGAATCGATTAATTATTAAAAACAAAAAAATAGTACAACTTCAATCGAAAACTAAATCGATTAAAGTCATTGCACTATTTTATTTCTAAAAACAAATTACCATCTGACATGTCATATCTCAGATGCTGAGATTAGGCCCAAGTTTGAAGGCATTTTAAGACAGATCTAAACTAACTAAAAATATATCTGCCTTTATCATTGCAAGCCATTAGACAAGGATGCCAATTGTTTTAGGTTTAGATCTGTCTTAAAAAGCCTTCATACTTAGGCCTATTATCGTACAATCTCGTCTAAAAGCACGTGGCACTTATCGAGTGAAAAAAACGAACCGGTTTGTCCGAATCGCTCGCTCGGACTCAAATTAATTATAGCCAGTTTTGGCAACATTCTATTTTTAAACGCCAATATTTATTAACTTTAGCCACAGACCCAGTTACGTTAATTCGATAGTTGGCGGGATTTTGAGACGCGAGTTTTTTTTTAAGACCTCGCCGTAGCGAGGGTGTGGCGTGCGTTTATATTTGGTCTTTAAACTCGATTAATGTCAGGTGATTACTGATTACGTACTGCAATATAGTTGGACTGATTCGATTATTTTGATTAGTTCTCTTGGCCTTTTTAAGGTTACGTAGTAATAGAAGCATAGTCTTAATAGTTGTACCAGTTTTATGCGCTGTTCTTTTGCTCGTAACTTCTGGTGTGAACAAGCTTTAACACTTTAACTGCTGAAAATATGTACCTACCTTGTTTTCCTTGTGGCAACGCGAATGCGGCTACACACGCCAGGCGCGTAAAACAAACGCATGTGATTCTTAGCAGCAGTTAAAATGTTAATGTTAACAAGGAACCTATTGCCTAGACAAAGCTGATTCTGGTTTTAAGGCAGTTATTGTTTAAAAAATACTGTAATAAATAAAAAAAGGAATTCTTGTGAAATTGCTGTCGCAAAAAAGTTAATAGCGTAGTGGTAAGGTCCCCAGTATTTACACCAGTTTTAAACTTTATTGTTTTTTTCCTTGTATCTGGTGTGAACAAACTTTAAAGTTAACAAGGAATTCTAGTGAGATTGCGGTGTCCTAGTCTATAACGTCATCTTGTACAGTACCCGGCGATAAATACTGCACATCGACCTTTTCAAAGAGATAATCGGCTAATTTCGGCTTCGTAGAGCATTATCTCTGTCGCACACTACCTATGTGACTGTTTGTATTTCGTGCGACAGAGATAACGCTCTACGAAGCCGAAAATAGCCGATTGTCTCTTTCCAAAGGTCGATGTGCAATATTTATCGCCGGGTACTGTACGTTAATAAACCAAAGTACATGGCTTTTGGTATTATGATGTCATAGATAGATTTCACATGGTCTAATCATTTTATATTTATATTTATATGGGTACAGCATAAAACTTGACACCCCTACTCTTGCCTCTCTTTTCATCCTCTCCGATATGGGACCATTCATAAATTACGTCACACGTATAGGGGAGAGAGGGGGTCGACGAAGTTTGATAAGGGGTGGGACGGGGCCTTAAGCTTAGTGACGTCACATTTCAATATCTAATATCTAAGTATCAAAACGACTTTAATTGAATAATTCCTAGATGTAAAATTGTGACGTCACCCTTATATGGGCAGAGTCACAAACGTGACCAACTGTGCCAAGGATGGGGATGTAAAAAAATCTTGAGATTAGTGTGACGGAATTTATAAATGGCCCTATTCGGTCGCGTAAACATCAGCTCGTCTCCAAGTGAGTGAGTCGTCGTTTTGCGGATCGAAACTGCGATCCGACCTCCTCCCATATATTTCTACCGCCAAGTCTAATCATATAGGGTTATTCATAAAGGGTATGCTAAGCCGAAAAGGGCTCATAGTAAGTACTCATCATTATGAACAACTTTTAGTATGGGACCAACCCGAAATTCGCGAAGAAATAATCAGCTTTTCCATACTTTTTGTCGAGTGTCATTGACACCGCCAAGTCTACTAAACTAAAATTAACGTTTATTTTTATTTTATTACGAATTTGTAATTTAGTTTTCAGATCATACTTTTAAATTGTCTCAAATGCGTTTTAGTGGACAACTGTATGTGTTTGAGAAGTTGATAGATAAATAAATAAATAAAGTCTAATTATATAGGTACACCTGCATTTCACTTCATGCAAATGCGACAACCATGACGTTTCTGTAACCGCGGCTGCGATGGTTATCCGTGGCCATCTCGTAAACTTTGACAGCTGTTTGACAGCAGCTGACAAATTCAACGGTGCTTAGCGGTAGCATTGAGCTGTCAGTGTTAGTGTTGGAATGCCATTGAACGCCTCAGATCAAGTAGAAAGGAAGATATAGTGCTGCCTTAGATCCAGGTGGGAGTTTTGGCGGGAACGTGGAAGAGACATGTTGCTTCATTTTGTTATTTTACTAAACTTGTGTAATTTTGAGCGTTAATGTTTATTTTAAGTGGGGAAAATAATCATTAAGTGCTTGAGGACGTGCACGAGTGTGGGCAAATCATAAAATGCAGTGAATCGTGCCATTTCGTGTTGCTTCCAAAACTCCTTAGAAAAGCCTCTAGTAAAGTCTCCACTACTTTACTGGGGCATGTATCTACTCTACTCTATCCACTTGACACTGGCTAAATTGTGGCAACCCCGCAGAAGCCATTTATAAAAATTGAAGTTGAAGTTAGATCCAGGTGAAGCCGCAAACTCGCTGATCTCCGTGTACGTCAATACAAATGTCAAAATGTTGTTTACGTTTTGACATTTGTAGTATTCGAAATTGTAGAACCGAAAATCATGTTATTTATCTGTCCCATGAGATTATTTACGATACTTACAAGTGGAAAGTTATTCCATCGGACTTCTTTTTCACTTTTGCATAATTTTTGCAGTGCTTTACGTCAAGTGATAGCTTTGTTTTATTTTTCTTGGCCACGTTCTTTGATCAACTGACGTAAGAACCGACGATTGATTAGAGAGTTTTTATACGTCAATATGTGAAGTGTACGTACACGGGGGTCAGCGAGTTTGTGGCTTCACCTGGATCTAACGCAGCACTGCATCTTCCTTTCTACTTGATCTGAGTGAAGCGCTTTATAATTACCAGTTGGGTAATAGAGCTTATGTAGCCTTGCCTTTCATTGAATTTTTTACATCATAAGTTCACAACCAATGAAATTCTTGAAGTTGTAGGGCCTTAGTTATAAAGCCTGCTTAAAGTTAGTCACTGTTTAAAATGATCTGACAACTTCTCGCAGATGTGAAAAAACAAGATAGAAAAATTTAAACTTCTCGCTGACGTGAAATGTCATGTGCGAAAACAAAAAAGAAAATTTTAATTTTTGTAGCTAATGAAATTGTAGTTGTCTACAGGGTTATAAGGAAAGGGTTTGTTTAGCCGTTAAAGTGTTTACAGTACTTATCTTAACATAATAGTCAATTTTTAATAACCAACCCTGAAGTCACGAAAGGTGTTTAGTGAAACTTCAAATTCAATCAAACAATAATTTATACAAGTATTGGTACACTTATAAATGTCAAAAACATTTTTTTCTAATTATTTTCAAAATAATTTTCTAATTTCTAAGTTTTTGTCTGAAATAAAAATAATAGAAGAAATCTATCGGTCTGATCTATTTGTGATACGATTTTTTAAATAGCAACAACATTTTTGAGTTTCACAGCATCTATGTTATAGAAAGGAACTGGTTTCATATCTTTGATTAGATCAGTTCTGCATTTTTTTCAACTTTATTAACCTTATCTTGATTGACCATCTTTGAGGAAAGATGTTTATCGAAAACTTAACAAGTTCCACGGTTTAGTAGGTGACTCTAGATTTCTTTTTGTGGCATCATTTTTGTGTGCCGTTTTCAAATTTTAGGAACAAATGACTTAACCGTTTTCGTATTTGCTAATGTCGTAACTTTCGTTATTTCATCTTAGGTTTATTTTATTTTAACTGGCGTGGAAATCTGTAAACTACCTGTCAAATTTGACAGATCTATGCATTGATAGATCTGTGTAGTTTTGGATTTCCTTATAAATCATTGATAGGAACTTTGAGAACACTTGAGAACCTTTGAGTTTATGGTTTAGTTTCTTTTTTTTTTTAATGAAAACGGTATTTCTTCACTATTTTTAGGTTCACATAAGACAGTGTTGTCATATACAGGGTTATTCATAAAGGGTATACTAAGCTGAAAAGGGCTCATAGTACTCATCATTATGAACAAGTTTTACTATGGGACCAACCCAGAATTCGCGAAAAAAAATCAGCTGTTCCGTACATTTTGTCGAGTGTCATTGACATTTTTCTATGGAACAGCTTATTTTTGTTTCGCGAATTTCGGTTTGGTCCCTAGTAAAAGATCAGACACCATTTTTTAATAGTTTAGCTTTTTTTATACTGCCAAGTCTGGCAACCCTCATCACTCACCTCAAACTAGACCAACTTTCGCCAAACCAAACTTTGGCAACATTTACTGCTATGCGTTTAAAATATATTTTTTTTATTATTTAGTTATAATTTTTTTTTAAGATCACATAAATAGGCATAAACAGAATAGAAAATCACAAAAAGAGCTTAGGTCACTATCCGCGGGTAGAACACAAAAGGTTGGTGATTTTTTTTTTTTTAATCTTGACATTTATTAAAACCTACGCTCGCTCGTGGTTCTGCCAGGGTTTTTTAAAAATAGATCGTGACAGTTCTGGTAACCTCGACAAGCACTTGATCAATAATGCATTTAGAATAATGTCATGTTATAATGTTATTGGCTTCTCACGATTATTAATACGAAAGGATGTTACTCAATCATTATTTTTTAATGAAATTCAGTTTAAGGATTTTAGGGGCTGTCTATATTTACGTAAGAAATTCCATCTGTTTCACGCCTCTAGTTCGTAAGAAATTATGTAAGTAAATGCGCTTGATTTTTCAGACGAAAGTTAGAAAGTTTCTCCGTAAATCGCAAAAAAAAATATTAAAAATATTTTATTTCAGAACATAATTCTGATAAAATAGTATTTTCGAATAAAAAGAAATCGCTGTTTTTACTAGCCAATTATATAAAACACGGAAAAATTCCACGTATTTAAAATTAAAAATATTTTAATAAATGCCTCATATTTTATATCGAAATATATTTCACAATATTCTATTAAATATCGTCTAATCAAGTTTTTTATTGAACGAACGTAAAAAAATAAATTTATGAAGTTTTTTTGTCTAAAAACGGTTACGACATTTATAAATGCCACCATTTATGGTCGTGTAAGATATGAAAAAAAAAAAAATACGGGGAAACCGTTCATTTTATGATTTATGTGAATTATGAAGTTTTTAGACCACGTAAAAGAGAAGGCAAATGTCGTACAAGGGGGTAACTATTGGGTAATGACAATGGCGCCATATGCGATCGCCACCCGGTACGCTGTAGAGGTCTCAGCGGCCAAGAGCATTAATAAGTGCCTTTTCACACGTACCGGTTGCCGGGTAGCCGGCGCCGGTTACCCGGTGGTGAAGTGTATGGGCATGGTACATAGCTTTCACATGTACCGGCTTAATTTATCCGGCAGGCGGTTGCCGGGTGCGCGCCGGAACCACCACTGTGCGTCCGGTCGCCGGGCATCGGTTAGCCGGCGGCCGAACTGACAGTGGTGTATGGAACACGCAACTAGCTTTCAGACGCGCCGGCCGGTCAGTCGCCCAGGTAGTCTGCGAGAGCACGCGCGTGCGTAGTCCTGTCGCACGCTCGACGACGCTCGTAATTATACTGCATACCTTCTTCTAAACTATAAAATGGAGATAGATATCGAACTATTGATAACTTTGGTGGAAGCGAAGCCAGTTTTATGGGACAAAACTTGCGCTGAAATTATTGGATGAACCCAATAATTTCTTGATTTTTCTTTCCGGCGCAGATATTTTCGTCTTCGATATAAAAGCCACATTGCAATTATTTGTTCACGGTCTATCTTTGAAACTATAGAACGAGACTGTACTCTTGTCGGCTCTCTAGCCGATACTGCCGGCATCAACCGGGACATGTGAAAGCTTATTTGACACCGGGTATCCGGCGCCGGCTACCCGGCAACCGGTACGTGTGAAAAGGCACTAGACTATCAAAAAAAAAAAATTGGTTGTCTGTAAAGTCGGTTTACGGACGATATTTTAACGTGACAAAACAAAACATTGATGAAATGATTGAATACTGTTCTCGCTCCGATCGTGACGTCACAATGAGCGTAACGGGACACTTTCGTGCGTGCACCCGGCGTTCATCGATTTATTAGACGTTGTCACGTCAAAAAATATAGTAAGCTGACCAGGCTGGACTGTGAACTAGCTTTCAAGCTCATATGTGAGGTGCTTGAACAGAATTGAGATAGCTGGTACCAATCTGGTTTCCGGTCGATATAACCAGTTTGTCCATTAGTCGACCTACATTAAAAAAAAAGCTAAATGTCACAATTACCCACTAGCTTACTACAGGTGTAGACAGTTGCAATTAACTGTAATAAACCGTTTTTCTTTTTAACAACTCAATTCAATACATTTAGTTTCGTTCATCTTTACTAGATGTCGTGGCAAGCTGCAAACAATATCTGTCAAAGTTGACATTAACAAGTGTTCTGTTACGTATCACCATCTAATTTAGATGAAAGTAAGTGGACTTAATGACAAAAACCGCTTTATTTTAAAGATAATCATGACAATTTACTCTTAAAAGAAATGCTAAATGTAGCCTACGTTCATTAACAAACGATATCATAGGAGGTCACACAACATTTTAAATTTTCATACACATAAACACATGGAAATGCATATACGTCAAAGCATTACCCGTATCTGGTAAAGTGAAAGAAATATACCAGAAAAAAAACTCTTCTATTTTATGTATGTTTAAAACCAATTAACACGAAACAACGAAAACTAAATAAGAAATTAATAATTAATTATTAATTTAAAAATTAATTTGCTACTAATAGCCAAGTCTAGGATTAGAAGCCGTTTTAATTTCGGAAATAAGAAAAAATCTCTACTTGGCTGGAACACTGCCTCCAATTAATAACATGACAGCGCAGCTGTCAGTTCACGTTACTTATACGTTATTTTGTTGGAACAAATCTTGCTAACTTTTTGACACTGAATAAAATTAGTCTGGCTTCGATTCTGTTATTACTCTCTGACTAAACTTAATTAATTGATTAGGAGTATTATTTGCGCCTTTTTTTAATCGCCACTCGTAAATAAATATTATTTTTACAAAAAAAAAAACAATAACCGACTTCAAGAGACGGACTATTGAGTTATTCATCTATTTGTCGCGCACGTACTTAATGCAAATTTAAGACTTATATGGTTTTCTCATGGATACCATTATCAGAACTGGACTAAATTGAAATGAGACCACACGGGAAGCGTCAGCTTTTTAATAAAAAAAGAATCATCAAAATCGATTCACCCAGTCAAAAGTTAAGAGGTAACAAACATAAAAAAAAAAACATACAGTCGAATTGAGAACCTCCTCCTTTTTTTAAGTCGGTTAAAAAATAGATAAAACCTTTTTACGAAGGATTTGAATTAATGTTTTTTTTCTGTGTGAAATTAATGTTTTTTAAATGCTTTTAATTTATTTTTATTATTATTTGTAAATTCTTACTAGATGATTTTTTTATCCTAATAAATGTATGAAAAAAGATAGCTAACCGCCGAAACGCAAAAGAACAATTGAAAAAACTGGCCAAGTTCGAGTCGGACTCGCGCACGAAGGGTTCCGTACCATTATCTATAAAAAAACGGCAAAAATACAAGGAAGTCTAAGTCATAGAGTCTCGTTTTACCCTTTGGGTACAGAACCCTAAAAACAAAGACAAGAAAGAGATATCTGATCGATCACCATAATAGATAAACTCTTTATTCACACCAAAAATTACAGACAAAAAGGATCATAAAACTTAAAACTAGACGACGTAAATCTTCTGTCAGAGTCGCTCGTGCCGTCGTTTAATTATTAATCAGAAATTCAGAAGTTTAACAAATGGTATTACAGAATGAATATTAGAATAACTCTTATAATAATATCTCGTTTTTCAAAATCAAGTGTCTAGTCTGTGGTAGCCGTTTAGGCGACATCGCCACAGTGCAAGTATAAATAGTAGTGTAACTACTTTTTGTTGTGCGTGCCGGATTCGTCTAGAGTCGTTCATTAATCACGTGATGTTTTTTAGCAACTTTTTCCAAGCCCTCTCCTCTGGTAGTACATGGCGAATTGGTAAGGTTACAAATAATCCCCCCTTTCCCCGCCAATATCACGTGTATATTTTGTTACAAAATTTTCAGAACTTTACGAAATAAATAAATAAACGTGATATTTCTGCATCAGGCTCTCTTTTACCTCGTGATATTTCGTGATGTTTTCCGAACCCCCTTCTCCCCCCTCGAATCTCACGCGATTCTTGTACGATCCCTAGACAGTAATGTACCTCACTCTCTCCAGTTTCACCGGACGAGTCAGGGTTTTCTAGTGTTACTGCGTAGGAAGATAAGTACTTAACATGCCTAAAACTTAGCTGTTACTGATTTCATTAATGAATTTTAATGCTATAGTGTAGCTAACAAGCAGTTGGGCCGTCTATGGAAAGCGATTACTGTCCTTTTGAGGCGTTAATCGACAGCCCTAATATAAAGAAATAAATCATTTGCTGTCCTCTGCCTTATAAATAACTTAGAACAATTTTAGTCTTTTGTTTTTAATGTTATGAACTTTTAAAGCAATATCGCAGGAGTCGCTGGTTGAAGACTGGGTACTCTGCTCTACCTCATAGCACGCTACTACGGCTAGACTTGTCTAGATAGATAGATAAACTCTTTATTGTTCACACCATAAATTACAAACAAAAGGATCATAACACATAAAAACTAGTGCGTCAACTGGCGACCTTATCGCTAAGAGCGATCTCTTCCAGGTAGCCTTAGGATGGAGAGGATAGATAAAAAATATAGAAAAACGGGGTGTGCATAATTGAGAAAAAAAAAACTGTGTCATATAAACGTACATAAAAAAAGTAAAAAATACTTAGAAATAGGAATAGGGATACTTAGTCTAGGACGACACTTACACTACTGCTACCAATTCTTATACTATGACAATTACTGATGTACAAAGATAAATGCACATTTAAACTTTTTTGTAGAAACAAGTTAATAATAAGAACTCACCTCCTTGGCGGGTCGCTGTCTGGTCTAGAACAATTTGCAAAAATAAATAGCCAAAACCAGATTTTGGAATTCTATTAAAATTAGAAACCGCCATAATGAGTTTTTCGAAACCGCTTACGGACATTCTATTTTAGGCGTCTATATCTTGTTTTTTTCTTATTTTATTAACGCGATTACGGTGTCAATTAAGATTGCAAGAGTTCGGACATTAATGAAATTTGTTATTGGAATAATATGCAAATTTTAACAGCTTTTTAAATAGTTTTGATCTTTTTTGTGTTTCGCTTAATGAACCCAAAACTGTGGACTTAGCTTTTTTATTGACACAAAAATTTAGACAAATACAGTAGTCATGGTGCAACTTGGCTATCTAGCTTCGTGTAAGAAGTACCATTAAAAGTACTCGTATAAAAATAAAATGCTTAACTTTGAAACGGCTAAACCGACTTTGATAAAATATGTCCTAAGAATCATCGCTAAAAACATGCTTTCAAATAAAAAACTTCATCCAAATCGGTTCACCCGTTTTAGTGTTACGGTGCGACAGACAAACACACATAACAGTCAACCTTATAACCCCCCTTTTTGCGTCGGGGCCTCGGGGGCTAATTAAAACAAAGAACGTTACTGCAAAATGACACTTCGGTACATCCGAAGTGTTACAAAAATAAATAAATAGCTCAAAAAATAAGTAAAAAAAAAATTTGGGGCAAGAAAACCGTGGGACGTGCCCCACGGTTTTATTTTAGTCTAGTCTATGCATATGTTTATAATTCCCACGACTGTATCTATTTTATTATTTTTTGGTTTTTAGTACATTTTTTTTTTATTGTTTTATAAAACCGTTTAACTTAAAATTTTTTTTTTACTTATTTTTATTTTCTAGTTTTTAGTTTTTATTTTATATAGTACATTGTATTATACTGGTTGAGCACTTTCATTTGATACCCATATTGATGGGATCGATAAAACCTACGTTATCCGCCATTTTGTAGCGGCCGCCATCTTGTATTTCAATTTTTTTATAGTATATTATATTCTGCTTGTTGAGCCCTTTCATTTGATACCCATATTGATGAGATCGATAAAACCTACGTTATCCGCCATTTTGTAGCGGCCGCCATCTTGAATTTCAATTTTTTATAGTATATTGTATTCTGCTTGTTGAGCCCTTTCATTTGATACCCATATTGATGGGATTGATAAAACCTACGTTATCCGCCATTTTGTAGCGGCGGCCATCTTGAATTTATAATGATAATGAATAAACATAATTGTATTGTCACCAAAATCCAAAGTGTATACAAAATTTCAGATTAATCGGTTGACAGGAAGAGGGTGAAATTTGAATTACTAAATTTGACCCAAGAAAAAAGAAAACGTGAGCTAAATAAAACCGTTTAAAAACTCCAAAATCTTGAAACCAATCGTAAATACAAGCCGTGTAAGAGGTAGGATGTTACATTGAAACATAAATACAAAACTTAGATGCACCCAAAAACATTTCCCAGTTTCTGGACAGTTGTGTAAAAAGTTTGAAAGCGTTTTTCCTTGACGTTATCGTACCTGAACACGATACGGTAATACCACAGCCAAGTCTTATTTTTAAGCTATTGCATAGCTTCTATCGCGGGCCTTGAGCGTGGAGACCGAATCCAGAAATTCCGTAACGAAAATAACCTAACACATAAGTTGATAAAAAATGCTATGCAATAGCTTTACCGTGGCAGTCTCCGAGTGTCACATGTCTTCTTTTATTATTGCTGTTCTTCCAAAATATAATGGGCCTTACAAGTTTTATTTAAAATGCTCTAACATCTCTCTGACGTGAAATGTCAAAACATGACGAAGAACTTTAGGCACTACCGAGGAAGTATTCCCCCAGACTTCTCCAGTAGTGGAATAGCATTGTTTAAAAACTTCCTCCACTTAGGATTTTCTTTTAAAAACTAAATTATTTAGTTTCTGAAATATGTTTTAAATAAAATAACTTTACTATAATGGATGTAGCTTATATCAATAATAATAAAATGTTATTGACTTTTTCGAAAGCTTTTTAACAAATTGATCGACCAAAAACATTTTTAAGCTAAAAATAATTAGTTAGTTCAAAATAAAACTGGGTTAATACTACAAGATTTTATCTTTTTATTATTCGTTGATAAGCTTGCGTTTGACCGCCATCTCGCCTGATGAGCAGTAATGCGGTCTACGATGGAGCACGCGCCTAGAAGAAACCGATTCACTCGCGGCTTAAAGACACAAATTATATCTATCGGGGAATAACTCAGGCAGACTGATCCGCACTGGCGGCTCTCACAATAAAAGTAAAGTTTCAAAACTTTACTTACATTTTGTCGAGTGTCGTTGTCATTTTTCTATGGAACAACTGTTTTTTTTTTCGTGAAATCCGTTTTGGTCCCATAGTAAAAGTTGATCGTAATGATGAGTACTATGAGCCCTTTTCGCCTTTGCATCGAGCTGAAAATAACCCCGTATATAGGGTTATCCATAAAGGGTATGCCAAGCCGAAAACGGCTCAGTACTCATCATTATGAACAACTTTTGCTATGGAACCATCCTGAAATTCGCGAAAAAAAAATCAGTTGTTCCATACATTTTGCCGAGTGTCATTGACATTTTTCTATGGAACAGCTGATTTTTTTTTCGCGAATTTCGGGATGGTCCCATAGCAAAAGTTGTTCATAATGATGAGTACTATGAGTCCTTTTCGGCTTAGCATACCCTTTATTAATAACCCTATAGAGTAGAGTCCACCTTGCAAATATTACCTATCTCTGACGAGCAATCCATATACGTAGAGTTCACTTCGCAAACCTATCTCGGAGTGGCATGATCGAGTGTCGATCAAACTCCGTTTAAAAATAACAATTATAAAACCTATCTCGCAAAATCGCGGTCACAACTCGTCCTAGACCTCTACCGAAGCCCAAAATAGACCACTTGTGTGGACAAGTGGACGAAAAAAATGTAATTTGCCGTTTCAATAATGTTCTTAGGGACAGTCGAGATTACATATCTAAGAGTTCATCTCGCATTATGTCAAATGCAACCTTTAATCCTCCCACTGCTGGGATACAGGTCTACCCTCGAAGGGTGATTAGGCCGTATTCCAGCACGCTGGCCAAGTGCGGGTTATTAGTGGATTCATAATAATATACGCCATTGAATTTCTTCTCCGGACATACGAGTATGCAGGTTTCCTCACGATGTTTTCCTTCACTGAAAAGCCAGTGGTATGTAAATTCGTACATAAGTCCCAAAGAACTCATCGGGGTTTGAACCCGCCATCTCAAGAATGCGAAGCGGCTGATCTCCCACTGAGCTACCACGGCTTTTTCATCTCCCAAACGCTATCTCGCAAAATTGCGGTCACAACTCGTCCTAGACCTCTATCGAAGCCCAAAATAGACCAGTTGTCCCAATCTTCTAATAGAAGAGTTAAAAATACCCATTGAAGTCCTTGCCACTTTCTAAAAATACAAATTTGGATTGGCTCACCAAAACTGGTCTACAACAGTAAGTGTCGAGACTAATGAATATTAAAACGGCGATTATCTTCAATCGATTTAATATAATAATCGTTTATAAAAATCGACAAAAAATTGTCTATTGGATAGGTTTTTTTTCAGAATGGATTCAGCAAAAAGTTTTTAATTTATGACTTGATTCAAATTTTCAGTCGTGTTTTTATTTTTTTTTCAACCTGTTCAATGTACAAAAATGTCTTACAAACAGCTCAGTCCGGATGCACCCCGTCGGGAAATTAGAAAATATATTTTGAAATTTTGATTAATATAAACCCTGCATAACCTTAACAAAGTCATTATATTTAAAAAAAAATAGTTAACCTGTAATGTTCCACTGCTGGGCAAAGGTTTCCCCCAATTTTTTCCATTTCTGCGGGTCTTGGGCCAGCACCGTCCAGTCTTTTTTAAACTTCCCCAGTTCTTCGAAAAGCTTCCATGAAAACGCTAATGAAAAGAGATAGTTAGTTAGTTGTCCTTGTCTTTGTGTGTGTTCCATGGCATCCTCGACACAGGATTTATTCTATTGGGGAGCTATGAGTGTGAAACGTTATTTTACTTTATTTTCTCCCAATCTCCCTGAAGCGAAAGCTCATCGACATGTGTATCTTGCCCATCCTAACCTACGGTGGGCAAACATGGTCACTAACCAAAAAAATAATAATAAAAAAAAAAGAAACAGCTTCGCAAAGTCATCGCATCAGCCTCAGTGTCGCAACGCATTTATTTAAATAAAATAAACATACACTAAATTACAATAATATATGCAGAAGCGAGATCCTTATCCATGTTACATTAGCATTTCGAGAAAAATACACGCAACAGTCTGACTTTCTAATCTATTAATAGGATTTTTGAATATTTAATCCGGTCGTATTAAAAATCTAAGCGAGAAACTGATCTAATTTTGGGTATGGTTCAGTAGAGTTTATTAAAAAAAGTATATGTCATGCTTTAAAAAAAGTATAAAATGATTAAAATGTACGTTAAGCGTTTGTTTCTAATCCAAGAATGTTTTTTAAGTTTTAATTTAGTTTCATCAAAAACTTGAAAGCATAAAAAGTCAAAAAGTTTGTTTTTACTTGCATTTTTTATAACGACATTACAAATTAATTATATTGGACGTAGGACATTTGAATATAATTACAAGAATTATAATTACTGAGTGATGATGATGTGGACTATTTAATTGAAAATCGTGTAAACGTGCATGTAGCCTGTTGTATAAAGAAGAGGAAAACAACTTGACTTTTTTAGGGTTCCATGCCAAAATAGTAAAAAGAAACCTTTATTTCAAACTAGCGGCCCGTCCCGGCTTCGCACGGGTAGACTTTGGGATAAACGTAGAGTAAATTGAAATCGGTCCAGTCGTTCACGCGTGATGGCGTGACCAAAGGTGTTGAGAATAATTATAGGAACTCTTTGTTATAACCTCTATTCTCATGCTATTGCGTAACTATAGCAACCGTAGTTTGATGCTAACTTGTCAATTTATAGTAAAAATTATCAGTAAGTATAAAACGCACACTGTTTTGATAGATATGATTGAATTTGAACTTTGTACAGAGGTAATAAAGTGCAAATTGACTCTTGGACGTTAGGAACATACCTACATTGCTTAAACAACAGTGAGTGCTTGCAATTCAATATGAACTTTATACAATAGCAATAAAGCTCGTTTTAGTTAGAAAACGTTTGTATGGGAAAAATAAAAGGGCTGTTTTTAGGGTTTTTCAATATTTCTGAGAGATTTTCTTAATATTTTTTTCCGTAAGAACCTTCTCCTAATAATAACAAATACAACAAAAAAAGAATTAGTGAAATCGGTCCAGCCATTCACGCGTGAGGCCGTGACCAAGGAAAACGGGTTTCATTTTTATATATATAGATTACTCTATCTTACACAAAATTTTATAAATAAATAGATAACATCGCGAAGTTTGAAAAGAACCCTAAAAAAAAACACTTTTGCTAAATTATATCCATCCCTTTCACACATGTTATACCTTTACATTATTCTGATAAGCGCCCAGCTGATGGGAAATACGTAAATCAAGATATTATCAGTGGACAGTTACCTAATTTTTACTAAGTGATTTCGTCCAATAAAACTGTCAGCTAAACAGATATACAAATTAATCGTAAATTCAAACTTGTTTGTTGATAAGTTGCGTATGCGAATCAAACAAGCCGTTTTCGCTAATAAAAAAAGAACTTAACTATTTTACGACACTTCATTTTTACGAGAGTAAAGAATTATTCACAGAGACTTAAATTATGAAAAAATTAAATTAAAAAACTTAAACTAATCTAAAAGGCCGCTGCCTGCGGGAATTGTTCCCAAAATGCTGGCCCCATTACCATGTTGTATGGCGATGCTCTCCCTTTGGGCGAGATAGAGGCCAGCATTTTGGTCACGTGTTGCTTCGACCAGACGAGAAGATAATTTTTTCTTCTTTTTTTTCAACTAAGTATAGGCTTGCGTTTGGCATCTCGCCTGCTGGTAAAAGCAATGATGCGGTCTACGATGGAGCACGCGCCTAGAACAAACCGATTCACTCGCGACTTGAAGACACCCAGATTAGATTAATACAAAGATTATTCTTCTTCTTCTTTATATACAGGGTTTTTCATAAAGGGTATGCTAAGCCGAAAAGGGCTCATAGTACTCATCATTATGAACAACTTTTAGTATGGGTCCAAATCGAAATTCGCGAAAAAAAATCATCGTTTCCATACATTTTGTCGAGTGTCATTGACAATTTTCTGTGGAACAGCTGATTTTTTTTTCGCGAATTTCGGGTTGGTCCCATAGTAAAAGTTGTTCATAATGATGAGTACTATTAGCCGTTTTCGGCTTAGCATACCCTTTATGAATAACCCTGTATATAAAGAAGAAGAAGATAAAAAAAAAGCGCGTGAAACCGCCGGGTGCATTATAAAGAATAGCATAAATATATATAAATATAGATAAAGATAAAGAAAAAAAAAGATTGAGAAACTCTTCGCAGACTACAAATTGCTAGTATTTAGGCTAAATAGATAATTCATAAGAGTTCGAAAATAGCTCCAAAAGGTTATGTTTTACGAATTTATAATTATGATTCACATTGGGTATCTGTTTTAGTGCCGGGCCACACGGTGCGGTGCGGCTCCGGCGCGGCGCCTGAGCGGTGCCGCAACGTTTTCCTACATATAAAAATGTATGGTATGCCACACGGTACGTCCGGCACCGCTCCGGCGCACGCAGGCGCACCGGACAACGGCGCGAGGCAGACGAAGCGGGGAGGGGTGCGGAGTGATGCGGCGCGGTGCGGTGCCGCACCGTGTGGCCAGGCCCTTAGTCTGGCATTCCCGAACTTGGCTAGACACTGCCGTGTTTATACGAGACTACAGCAGAACTAAATAAAAGGAAGAGCTATATTTTTGCATGCTTTTATTTAATTGGCAATGTATTTTAGCTAGTTGGTATTAGGAGGTCGATTCTTGCAACTGAATTTTGAACCATTTCCCAATGCCCGATTGAGCTGAAATTTGGTATATCTGTGTAACTCCGATGACAATACAATTAAAAGTATTTAAGCATCTTGCTAACAGTTTATTTGCTCTTACAAAATTGCGTCCTTCTACGAGTATAAAAACAAAAATGGAAATCACGATCAAAAATTTCGAAAAACAGATGGCTGGGAACACCGCCCAAAGATATTTTGTAATATCATACTTTTTAATGAAAAAATGTAACCTATCAATATATATAAAAGTGAAGGTCGTGACTGACTGACAGATCAACGCACAGCCTAAACCGCTTAAGCTACAAACTTCAAATTTGGACAAAAGTTTAATATCAAAAAGCGGACGCACACTAAGAAAGGAATTTGCCCAATTCAACCCCTAAGAGGGTGAAAAGGGGTGTTTAAGTTTGTATGAAAAATTTTTTTTTCTTAATGCTACGATTATCAAACTTTGCGAATATACTAATGTTAAAAAAATAATCGACACCTATTTCATCATTTTTCAAAAATCAACCCTTAAGAGGGTGAAACGGAGCAATGAAGTTTGTATGAAGATTTTTTTTTTAATGCTGTGGTTATGAAACTTTGCAAATATACTAAGCTAAAGAAAATATTAGACACTTATTTTTTTATTTTTTGAAAATCAACCCCTAAAGGGGTGAAACGGAGTATTGAAGTTTGTATGAAGAATTTTTTTTTGATGCTGTGGTTACGAAACTTTGCAAATATACTAAGCCTAAACAAATAATAGACACTTATTTTTTTGTTTTTTGAAAATCTACCCCTAAAGGGGTTAAACGGAGTGTTGAAGTTTTCATGAAAAATGTTTTTTCCTAATACTACGATTTTTTAACATTGCAATTGTACTAAGCTAAAAAAAATATTAGATACCTGTTTCATTATTTTTTGAAAATCAACCCCTAAAAGGGTTAAACAGATAAAAGTGAATGTCGAGACTGACTGACAGATCAACGCACAGCTTAAACTGCTTAAGCTACGAACGTTAAATTTGGACAAAAGTTTTATACTAAAAAGCGGACGCACACTCAGAAAGAAATTTGCCCAATTCAACCCCTACAGGGGTGAAAAGGGGTGTTTAAGTTTGTATGAAAAAAATATTTTTCTTAATGCGACGATTATCAAACTTTGTGAATATACTAAAATAAAAAAAATAATTGACACCTATTTCATCGTTTTTGAAAAATAACCCCTAAAGGGGTGAAACGGAGTATTGAAGTTTGCATGAAGATTTTTTTTTGATGCTTTAGTTACGAAACTTTGCCAATAGGTATACTTAACGTAAAGAAATAAGACAATAATTATTTTGGTTTTTGAAAATCAACCCCCAAAGGGGTGCAACGGGGTATTAAAGTTTGTAAAATATTTTTTTCTTAATGGTACGGTTATTTAACTTTGCAAATTTACTAAGCTACAGAAAATAATAGACACCTATATTTTCGTTTTTGAAAATCAACCCCTAAAGGGCTGAAACGGAGTATTGAAGTTTGGATAAAAATATTCTTTTCCCAATGCTACGATTATTTAACTTCGCAAATGTACTAAGCTAAAAAATAATAGATATCTGTTTCATTATTTTTGGAAAATCAACCCCTGTGGGGGTGAAATGGCGTGATAAATATAGTACGGAGAGAGAATTGTAATGACTCACTGACAGACAAGGCACATCCTACGCCGCTGGTCGTAGAAATTTAAAATATGGAAGGTGTGTTTGTCTTGACGAGTAAACGTGTACCAAGAAAGATTTTTTTGAAATTCAACCTCTAAAGGGGTGAAATAGGGTGTTAAAGTTTGTATGGAGAAGCATTGTTTTTCACGCCACGGTATTGAAACTTTACAAATATACTAAGCTTAAAAAAATGACGAACATCATTTTTCACCAATTTCACCACTTTTGGAAAATCAACCCCTGTGGGGGTGAAATGGAGTGGTAATGATAGTACGGAGAAAGAATTTGTTTTGATGCTAACTCAATGAAACTTTACAGATGTACTAAACATAAGGCGTGTAAACAACATCCGGAAAAAATCCATAACCTTCGAAAAGTCACATCCTCGAGGTGGAACTGCTAATTATCTCGAAAACTAAAAACATTTTTACCAAAGCGCTGAGACTAAAAAGTCACTAAAACCTCGGATCTTTTCGGAGCCAATAAAAATAACATAGTCGCCTCAAAAACATGCCGCCATACAAACTTTGAGGGTCTATATCTCCGAAACGGTTGAAGATGGATGGGTGTTTTACTACATGTCATAGGAGTTAGCAAGGGCTACTTGATGGTGGTGGCGAAAATTCAAATGATTCCAAATGGCTGCCATTTTTCAAAATTATTCGAGGGGGCTGACTTATTGCATCCGGGCGTTTTTGGGGTCCCTGCTTCCATTGTATGACGCTTTTTACATACTCTCAAAAAAGAGGGATAAATTAATTTCATCCCGGAAAAAAAATCGGTTCCCGAGGTATAGTCCACGCGGGCGAAGCCGTGGGCGGAAGCTAGTTGGTTGATATTCTTGCGACCTCCTCAGGTTAAAGACGGGGTAATTTTCAATAGGCCAATATTCCCGCCCCAAGTTTTGATAGATCATTCTTGTAATGAAAAAATGTGACGTCTGAATTTTTATGATTCTATTTTGAAATTTTGTTAACACGTTGTCAGGGCTACAGCGTTTCATCATCATCTTCATCGTCGTTATAATCACTCGCAGACAGCTGTCCTACATCATACATCTATAATACTAATATTATAAAGAGGAAAGATTTGTATGTTTGTGTTGAATAAACACAAAAACTACTAGACCGATTTCAAAAATTCTTTCACCATTAGAATGCTACATTATCCCTGAGTAACATAGGCTATATTTTATACCCGTGCAAAGCCGGGGCAGGTCGGTAGTCATACATAATAATAGTTAGTTTCGTGATTTTCTTCTATAAATAAATAAACGTTTCACACTCGTAGCTCCCCACAAGGATACCCTGTGTCGGGGATGCAATGCAATGCACACAAAGACAAGGACAACTAACACCCAGACCCAGAGCAGGTATTTAAATTCATCATAAACATCTGCCCGGCCAGAAATCGAACCCGGGACATGGCTTATAAGGCTGATGAACTACCGCTGAGCCAAACAGGTCGTCTATGTATTAGTTAAGTTAATACATTCAGTTATTACAGGCACAGATACACACCCTCATCATATAACATCCTTTTGTTTGCGATAAGGGTTGAAAAGTATTTACCCGAGGAACCCTAATAGTATTACCGGTTACGTCACAAAATATATTAAAAAGAACGAGAATCTTGAGGCCGGATTCTGGCGCAAGCTATTGTTATTGCCGTCCCTCTCATTCTCGTCGGAAAAGTCATAAGAGTAACAGTGATAAAGATAATATCGAACGTGCCAGAATAAGGCCTGTGCATATTAAAAACAATTGTTAGAAGTTGAAGACAGGTTTCGAGGACGCTTTGTAATCGTCCAGTTACTTGATCGAGATTACTTTTTTATCTACTTGAACGTTGGTTTTGATACCTACGTTTTGGTGTAGACTAGATTAATGGATGCAAGCTATCCATAGATGTTCATAACGTTTTTTTACCAACTCAGAAATTGCGAAAACAGCAACTGTTTCATTTTCTGTAGAATGTGTTCGATATTTTTCTATGGAACAATTGTTTTTTTTCGCGAATTCAGGGTTAGTCTCTTAGTGCTATGATGAGTTCTGTGGGCCATTTTCAGCTTAACATGCCTTTTCCTTATAACCTACTACCTGAAATGACGTAATATTACATGGCTCTGTATTCTTTTAGTATAGACTAAGTCTAAGTCGTAGTTTTATCAGCATGTCCGATATAAATAGTTATATCGGACATGCTGATAAAACTAAAAGATCCCATATATAACTATGTATTATACATAAATATATCTGTATAATAATAATAATAATGTGGATTAGCGCTGTTAGATGACACAACGTCAGCTCAATCTGATAGATAAAATTAATGCCAGTCCAGTCACTTGCTCAAGTTTCAATGCGCTAGCACTGGACGAATACAAACACACCATTTCAGAATTGACCGCAACACCGAGGTAATCTAGCCACATTGCAATCTTTCCCAAGCACGAAAGAGACGACAATACATTTCCTGTTTCAACTTAAAATTTGCGTCAAGAAAATTTTCCCAAACTTTTTGCCTAGATCCTATTGGTGAACTTTAGATTACGTCGTAATTTGGAAAGGCATGCTTCTATGTATTTTTGTTTTATTGTTACTTTATTACCGAGACGAAAGACCGAAATTGCAACACCCCTCTCCCTCCCCCCTAAATCTTAGAAAAGGTCAAATTGGTGTCATTGGTTGACGTTTTTACATTTAAAATATGTAACCAATAGCATCAGCGCACGCGCATAATTACTAACTAAAATATCATGATTTGTTTAAAAGTGATTTATCACTATAGATTTGCGGAACCTGTTTTGGTGCAACGGTATTTAAAAATAAAAAAAAACTAAAAAAACACGCTTTTTATAAAAAACCGAACTAAAAAAATAGAAAATAAAATTTTATAAATTTAAATTAAGAATAGGGTTGAAAATTTCAATAAATATAAATTAATAATAGTGTAAATAAATAAATAAATATATGTATTTTATTTTTAAAAAGCGTGGGGTGCATGGGTCAATAGATATTATATATTTTGTAGATACATTTTGTATTGACAGACATGAGTAGAGTGATTAGCATTTTGATAATATCTTAGAAAGCACCCCACGCTTTTTTAAAAATAAAATACATATATTTATTTATTTATTTACACTATTATTAATTTATATTTATTGAAATTTTCAACCCTATTCTTAATTTAAATTTATAAAATTTTATTTTCTATTTTTTTAGTTCGGTTTTTTATAAAAAGCGTGTTTTTTTAGTTTTTTTTTAACTATTATTTATTTTTCGCTTTTTAGTTCGATTTGCTAACTATTAACCATTATTAATATGTACAAATGTGTTGGTGTTATCCGATTTTGGCCGTCTGCTCAAGCAAATTAAAAATAAAATTGATGCGTAACAAAAAATATTGAGCAAAAAGATTTGTAGCCGCGTGGTTTCGATCCTCAGACCTCATAAAATAAAATTGATGCGTAACAAAAAAATATGGAGCAAAAAGATTTCTAGCGCGTGGTTTCGATCCAGGGACCTCTGGGTTATGAGCCCAGCACGCTTCCACTGCGCCACTCTGTTCTCTGACACGAATGACGAAATTACCATTTGTAAGTTAAACGGTATTAAAAGTTAAAGAAACTTTATAGAAAAAGCGTGTTAAACAAATTAATAGTTAAAAAAACTAAAAAACACGATTTGTTTAGTGTATTGTCATCGGTCCTCGATATATCTACAAAGTTTGAAAGAAATCTGACCGTTTAAAGTGGGTCAAAAACGCGTTCAAAGGAGTCGGTTACATACAAACATACAAACATACAAACATACAAACATACAAACATACAAACATACAAACATACAGGTGAAGCTAATAAAAGCGTGTTAATAATAACAACTGTGAGATGAAATCACATATTAATACGTTATTAACACTAGTTATGCCTCGGGGTGTGCTCAGTGCAACTGAGTTACTCGTGAGAAATTGTTTTGGTAAAAAAAGTAGTGTTTATAAAATAGTGCAGTTTTATTGGTAAAAGAAAGCAAAGATGTTGAAATATCGAGTCAAATGATAAATAAAACCCGACTGCAGAACACAATGACACAATCAACCCACAACAAAACACAATCATCACACAATGCACCCTTGGTGGGACGCCAGTGCGGAATCGTCTCCATTCCGAACAAGAATAATAGTAGACATTCGGTTATGGCCAAACTGTCTCAAGCATGCCTAGTCCGATGTAAGAAATAAAATAAAAAATTCACGACATGAAGACGAATTGGCAAAAACGCCATTCTGGTCTTGCGCTGTCTCTTGCCAGTCAAAAGTTCAGAGTTGGCGCAGGTTGCATTGCTAATCCTGACTCCAGGGGTATTGAAGAAGGTCAAAGAGTCTGCAGCCACTTGGAGCTTCAATATGCGCCTTTTCACTCCGATCCTCCCCTATGCTAAGTGGCCTGCCCAACGAAGTTTTTAGCCTTATTTTAGCCAATGGCATTGAGCTTGACAATCAGCTCCTCAACTGCTCCTTTTCCCTTTTTACCCGAGGCATTCATAAGGAACAAGTCGTCTAACGGACGTGACTACCGCCTCCAATCTTCTCCGACGATCTTTTGTTTCCTCTTTTACAGCACTTTCACTGAACTAACGTACCAGGCTGTTTAAACTATCTGTTCTGGGTCTGGGTTCGTTGTCCTTGTCTTTGTGTGTGTTCCATGGCATTCCCGACACAGGGGATCCTAGAAGAAAGATATGATTGTGAAACTTTTTTTATTACGGCCTCCTGATCTCTTGCCGTCGACTTTCTCTATCACCATAAACATCTCCAGGTTGTTGCTTTGTTCCGTGGTAATAAGACAAAAACATAGCGCATTTATATAATCTACCAAAAAGTTCTAAAACATAAATAGTTATGAAACAAGTTAGTCAAGTCCAGGCATACAAAAAAACTTCACACTAACATTACACAAGTATTTAAGGAAGTCTAAAAACATGTTGAACTCACGAGATGATTCAGCTGTCGTTTCTATATTTAGACGGAGTATTTTTATCGCAATTAAGATAACCAGCGATGATACCGTTTAAATAATATCGCAGAATATAACAAACTTACAAGAAGAAACGGTTTGAGGTAGTGTAGTGTTTGTAGTAGATTTTATAATTATTGCTTTGAGGATGTCGTCCTACGTTTTGAATGCCACCCGAGACGAGGCAAGTGAAGCGTTGGTCATCCGGCGACAAGATGGGTCGACGACATAGTCAGAGTCGCGGGTCGAACCTGGACTCGATTGGCATGTGACCGAGGCAGATTGCACAACAAGAGAGGGGCCTATTCCCAGCAGTGGAAGAAAGAAGGCTGTGATGATGAAGAATCGGCTACTGCTGAGCATTGGCCTCCCTTGTACGCTTCTCCTCCTGGGACTGTGGCAATCTTGTCCAGAGTTTATTTATGCTATGACGAGCGAATCGCTCGCCTGATGTTAAACGTCACGTTTGCCCATAATAGGTCTGCAACACCCTGAATTTTGAATTCTCAGAATTCAAGACACTGCGCTCATCACCCTGAGATGTAAGACGTTTAATCTCCTATTTGCTCTGATATTTCACTGGAAACAATACCTTTCCAACCGGAACACGTTAGCATATTACTGCTTGGCGGTGAAATAACTGGTAAAGGTGTGGTACTTCCCCAGGCGGGCTCTGCAAAAGAGCTATACCGCTACAAAAAGGTCCTGTAATCAAGGTGGCAATGATTGTGGTGACGTGAGCCATCCCGCTCGAGCCAACTCACTTATTTAGACTATATTTAAAGATATGATTTTCTATAGTACTATCAGCCTGATTGCACAGATTACGTAAATAGTTACTTTGATTTTACCATCAATTGGTTCTGACATTTACCAGCAGTGAGCTGACTGAGGGTGATTACAAAAAGTAAGATTTAGGGATAGAAATGAAATAAAATCGAGGTGAGACAGAATGAGAGTAGGATGGAGGAGAAAGGAGTGGTATAGAGCGAGACAGGTAAAGGACAAGAATGCCAGAAACCAGAAACAAGGACGAGACGCGCACGTAGTGGCTGGTAACAACCACTGAATAAAATAAAACATGTAGCCAGTGAAAACAACTAGTAAAGAATTTAAAACACACACATAGCCAGTGCAAGTAGCTATTCACGGTCATTAAGTTATTTATATTATACCGTCCAAATCTGCAGATAATTATGTCTGGCCTTCAAAACTTACTCATTTCTGAGAGTCTTGAAAAAACAGTTTGACGTCGTTTTGATCAATTGCGCATTTTTGTTTTATGAAAGAGCTGTTTTCGAAACTATTGCGCCGATACGACGTAGATTATTGTTTTTTTTTGTAATTATTGCGCATTACTTTTATGTTCCCATTAGTGTATCTGTTTACACAAAACTGTAAGGAAAGGTATGCTAAATTTAAAAGAGCTCATAGTACTCATTATGATTTTTTTACAATGGGACCATCCCTTAAATCGCCAAAAAATTAACTGTTCCATATAATAATGTCAATGACACTCGACAAAATTTACGTTACGTGATACTTACTACGTAACGTAGTATTTAAACTCCTTGCATGAGATATAACATTTAAATTAAAAAGACCTTGTCTGCTACAATGTATGTTTGTGCACAGCATGTTCTTACAAATAATTATCTGAATCTGAATCTCACGAATAGGGACAGGGACCCTATTTTTGGGCGCTCTTGATGATTTCCGTCAGTCTCACTTTAATGACATTTATATTGAGAGCGACAGTGACCGAAATAATATCTCTCTCGCCAGAATAGAGGAACAAGGCACCGGACGGGAATTCTGGAATTCAAAAAGATGTCCTATCGATAATGTTCCAGATTTTGTGACATTGGGGCACAGTTCCAAATACCTATTAGTTGTTTTTTAAAAGAATCTTACTTTGCAAACATCTCAATATGTTATTAGGGACATTTTAATCTCGTATTTTAAGTATTACACCAATTTTCTGACTTGAAGCCTTTGACTGACCTCAAGCTTTAGACCCTGTTTCAAATCTCATGTCTCACCATCTCTGTCTCTTCATTCCAGAAAGGTTCTGCGATGTCACCCTGTACTGCTCGCCGAGCTTCGCGACGCAAGTCCAGAACAAAGACACCGTCGAGCCACAGAACATACGAGGGGTGTCTCTCAGGGCGCACAGGTAGGACCGCTACTGTTTAATTTATACTCTAATCTAATTTCTATCTTGCAATAATGTTACCCCATTTGTGGCTCTTTTATCGGTTAGTTTAGCCTTGAGCGCAGATGCAAACAATCGGACGCTACACAATTACCAGCTGTTGTATATGCTACTACTATACAACTACTACTTGGTAACTAGGGCAATGATGACGAGATATCTATGCTTAAATGTGGTATCTTTATTTCATATAAAAACCATAAAATGCATACTTACATTACTTACTAAAGGTATAATAATTATATAGAGTTTGTTATCTGCAATCGTACGTAATACGTCCTGACTCGCTCCAAGGTTGGTAATGCTTCTCACCTCTTCCGTTTTGGAAACCGATTAACCTAGCTTTTTATCATTTTGAATAAATCCAAAGTATTCGACACCTCCTCAATTTTCGTTGACCAACTCACTATTTATTGTTTATCCTTTTTGGTAACTATGTTGTCATTGAAGCACACTATTATATTATATATACCCGTTCAAGTAGTTTTGGCGAAAATGCGTTGAATGTTTTTGAGTGTAAGTATATATATTTGTTTGTCTAGGATCTAGGTGATCTACCGACCGGATCGGATTGACTGATGTTGTTTTACGAGGTGTCGTTTTTGTCTTTATAACCGGAATTTAACGAATTATCTTTGTCGTCGCGGGTTTTTTTAAATCTTCTTTTGTTCGAAAATACTTCTCTAAACCGACTGCATTGATTAATTATGAAAGTTCTGTTACAACAGCTCCAAATTCTAATTATTCTGAACTAAAATTATTTTTCTTTAATCTATGCTCGTACGTTTTAAATTGTTATCTTTCTAACAATGTTTACTTCTCTTATCGCTTAGTAGTCTTTGTTTTGAAATTACGTGTTTTGTACTGGATGCTTTGTTATTATTTCTAACTAATCACTCGGTTGTCAGTTATTTACACATCGTGTTTTGGAAAACATGTTTTTAGTAGGTATCATAGATAGATGAATCATGAATGAATGCCTTCTCAAAAGTAGACTAATTATTTCGGATTTCGGGTTTTCACTTAGTTATAGTGTTGTTTTCCACCAGTGAATATGGAAATCGGAAATTAAGCTTGCCCTGTTTCTTTGTTTTATTTCTTGTGGTCAAATCTTACAACTAAACCACTTCATGATGTCCGATTGAGCTGAAAAATAACTCCGAAGACAATAAAAGCTCGTTTTTTAAGTTAGCTTGCATAAAAAAGTATAGATTAATAACCGTAATTTCTCCAGGGTGGTGCTAGCAGCATGCTCGGAGCTGCTCGGCACGTTGCTGGGCGCTCACGAAGCTCAGGGCGAGCCAGTCCTCGTCATCGACGGAGCCGAGCCGGCGCATCTGAAGGCGCTTCTAGACTACATGTACACGGGAGAAATGAATGTACACCATGTAAGTTTTTCAAGCTTTTTAACTTGCCGTGTTAGTATGTATACAACCAAGTCCAAGTCCTGGAGACCATCAAAGAGAACAAAATCAATATTGAAATTCGAAACGCTTCCTGACATCTAATTGTGCTGTTTGGTATACCTCTGTAACTACGATGACAATGCAACGATAAAAGTTTGTCATTTTTAAATATCATCATCATCATCATCAACCTTTTTCTACCTTTCTGCTGAGTATAGGTTGCTGCTCTTCTGCGTGGCATCCTTTCTTGTCCTTCGCCAGTTGATGTGTGGTTGTGTATGATTTTTGTTGTTCAGTTGATTTTTCTTTATTGTTATATGATTTTTTTCTCATTCCAGTCACAACTAGCCAGCCTCCTAAAGACGGCCGAAGAGCTACGGATAAAAGGGCTTACGGACATCCGGTGGAACAACAAGGATGAGCCCCCCGATTGCACAACTGGTAACCATCTTATTTAGTTGTCACAAGAAAGCACTCCCGACCCGTGGTCCAACTGCTATGTCCAACTGGTTGGACCACGGGTAAGTAAAACTATCCGTGGTCCAACAGCCTATAAGCTAGACCAGGGGTGGCGAACCTTCATGAATCAACGTGCCAATTATTGTAAAGACATGATTAATAAGGCTTTAGACGTGCCGTTAAATAATTTTGCCTATTCATAATTGGGTTGTGGCGTGCCTAAAATATTTAGTCATGTCGTGCCATTGGTTCACCATCCCTGAGCTAGTCCTTCGAATGGACCCTTGAAGCTGTTCTAACTGACAACACTCAGTCATGCAACATCCTAACTAAAGTGCGGTTTACACTCGTCCGCGACTCATGTTCGTTCATCGTTCATCTTCACTCACGTTTTACAGGTGGATTTCCAACGAGTCAAACTGATACTCGTTAGGAATTATTCTTTCCAACGAGTTACACTGGTACTCCTTGGGAATCTTTCACGGCTTCCGCGCCGCGAGTGTAGAGAAATGCGAGACTGGGATTGTTTGTTCCGCTTTCACGCCTTAACTACTCAACCGAGCATCATGAAATTTTGCATACACGTTGTCAAGAGTACCGAAAAGGACTGGCTTATTTTGTATCATCACCAATTTTCACCACTGCGCAAATAAAACAGCAAGGCGCAGAAAGTCGCATACACTTTGACATACTTTTGCATATCAAGTTTTATAGACAGACTAGCTGACCCGTGCCCACTTCGTTGGGCATAATGTTAATTAAACCCGAAGCAATCGCGCGCCGTTCGGACCGTTTTTTCTCCGATTCACTTTGCAAAACGGACTACCACGTAAAAGCCTTTTTATTTTTCGGTTTTTTATATAACCTATGACACTCAGCAATAATGTGGCTTTCTATTGGTGAAAGAATTTTTAAAATCGGTTCAGTAGATCCCGAGATTACCCCTTACAATTTAACAAATATACAAACACACAAACTTTACTTCTTTATAATATTATTATTAGTATTAGTATAGATTAGTATAGATTAGCTGCGCCCCGCAGTTTCGAAAGGTTAACATGAGTTTTTCGGGATAAAAAGTAGCCTATGTGTTAATCCAGACCATGAAAGACCTTCATTCCAAATTTCATGTAAATCCGTTGAGCCGTTTCGGCGTTTAGTGCATGCTAACAAACATAGTCTCGAGTAGGGTTACCAGATGAAAAAATCAAAAGACCGGAGAAAAGGCCTGATTTCCATGGAAAAGTCCTGAGATTTTATACAGTTTGAAAATTTACTTTCAAAAACGTATTATGTATTATCGCTTTATACACTGCCATCGATCTAGTATGTAAGACTTCGGTGTACACTGCGGATCTAGCTCACGCGTTGCAACTTGCACATCGCACTCAAAGCGGCGGGGCGGGGGGTGGCAGCGGCACCGCCCGTCGCTACGCACGCAATTAAAGATACATATCTTTAAAATGTAACCTGTGTTTTATGGAAAATCCTGAGATTTGCAAAATCCGGCCGCAATCCTGAGAAAGTCGAAAAAATCCTGAAATCTCAGGACAAATCCTGAGATATGGTAACCCTAGTCTCGAGTGAATCGGTTCCTTCTAGGCAAGCGTGCTCCATCGTAGACCGCATCATTGCTTACCATCGGGCAAGATGGTGGTCAAACGCAAGCCTATAATTGAATTAAAAAAAATGCAAACCTTCACTTTTGTAATACTAGTAAGATAGGATTCCAAGACGTTTCATTATTTTCAATTCGTTTTCTACCAGGAGCAGTCACAACAGTACCCAAACCAGAAGCCCAAAAGCCCGAAGCGAAGAAGCTACAAAAACCATACCCGAAGCAACCATCCCCCATCCCGAAGCAAGCGTCCCCGAAGCAAGCGTCCCCGAAGCAAGCGTCCCCGAAGCAAGCGTCCCCGAAGCAAGCGTCCCCGAAGCAAGCGTACCCGAAGCAGGCATCTCCGAAGCAATCGCCCCAGTCTCTAAGCGTCACTGACTTGCAAATATCGGATCCGAGGAGTTTGTTGAAACGTGAACCGGAAGAAGGAGAGACCAGGATTAATATTAATGGTAAGTACAAAAAAAAAATGGGTTGTCTGTAAAGTCGGTTTACGGACGATAGTTTAACGTGACAACGTCATAACAAAACATTGATGAAATGATTGAAATTTTTTTCGCTGCGGTCGTGACGTCACAATGAGCGTAACGGGACACTTTTTCGTGCGTGCAGCCGGCGTTCAGAGATTTATTAGACGTTGTCACGTCAAAACATGAAATAAAATAATCTTAATATATATAAATCTCGTGTCACAATGTTTGTCCTCAATGGACTCCTAAACCACTTAACCGATTATAATAAAATTCGCACACCATGTGCAGTTCGATCCAACTTGAGAGATAGGATAGTTTAAATCTCAAATTATAGTCGCAATTTTAATTTATTGCAAATTATATATATACTGATAATTTTTACTATAAATTGACAAGTTAGCATCAACATACTACAGTTGCTATAGTTACGCAATGGCTTTTGACAGGACAACGTCTGTCGAGTCAGCTAGTGGGTTTATAGGATGTAAAGTACCTGACGTCTTTGCTAAGTAAATGTCCTACGCAAAGTAACCACCGAAATAAACAGGCGAGTTAGTAATCAAACGCAGACTTATTCTAGAGTTAATTGATATTGAAAACAGAGAGAGAAACAACAAAACAGAGAAAGAAACAAACAGAAGGCTAGGCTAGCTATGCACAGCTCTGGCCCTAACCCTATGGCCGTTAAAATATATAATAAACTTCCCACAAAATTGAAAGACATACGAGTAGAAGACAATTTTAAATTCGTAATAACCCTAAAGGAAATACTATTAAACAAATCTTATTATGAACTAGAGGAATTTCTTTCTGACGAAGCTATTATGAAATGAACCCGCTCCGCACAACATTGCTTATACCCAATCAGGGTCATTATGTGTGACTTTTATAAATAATATGTTATCTAAGACCTACATACAAAACCATAATGTTTTGCAATGAAATATTGAGTATTGAAGAAAAACAAAAGATAGCGAGCATAATGTTATGCTGATCAAAAAAATCATACTCGTCGAATTGAGAACCGTCTCCTTTTTGGAAGTCGGTTAAAACTAGAAAAAACTATATCCAAAGAAAAACAAAAGACAGCGAGCAGAACGTACTCGCTCATAACGCCTTGCTGGCTGTAGCATGTAGATACCACCAGCGCAGGTTTTCTATCGATTGACTTTGTTCATACATATTTGTAATTTATTTTGTTTCAGGAGGTCCGCCGCCGCTAATAAAGATACCGACTAAGGAAAGAGTCCAATTGAAACGTGAAAACTCAGATTCGTAAGTAATATTCTGAATATTCATTTCGTACGACACGGTTTCACCTACTTTCTCACGAGACTCCAAAATTCAGGGGCATATAAATCCTACATCCTTAGATCACCACAGGGGCTGGGTTTCATAATAGTAGTTTATGAAACTGTTGCATAATGAGGGGTATTAAACATAAAACACGAGTTTTTTTTTCAATTATGGTGTTTTTAACCGACTTCAAAAAAGGAGGAGGTTCTCAATTCGACTGTATGTTTTTTTTTTTTTTTATGTTTGTTACCTCATAACTTTTGACTGGGTGAATCGATTTTGATGATTCTTTTTTTATTAGAAAGCTGACGCTTCTCATTTGGTCCCATTTCAATTTAGTCCAGTTCTGATAATGGTATCCATGAGAAAACCATATAAGTCTTAAATTTGCATTAAGTACGTGCGCGACAAATAGATGAATAACTCAATAGTCGGTCTCTTGAAGTCGGTTTTTGTTTTTTTTTTTTTTTGTAAAAATAATTATTTAAGTATGTCATTATAGATTTGTGTTGAAGTTCGTAATTTGAATTTTACGATGTATAAGAATAGATAAAGAATCAAATGGTATTCATTTTTTGTACAATTTATTTTTATACTTATAAAAACCTTCTGTAAATGAAATGCATGCAAAAAAACTACTGAAAAAATTAAACAGGAAAAAGCCGTGCGTAAACCCTGTAGTCTTAAAAAAATTGCTTAATGGGTTGATTACACGTGACGAGTACAGTGGCAAGACAGTGCCCTCGGCCGAGTACTCGGTTTGTATAAACAGTTTGACGAGGCGAGACAGTCACTAGAACCATGATTTGTTTGCTCGGCCGAGTGTGCTCATTTACTGTCTCGCCACTGTACTCGTTACGTGTAATCAACCCATAACCGATGACAATGGAATATTTTTGTTATAATTAAACACGGGAATACTAAAATTAAGTCGTCTACTACGACTAGTTTCGGTCACATTTGAAACCACGTTAGTTTCCGTAGTAACAATGGAATATACAGGGTTATTCATAAAGGGTATGCTAAGCCGAAAAGGGCTCATAGTACTCATCATTATGAACTATGATCAACTGTTACTATGGGACCAACTCGAAATTCGCGAAAAAAAATCAGCTGTTCCATACATTTTGTCGAGTGTCATTGACATTTTTCTATGGAACAGCTGATTTTATTTTCGCGAATTTCGGGTTGGTCCCATAACAAAAGTTGTTCATAATGATGAGTACTATGAGCCCTTTTCGGCTTAGCATACCCTTTATGAATAACCCTATATGCTTGTTCTTAAATATACAGACACTGGATCATAGTCAATCATGAACAACTTTTACTATGGGACCAATCCGGAATTCGCGAAAAAATCAGCTGTTCCATAAATTTTGTCGAGTCATATTTCTATGGAAAAGCTGATTTTTTTTCGCGAATTTTGGGTTGGTCCCATTGTAGAAATGGTTCATAATGACGAGTACTATGATAACCTAGAATATGTCAAGTGTGTATGTTATAATTTTTTTTTAATTTTTTTGTTTTTTTTTAACCTGTATATGTTTTAAACTTATTTAACACTAGCCTTTCTTTTGACAGAGAACACAGTCCGAGTCCGAAGCGAACGAGGCTACAGAGCGGGACGGAGCATACGGACGATGAGATTATGAACGCACTCAAATTGTACGTGAGACTCGCTTTAGACTTTAGCTATAAGTAAGGAAAGGGTATACATTTTTAGATAGATAAACTCTTTATTGTTCACACCAGAAATTACAAACAAAATGAAAATAACAATTTAACAACAAAAAATAATAACTGAAAACAATTATTATTAGGGAACATTTATTTTATAACAATTTTTGGTATAAAAAAATATCAGCTATTTTGATTTTGTCAAGTATTGTTGACGTTCATAAGTATGAGCACTTTACGGCGTAGCATACCCTTTCTTTATAACCCTGTATCATTATTATTAGCCTATCTAATATCTGTCCACTGCTGGACCATAGCCTCTTCTAAAGAAAACAACATAACATAATATTCTGCCTTTCTTTATAATCATAAAAAATATTTTCTTCGTTACAGAGAACGAGAAAACGACTGGCAACATGGGAATCTGGTGAGTGTTTTTATATCTATCATTAATAAATATTAACAAAAAAATAAAATTAAAAAAAAATTAAAAAAAATAACCACCGACGGTGGTTTTTTAACGTAAAAAAGAGGGAGTGTTATTAGGTTAACATGCGAATTTAAATATCTGTGTATTGGTCTCTGTCTGTAGCGTCATAGCTCCGGAACGGTTGAGCCTTTTTTATGCCATAGGTGGCGGACAAACAAACGTGCCGCCTGATGGTAAGCGATCACCGTCGCCTATATACCTGTAACACTGGAGGCGTCACAGATACGCTGCCGACCTTATAAGACTCTATTAACAGCCCTTTTGAAGAACCCAATGTTGTAGCTACTCGGGAATACAGGTCGAGGGAGCTCGTTCCACGTTTTGCAGGATTTTGTCTATTTTGATTTGTGGTTTTTGTTTTTTGTCTGAAATTTGACTTGACTCAGTGTTTAACAATGTTTTTTTTTTTAAATGAATTAATTAAGAACTGTATAAATTTTGTGAATTATTACTATTATTTTGATATTCTATTTTTATTTGATTTTTGTGCTCAATTATTTGTGTTTTGTTTTTTGATTGAATTTTAGTTGTTGTAATGTTATTTGAGTATTTTTTAAATTTGTCATTATCTTGTAAAATTGATGATTCAAGAAATTCAGCTGACTAAGAATAAAACTATCAGCTTATAAACAACAGACTATCTTTTCTGTACGGTATTTTTTCAATTTTAAATGTTATTTAGATTGAGTTTAAAATAATAAATTTCTAAGTTTCTTCCATTATTCTTTATTTAAATTTTCGTTGGAATCTTTACTGTAATATATTCTCGTTTTTTTTTCTAGGATATAACAGCCGAGCGAGTGGTCGGCTGGGGAGTCGGGCAGTCGCGCGACTCGTCGGACGACGAGTGGGCCGACGCGCCGGCCGACATCGGGTCCTTCCTGCACACGCGGCTGCAGGTCGACGGGGACAACAGCAATGGTAGCTAAACTTACTAGTCGTCCGCGCCGAACTGTGTCTCGCGGTCACGATATCTTCAAGTCTTAGATTTTACTCATATTGAAACTTGTTAATTAACTCGTAGTTCGCTTCGAACTGTACCTCGCGGTCACGATCTTCAACTTTTCGACTGACTGCTCATATCAAATAACTACTAGTAGTTGGTGTCGAACTGTACCTCGCGGTCACGATATTTTCAAGTTTTAGATTTTGCTCGTATTCGAACTTCGAAATGATTAACTATCTAGTAGTTTGCGTCGAACTATACCTTGCGGTCACAATATCTTCAAGTTTTCGACCGATTTTCCTCGTATACGAACTTAATTTATCGCTCCTACCAATAAGGCTGCCAGTTGTTGCACTATAGTCACCGCGTTACCAACTGAGTCGTAGGGCCATAAACGTCAATAAGGAATACTATCTATTAAGTTTCTATATGATTTTATTTTTATCGATATGCGCCTATAACCATCTTACGCACATCACTATGCGGCTCCATAAGACCCACAAGTGCGAGCGAGATAGACATAGAGAAATGATTTATGGCCGCATGACTCAGATGGTAACGCGGTGACTATAGTAAGAGAAGGAAAAGAAAAGTGATAAGTGAGATAAGAAAAGAAACAGAGAAGAAGAAGAAGCGAGATAAGTGTTATAATTCTTTTGCTTGTAATTTCTGGCGTGAACAATAAAGAGTTTATCTATCTATCTTTGCCATCCCAGAGAACGATATATTTTTTTTTAATGTAATTGAGTGACGAGACGAGCAAATCGCTCGCCTGATGTTAAACGTCACGTTTGCCCATATTATTATCAGGTCTGCGCCACCCAGAATTTTGAACTCGCAGAATTCAAGACCCTGCGTGGCACAGCACTGCGCTCGTCACCCTGAGATATAAGTTGTTTAATCTCCCATTTGCCCTGTAATTTCACTGGAAACAATGCCCTTCCAACCGGAACACAATAATGTTTGTACATTACTGCTTGGCGGTGGAATAGCTGGCAAAGGTGTGGTACTTCCCCAGGCGGGCTCTGCAAAAGAGCCCTACCACTAAAGACTTTCGGCTTAGCATACCTTTACCTTATTATCTTATATAAGAAGATAAACACTAAACTCGGTATTTGTCCGGTCCCCAGATGAAGAGTCGAACGACAGCAACAATATCCCCGTCCCTGTCTCGCAAGGCGGCGGCGGCACCGCGGTCTCGATACCCATAGTTCCTGCGGAGCCGGTCAAACATGATCTTCTGTCGCAGCTTTCGATTAAACGTACGTATGCTATGTTACCTCTGTCACTCGTACACTAGCTCATGCGCTTATTATTCTAGTTCACGCCAACACTACATTGGCTCACGCTAACACTACACTGGCTCACGCCCAAACTTTTCTAACTCACGCCCTTACTACTCTTGATCACGCTTACAGGCTCACTCATTTGGCACTGGCTCACGCTAACACTACTCTGGCTCACGGTAACACTACACTGGCTCACGCACAAACTACACCGGCTCACGCCTTACCTACAGTAATTCACGCTTATACTACAGTGGCTTGCCCACATTAGACTGGCACATGCTAACACTACACTGACTCACGCCAACACTACGCTGACTCACGTCAACACTCCTAAATTTACAGAGCACGAAACAGCTGCTTTAACAGCATGTAATAAAATTATAACACAATTTATAAGGTTTCGTAACCTCACAAGCATTGTAAATTGTCAAATAAATAAACTGCTTTCTTAAATAAACGAATTTCTTTGTTGCAGCGACGATAGGTCCAAAGTCGGGTCCCACAGACCCCCGGTTTACGGACGTGATCAAACTCAACGAATATCTGCAGCACGGGAGAAGACCGCAGTTCTGGGAGGAGCATTATGTCAAGCGGGTGAGTACAGTTGTCTCTTAGACCCCTTTTTTAGACGAGCGAGGAAAAAAAACACAAGATTCTGCCCTGTAGGGTGTGGTTGGGCTATCTGGTACCTGGGACGCGAAAAAAAAAACAGTTGTTCCTTAGAATGTCAATGACACTCGACAAAATGTATGGAACAGCTGATTTTTGTCGCGAATTCCGGGTTGGTCCCTTGGTAAAAGTTGTTCATAATGATTAGTACTATCGGCCCTTTTCGGCTTAAGTATACCCTTTAATTATAACGCTGTATTCCATTTTATTTTAGTTTCATCTCTATTCAAAATCACTTTTGTCTATTCAGAAGTGCTGTGTAATTTTATGATGTCATTTTAACTTTTTGTTGGCAGGTAATGGAGTCCGTCAGACTCAAAGAGCTAGAAATGAAGCAAGCGGCGGAAATCCTCGGAGTTAGCTACGGGACCCTCTACGGGCGGTATCGAGACGTGTACGGGTGTATTAACAGGCCTTACAGGTGAGTGGCTTTAAATGAGCTTATAATGGCGGGGCTTAGAGAGCCGTGACTTAGAGTGTGGCAGGACTTGGAGAGTGGCAGGACTTAAGTGTGGTAAGACTTGGAGTGTGGCAGGACATGGAGAGGGGCAGGATTTGGAGAGTGGCAGAATTTGGAGAGTGGCAGAATTTGGAGAATGGCAGGACTTGGAAATGAGCAGGATTTAAGAGTGGCGTGACTTAGAGTGTGGCAAGATTTGGAGTGTGGCAGGAGTCGGCAGGACTTGGAGAGTGGTGGGTCTTAGGAAGTGGCAGGACTTAGAGTGTGGCAGGACTTGGAGCGTGGCAAGACTTGGAATGTGACAGGACTTGGAGAGAGGCAGGATTTGGAGAGTGGCAGGACTTGGAGTGTGGCAGGACTTGGAGAGAGGCAGGATTTGGAGAGTGGCAGGACTTGGAGTGTGGTAGGACTTAAGTGTGGTAAGACTTGGAGTGTGGCAGGACATGGAGAGGGGCAGGATTTGGAGAGTGGCAGAATTTGGAGAGTGGCAGAATTTGGAGAATGGCAGGACTTGGAAATGAGCAGGATTTAAGAGTGGCGTGACTTAGAGTGTGGCAAGATTTGGAGTGTGGCAGGAGTCGGCAGGACTTGGAGAGTGGTGGGTCTTAGGAAGTGGCAGGACTTAGTGTGGCAGGACTTGGAGCGTGGCAAGACTTGGAATGTGACAGGACTTGGAACATGGCAGGACTTGGAATGTGGCAGGACTTGGAATGTGGCAGGACTTGGAGAGAGGCAGGATTTGGAGAGTGGCAGGACTTGGAGTGTGGCAGGATTTAGAGAGTGGCAGAGAGCCTCATGTGATTAATGGACGAACCCTCTGAGGCTTGAGGCGGAGGAGATGCTTACCCTTTATTATATTGTTTTGGTTCGCCTGACCATTTATTCGTAGGTATCGAGAGTTTTATCTATTGTTCTCTCTATCGCACCTTTGCTTTCTCTATTGCGCCTATTGTCTCAGATTTGTCCTAATTTTCGCGGCTCAGCGCAACAATCATCAAAAACTACCCTCATTAACATTTTGCATTGTATAAAATCAAAACCTCAACTTCATACTTTAAGTTAAAACTTTTCAATCATCAATAATGACTTAACATCCTCAATTTAATTCAAATACATTTCACAATATTTCGGGGTTTTATTGAAGAACCCATCAGTGTCCCGCAGAGATAAGTTTTTACGACCGTGACAGGACGCAATATTTCGCCACCAATGAGACACACAATAATGATTGTTCCTAAGTATGCCTCGGACCGGTAAAACGCAGCCGTTTTTTTTTCATCATCATTCTCAACCTTTAATTCACCCGATACTGGGATACAGGTCTGCCCTCGAAAATGATTAGGCCGTATTCCACCACGCTGGCCAAGTGCGGATTGGTGGATTCACAAACACCATTGAATTTCTCGTTTGATTTTTTTTCATTTCGTTTTCTATTATTTACTAGCTGACTCGACAGACGTTGTCCTGTCAAAAGCCATTGCGTCAATTCTATGTCAAATGTCAAAAGTTATATTAAAATAGTTTACATTGTCCAAAGCGCTATTTGGTTTAAGTTTTTTAAATTTTCTAATTTTTCATGTTTTTTTTACTATAAATTGAGATGTGAGCTATCCTATCTCCTAAGTTAGATCGAACTGCACCCGGTGTGCAAATTTGATTGAAATCGGTTAAGTAGTTTAGGAGTCTATAGCGGACAAACAACGTGACACGTAATTTATATATATTAAGAAGATTAGAAAATTCTTAATTGTTACAAATTATTTTTGTAGTTTTGATTCTTTTTGGTTTTTAATGTACATTAACATGTCATGGGTTTATTTTATGCAGTGGCAAGTTTCTCGTTGATCCGTTGCGAACATCCCCGCCGTGCAACGTTGGTCTTCGCGCTGCTTTTCACGGGTGAGCGGCGGCTTTGTAGTTAGGAATATCAGCTTCTTGAATGTGTCTCAGCCCCCCCCCCCCCTAGCTAGCTAGCTAGCTAAGATGGCAATTCTATAACCGAAACGATATAGACAAGTAGGAAATGTATGGGAGTGACATTTCTATAATCTTGCCTTATATCTCAGGGAGCGCAGTGCTTTCCCGTGCAAGGTTTTGAATTGTACGGTTCAAAATTCTGGGTGGCGCAGAACTGTTATTGGCAAATGACGTTTAGCATCAGGCGAGCGTTTTGCTCGTCTCGTCACTCGATAGCATTAAAAAAGTATTTTAGATTCTATATTCTATTAAAGGAATGTCATTCTCATTTTCCTAGTATTCTATATCGTTTCGACTATACAGGGTTATTCATAAAGGGTATGCTAAGCCGAAAAGGGCTCACAGTCACAATACTCATCATTATGAATAACTTTTACTAAGGGACCAACCCGAAATTCGCAAAAAAAAATCAGCTGTTCCACACATTTTGTCGAGTGTCATTGACATTTTTCTATGGAACAGCTGATTTTTTTAGCATACCCTTTATGAATAACCCTGTAGAATTGCAACTTGGCTAGGGGGCTGGTCTTTGATGTGAGTATTGTGAGTGTCGTACGCGCATGATGTCGTCAGGCCCCCCGGGCACGTCGATATGACAACCTTGGGCCAGGTGTTTCGTAACAGGGTGTCATTTGCGATGGCATCGACGGTTTGTTTCCCCGGTTTGCAGCTCGCGGCGGAGGTCCGGTCCGGTAGGTACTCTCGTACCCATCGGTCCCAGAACAGGTCTCCCAGGCGCTAAAAGCACATATTGTTACATATCGAGTGGCAGTGGTGCTATTAAGTGACGAGACGAGCAAATCGCTCGCCTGAACGTTACGTTTGCCCCAGGTCTACGCCACCCAGAATTTTTAACTCTCAGAATTCAAAACCCTGCGCGCACAGCACTGCGTTCGTCACCCTGAGATATAAGATGTTTAATCTCCTATTTGCCCTGTTTCACTGGAAAATTTGCCCTTTCACGGTAATGTTTGCACATTACTGTTTGGATCGCTTTGCGAATTGCGTCGTTGAATCTACCCATACTGACTGACGGCTGGTCCCGACTGCTTTCCGTCTTGACAGGGCTGCGATGTCCTCCGGAATGGCGGCCTCTTGGCTCGCCCTTATCTTTAGGCTTTCTTCGTCTCGCAGATTGTCGGCGTCTAGCTCTTTCATGCGTCGTCAGCCACGTTGAGTTGGGTGGGCACCCATCGCCACTCGGAGAGAGTGTTCTCTTCCAACGCCGCAATGCGGTGCAAGAAAACCCTTCAGTTCGACTTCTGGTGTGGTCGGTGGTGACGGCGGCGGCCATGCGACTTCCCAAAACTACTGCCTGTAGTTCTAGTGACGGGACGTAAGCTAATTTTAGGGGTGCGACGCTTGCCTTTCCTAGCACCAGTGATGTCCTGACTTCTCCGTGCGGCGTAAGTCTCGCTCGCGTCGACGAATGTCTGCAGCTCTGGTGTCGCTGCGTCCGAATAATCCCGCATATGTGCGCGGAAGGAGCTGGGTTGGCTCGGATGATCGCTGGCAAGGGAACAAGCACAATGCACCCTTTGCGGAACGCCATTACGGGACCTATCGCCCCCATTCCGAATAAGAATGAGCACGGAATGCCGATGTGACGGAGTTTGTGCAGCTGTGTCATCTAAGCGCGCCATTTTCTTCATCGAGGCGTGACCCACACGGTCCCGCGGCGCCATGATTCTTGTAGGATCTGTCTACCTTGGTGACGAGGGCTGCCAATCCCAGCGGGTCATTAACCGACATGAGAAAGCTGAGGGCCTGACGCTTAGCTGCGTCTCTGTTCACCTCCGGGAACAGACCTAGAAAAAATTTGGTTCGATGTCTCCGGGGGTATTCCTTGGACGCGCACGTCTCAGTATGCTCCCAAGACTCAAGCCATCTATGAAATGCCTGCTCGCTCAACAACCGGATATTTATATTTTTGTTGTCAAGTTTTGTGTATTTCTGAATGTTTGCATCAATTATTTGAATCAGTAATCAACTTGTAATTTAATTTTGACGTTTTTCTTATGTCAATTGTTCTTCTTTTGTTTTATATATTATCAATTTATTCATGTTAGTTTACGACTTGACATTCTTTTATTTTATACAATTTTTAATTGCTATTTTGTTATAAGTAATTTTAATTTGATCATTATTATTTTGTATTTATGTTAGTTTGGACTTATTTTTTGTTCATTTAAATTGTTTGTCATGTATTTGTGTTGTGTTGTGATTGTGAATTATTGCACGCCTTGGCACTGGTGTAAGTGCGATAAGTAGTTACATAATATGAATAAATAAATAATGAATCCCGAGGTTGAAACCTAGTGTGTTTTCATCCGCATTCCACATTAGGACCAGCTAGGACTCTGTGCTCCCTCCGGCGGTGAATTGGCCGGGCGAACCAAAACAATACAGGGTTATACAGAAAGGCTTATGCTAACCCGAAAAGGGCTCATAGTACTCTTCATTATGAACAACTTTTACTATGGGATCAATCCGGAATTCGCGAAATAAATCGTGTTACAGGTCGTGTGTGGTCGGGTGGTCGTGTGGGTCGTGGGTCGTGGGTACAGGTCGGTAGGTCGTGTAATCGTGTGCATCAGGTCCTTTAGGTGTAGTAATACTGAAAACACGCATCAGAAGGAACAACACACCTGAAGGAAAAGTCCTGTATATAGAGGTATATAGGGTTATTCATAAAGGGTATGCTAAGCCGAAAAGAGCTGATAATACTCATCATTATGAACTACGTTTACTATGGGACCAACTCGAAATTCGCGAAAAAAAAATCAGCTGTTCCATAGAAAAATGCCAATGACACTCGACAAAATGTATGGAACAGCTGATTTTTTTTTCGCGAATTTTGGGTTGGTCCCATAGTACAAGTTGTTCATAATGATGAGTACTATGAGCCCTTTTCGTCTTAGCATACCCTTTATGAATAACCCTGTATATTGTTTTAGTTCGCCCGGCCAATTAATTAGTCGTAGGTAGCGACAGGGCGGGGCGCGGGCGTTGACCAATCATAGCCTCGCTTTATCTACTCTTCTGTCTATCGCACCTTTTGTCTCAGATTTGTCCTAAGTATGCCCCGAACCAGTGAAACGCAGCCGTTTTCTATTGTTTATCTATACTTCTATACTAATATTATAAAGAAGTAAAGTTTGTATATTTGTTAAATTGTAAGGGGTAATCTCGGGATCTACTGAACCGATTTTAAAAATTCTTTCACCAATAGAAAGCCACATTATTGCTGAGTGTCATAGGCTATATTTATTACCTGAAAAAATTAGGGATCCTTAACAAGATAAGATCAAGTAAAAAGTAATTTAAAAAAATCTACTTATCACCCGCATAAAGACGCATTTAATCTACGTTTATCCCAAAATGTTTAAAAATGAATATCCACCCGAGCGAAGCCGGGACGGGCCGCTAGTTAGGAAATAATTATAACTAATAATTCCTATTGTTTAGGTTTCTTATCAACATTTACAACTATGGGTATTTATTTTGTACAGTTTCGTTGAGCCGTCGAAATCAGTCGCAGTGGGCAGTAGCATAGTATTATCCTCTGACGTAAAATACATAAGGTAAATGTCCGTTTTCCCGAACGCTTAAGAATCTTGTACGTTTTTTGTAGCATGTACGTTTTTTTTTAAAAATAAGCTCTGGGATTTTTTTCACTATTATAATTTATAATTTAGACAAAAAAAAAAATTTTTTTTTGTTTGGTACGTTACGTAGATGGTTTTGGTTTAATTTTTCCTGCAAATTAATTACGTGATTAGAAATATGTTTAAAATATATTTTAAATTTTTGGTTTGCTTAGTCTGTTTTGTGCGCTACGTATTTTACGTCAAAAGTTGTGCTAGGCCCACTGTTGCAGGTAAATAACTAGAATAATTTTGTTCCAGAGCCGTCCGCGACTTCTGGCAAGTGAAAGGTCCGTCCGAAGTACTGGAGCGGCTGCAGCGCGGGGAAATATCTCTAGATGCGGCCGCGAGTGCGCTGGGAGTCAGTGTTGCCAACCTGGCGGCGCATGTGGCGGACTTCGGGCCTGGTGAGTTGCAACATTGAGAATAAACTCAAAAAAAAATATTGATAGACCATGTTTTTTGTAAATTTTATTATCTAAAAAGTTAAACGATAAATCATGATTATTTTGTTAAAAACTTGATGGCGTGGCAATCTGCAAATTATATCTCAAACTAGATAGCCTTTATCAATTGTTTGGGATTACTAAAGTTTATTGCATAGAATTTACGCATGACCCATATTGTAGTAGCGACTAGCGACTGGTTTTACTTCATTAACAATTCCTTTCCCGCAATTACACACTGTTTTGTGTGAAAAAATTACGTGTTGAGATCCCCCTCTCCTCCATGTGAGATTCTATGATATTCGGCTCGACCCCCTCCCCCTCAAACATCTCTCATAAATAATAGACACCTTAGGACCCGTAAAGATTACACCCTTAATCTCACTCAATACTCTGCCGTCCTAAGCCCAAGAGCGGTATCTCAAAAAAAATTGATAGCTTGAAAAATTACGCATCTAACGCGTGAAAAACAGAAACCACTTTTATTTCAGATACCGTTCTTGGGCTTAGGACGGCAGTACTGTTTAGCGGAATCAACAAGTCTTTCAGCAGCCTAAAACTTAGGACGGCAGTACTGTTTAGCGGAATGAACAAGTCTTTCAGCAGCCTAAAACTTATCACGGCAGAACTGTTTAGCGGAATCAACAAGTCTTTCAGCAGCCTAAAACTTATCACGGCAGAACTGTTTAGCGGAATCAACAAGTCTTTCAGCAGCCTAAAACTTATCACGGCAGAACTGTTTAGCGGAATCAACAAGTCTTTCAGCAGCCTAAAACTTAAGACGGCAGTACTGTTTAGCGGAATGAACAAGTCTTTCAGCAGCCTAAAACTTATCACGGCAGAACTGTTTAGCGGAATCAACAAGTCTTTCAGCAGCCTAAAACTTATCACGGCAGAACTGTTTAGCGGAATCAACAAGTCTTTCAGCAGCCTAAAACTTATCACGGCAGAACTGTTTAGCGGAATCAACAAGTCTTTCAGCAGCCTAAAACTTATCACGGCAGAACTGTTTAGCGGAATCAACAAGTCTTTCAGCAGCCTAAAACTTAAGACGGCAGAACTGTTTAGCGGAATCAACAAGTCTTTCAGCAGCCTAAAACTTAGGAAGGCAGTACTGTTTAGCGGAATCAACAAGTCTTTCAGCAGCCTAAAACTTATCACGGCAGAACTGTTTAGCGGAATCAACAAGTCTTTCAGCAGCCTAAAACTTATCACGGCAGAACTGTTTAGCGGAATCAACAAGTCTTTCAGCAGCCTAAAACTTATCACGGCAGTACTGTTTAGCGGAATCAACAAGTCTTTCAGCAGCCTAAAACTTATCACGGCAGAACTGTTTAGCGGAATCAACAAGTCTTTCAGCAGCCTAAAACTTATCACGGCAGAACTGTTTAGCGGAATCAACAAGTCTTTCAGCAGCCTAAAACCTGACACCAGGGCTACCCTCCCAGCCTATGCTTTCTAAACACATATTTCCGTATTGCAGCGAACGAGTTTGACCCGATCCCCATAGAAGTGGACGCGTCTCTCCGGAACAGATCGTACAGCACCGGTTCTGCTGGGAAACCGGCGCTGCCCGTGAGAAAACCAGCGCCGCTAGATGCTAAGGTAAACTGACTACCCTCTTTTGTTGACAAATTTGAAAATTATATGAATTTCATGCTATTATTTTATTTTACTTTCGATTTATTTTATAATCGACATGTATCAATCCAAATAACTTCGCCTACTGATTTTAATTTTAAAATCATATTTTTATTTATTATAATTTTTGATTAAATTAATTTGTATTTGAAATGTGTTTTTCGTAATATTGGCTTGGTCTGAATTAAATGATATTATTAAAACCAGGTAAATCAGGAAATTTGGAAATTGCCAAGGGCTCGTAGTACTCATCATTGTAAGCAACTTTAACACGGGAACCACCCGGAATATCTATACATTTTGCCGAGTGTCATTGACATTTTTCTATGGAACAGTCGATTTTTTTTTCTACGAGATCAGCGTTCGACCCTTTGTAAAAGTTGTTCATAACGGTGAGTACTATGAGCCCTCTTTGGCTTTATACCCTTTCCTAACACAGTAAAATTAGCATAATTTCTCTCACTAACCAGTTTTTTCACCAACAGCCCCCCAAAAAAGGAGTGGTGGGCAGCAGTAACGATGAGGAGTGTATCCCAGTCTCCATCATCGCCACCCAAGAGGCGAAGAGTCCCACGTCCACCAGTGGGCCGGCCACGAGATCCTCATGTATGTGTTAAAGAATATTCTATAAATTAAATTAAATAATACATTTAATTATCTATTTATGTTTTTGCAACAATCATCCGAATATACAAACTCACATTTATAATTCACATTAATTATATAATTTTTATGTTTTGTGTGTTTTTATATTTACCTCTTTAGAAACCTGTGAATGATCTGACTAAGCATCAAAAAGCTGAATATTCCTATCCAAATTTAAAAAAAATTATCAAAATCACGATTACGAAAAAATATCAAAAAAAAAATACAACACACTGACTGTCTTTTCCCTTTTCAGCCTGCAAATGGCCGTCCATCCGCGTAGCCAACATAGACTCGCTGCGGCCGGAGCCGCCCGCCCCCGCCCCCGCCCCCGCCCCCGCCCCCGCCTCACCCTCACAACTCATGCGCACCCGCCCCGACCTCACCATCGTAGCCGCCAAGAAACACGACGAAGACACGTGATGATAAAACCAGGCAAGCAATTGAATGTAGCAATTGAAAGTAGCAATCGAGAGTAGCTTAAACAATTATAAACCAAAACCGAGCTGTAGTCAGTTGAAAATGAGATTGGCAACCAAAAACTAAGTGGACGAACTAAAAGAAAAGAAAGTAAAAATTGAACTGAAATTGTAGACAATTGTAGATCAGAAACCAATGTCTAAAAGTGTAAAGAATAGATCGACAACCATTTTGTCTAAAAATGTAAATGGTTTCATATGGGCAACCAACTTGTCTAAAAGTGTAGACAGTTTTAGAGCGGCAACCAATTTGTCTAAAAGTGTAAACGGTTTTAGATCAACGATCAATTTGTCAAAGACTTAAATCAGCCACCAATGTGTCTAAAGTGTAAAACTTATGAATTTGCAACTGATTGGTACAAAAGTTGAAATAAAAATGAGCGTGTAACACCTATCCCTCTTTCCATAGCTTTTTTACTAGTTGTAAATAAGGGAAAAAAGTTCTGTGTTAACCCCTTTGGACGATAGATTTTTTACATATTTCCTTCCCCAAAACATTAGTAATTAGTAATATGTCATATAATATACATAATAATTATACATTATACATGTTTCGAAATATCAAACAATTTGGTAAAAAGATAAATCGGTTACCACGCCGACCAACACTGTAAACGAGTATATATTGTTTGGCAACCATTTTGTCTAAAAGTGATAGCAACCAATTACAACCAACCATATCAGTAGACATCATTGGTAGACTGGCAACCAATTTGTCTAAAAGTTAAAACAGAAATGAAATGTTGACGATCAACTGATTCAAAAATGTAAACAGAGGTTAAATTAAGTTATTTAACAACTAGAAAAACACGAGTTTGTCAGAAAATAAAACAAATTTACAAGTTTGAGGCGAAGTAAGATGCCCAAAAATAAATTATTAGTGCTTTGCGGCCACTAAGTATGTCACTGCCTTAACTTACTTCCTAAAAAAAATCGTTATTGGTATTCTAAATATACGAAAAAAATTGTTTTGCTCGACCGACTTGGCGTTTGACGACAGCTCACATGTTATAAAAGCAACTTCCTACAACGTAACAGAAGACAAAAGAACCACATTTCCATAGAACGTAGTAAAAGTATTATTCTTATAAACAAAAATAAGAACTTATAACTTTTGTATAGTAGATTAGATATATAATGTTGTTTGTAATATATTATATAAGTAAATACATATATAGTATTTAGATATGTTTGTATGGTCACGTCGAATCTATGAAAACCATAATATTAAATAGTTATGTACTGAAATAATAATTTATGATCCAAAATAATAATAGTAGTTTTCTTTTAAATTACATTTTGTAACTTTATTGTAATTTGTGTAATAATAAATTTAATCTATATTTTATTTTCGGTGTTCCGGTTCGCTATAACCGGTTTTTTATAGTTTATTTTTTTTATACCGATTTCAAAAAAGAAGGTTATTTAGTCTATTATTTATTTTGGATCATAAATATTAAAAATCGCTATTAAATTGTAGATAAATAGTTAAATTTTAGAATAAGCAATTTTGTTCCTTAAAACTTTTGCTGAATATATTTTAGTTAAAAATAAAGTGTTCACTCTAAATAAATCAATATGAATAATATAGTTAATATATTATGAATCTAATGTTATATCAGTTAGAATATCATGAAATCTCTTTTTAGATAAATTTATGTTATATTTAGATTTATTTACAGATCATTTTTATAATAGTTTTTATTTTCTGGAAAGTTTTTTTCAAATTTTTGAAAATGTAGGCAAAGTATATTAAATTATTCACGTGCGTAAAAGGTAAAGAGTGGAATAAAGTATTGCTCTTAGCGATAAGGGCGCGCTTTGTGCCTTTCATGCTTTTCTTGTATTTTCTTTTTGTGGTGTCAAAAAGTGTAACTCTATAGTATTTTACAAAATCTATAAAAATGTCAACCCTTGTATGCAAATTGATATATTATATACTAGCTGACCCTTGCCCACTTCGTTGGGCATAATGTTAATTAAACCCGAAGCCATCGCGCGCCGTCCGGACCGTTTTTTCTCCGATTCACTTTGCAAAACGGACTACCACGTAAAAACCTTTTTTTTTTTTTTTTCGGTTTTTTATATAACCTATGACACTCAGCAATAATGTGGCTTTCTATTGGTGAAAGAATTTTTAAAATCGGTTCAGTAGATCCCGAGATTACCCCTTACAATTTAACAAATATACAAACACAAACTTTACTTCTTTATAATATTAGTATATACAAGGTAAGCAAAGGGAATGCTACGCCGAAAAGGGCTCATAGTACTCATCGTTAACAACTTTTACTGTGGGGCCAACCCGGAAATCACGAAAAAAAACAGCTGTTCCATACATTTTGTCGCATACCTTTTTCTTATAACCCAGTATAATTACGTACATGAATATATTGTCGATTTTCTGGAAAGGGCAAATCGCCAATCATAAAAGACAAGAGTTTTTTCTAATGAAACGTTGAAAGATTTTCTATGAAATAGTTTCACGCCATAGTATTGAATGCTCGAATACTTTCCCATTGAAATAAACTAAAAAGGAAAACCTTAAAAAAGGCGTGAAAAAAACTTAAAAACAGCTCTCATTTTCTTGCGATTGGCGTGTTTGCCATTTCTACAAAAAAATTACTTGATCTGCAATATAAAAAAATATATCGATCGTAAAAAGTAAATAACTCACAGATGCATAATTAATAGCTAGAAAAGGAGATTCAACTCTTAAAAAAACATTGCATTTTTTTCATAGATTTCTTTTAATAAATAAAACTGTCGTGTCGCCTCAAAACGTTGGCGTTTTTGGTACTATTTTTTTTGGGGTCATTCAAACTTGTCACCCCCTTTGTCACTTAAAATTGGCGTTGGCGTTATCAGGATTAAAATTAAAACTCATTTGCAAAATGTTCTCTATTAGACTGGATATAAATGCCTAACGACACAGCAATCCAAAATCGCATAGGACACATACATATCGTCGGCTTAGTGCAAGAAGTCATTAAGAGTCACTAACGTTACTATAAAAACTAACGTAACTGACACTTTTTTGATTATAATTAACACGGGAATGCTCATGTTTTATTGAGTTTGATCTCCGACTAGTTTCGCTCACATTCGGTGATCTTTTTCGAGGTGTCATTACAAGTGTGATGCGCTTGAAGTCGCGTCCAGCCTGGCACTGATAATGACTTTGCAGTTAATGACTTCTTGCAGTAAGCCGGCGATATACCCGAAAATAGTCTTTCTTTTGGACCGTAAGTAAATAAACAGCTTTTAATAATTCAGCAGTACTCGAAAGTTGTTTTAAACAGCGCGAACTTACGCCTATTTATGTTATTTTTGATATATTTAGTTTTATTATGTAATTATAAGATGTAAACGCGGAATTAAGTGTGAACAAAGCTCGTTTGGACAACATGTCAAACTGTTAATCCTTTGAACGCTACTGGAGCCGTACTGCAAGCTTATAGCGCGAGCTTGAACTGAATGGACTATGCTTTTTTGTCTCACTTTTCCTTTACGTGGCAGAGCGAGACGAAATCCAACGAAATTTAGTTCAGGTTCACGCTAAGAGTTCGCGGTTGTTCGCGGAGACTACGTCAATTATTTGTTTTGCCATTTAAATTTCTTTTTCATTTAGCTTTTTTTCCAGTTGCCAAGACACTATTTGGATCGCTATGATAACAAGTTAGTTAATTTTCGAATTGCCTTAAGATGAGCCGTTCGTTGGCGTTTCGGGTCCTATTTTTTCTGACTTATAAAAGAATTCGGCGTTTTGGGTACTAATTTTCTTTGACGCTTAGAAGTTGGCGTTCAAAGGGTTAACAGCTCATTTTGAAATTAATAAAACTTGTTAAGTTATTACAAATGACTGTAATGAGTTGATTACACGTAACGAGTACAGTGGCGAGACAGTAAATTGGCACACTCGGCCGAGCTAACAAATCATGGTTCTAGTGACTGTCTCTCGTCAAACTGTTTAAACGAACCGAGTACTCGGCCGAGGGCATTGTCACTGTACTGCCACTGTACTCGCTACGTGTAATTAACCCATAAATGCTTGTAATTAGACAAAACTTGTTCAAATATTGATTTGTTAACATTTTTTAACGCAGAACTAAAGGCGAGTCCACATCGTAATTGTTACGGGTCATTTCCAGTTGTTACTCCATCTATGTCTCCAGTGGTGACAATCAGGAATCGTTTTTATTTTAGAATTTGTCCCGTTTGTCACCACTGACATATTAGGGGTGACAACGGAGAATTACCCATGGTTACTACAACGATCGCCGAATTCTTGTTATACCCACCATTTTCATTTGTATTATGTAAAATATGGTTAATTATGAATTTGTATGGTTTTTTTTTTATTCAATTATAGGCTTGCGTTTGACCGCCATCTCGCCTGAAAAGAAAAAATGGTGCAAAGAAATTAGGACAAATGGAATTGAGGCTGGTCCGTTTGAGTTGATTACATGTAACGAGTACAGTGGCGAGACAGTGCCCTCGGCTGACTCGGTTTGTATAAACAGTTTGACGAGACAGTCACTAGAACCATGATATGCCCGGCCATGACATGACCATGATTTTGCCCGGCCGAGTGTGCCCTTTTACTGCCCGCCACTGTACTCGTTACGTTAATTTAATTTCAACTCTATTTCGTTACAACAATGCCTAATTTAGCTTGAAATTGAAGTCTAAATGCATAGATTACTAATAGTTTAACTATGGTTTTTGTCATTTTAGGGCGCTGAACCTACTTCGCGGTAGAACCCTTATGGTGAGACTCGTGCATCTGTCCGTCTGTTTGTTTTGGACATTTTCACCGATGACCAGTATCCATTGTTTTAATCTCTTTATTAGTTAATTTTTTACCTTCGACGCAAATAAAAGTGTTGTCTGTGACGTCGTAGCTCCCAAACGGCTGAACCGATTTTGATTTTTGTTTGTTTGAAAGGTGACTTGATCGAGTGTTTGTGGCAATGATTCACGAAATTGATTGAGCCGTTTGAAGTTTTTTTTTATTTTTTTTTTCTATGTTTAAAAACCTGTCCAACCCAATTGGATGTTCGTACCAAATTGTAAATAAATTTTCTTCTTATTAAGATTTTTTTACTCATATTCGATAATTTATATTTTATTTATTAAGAATATAGTTTTTTAACATGAATTTTGGAAATTGTTATTAGTTTAAGGCGCAGTGCGAACTGTCTGTAGATTGACTTTTTGCTATGGGGAGATCGGTTTACTGAAAATGTCTGCTCTCCACTTAAGGGGCTAAACCGAAAAAGTGGTTTTCTATTCCGTACACTTCGTTTAGTTAGACATTTTTATTCTTTTTAGGATTCCGTACAAAAATGATGAAAAGAAACCCTTATTTTCTATGTTAGTATGGACTATGGTTCAATTGAAAACATGTCTACTTGATTTTTTTGATATAATCTCTTTTTATCTACACGTGAATTGTATAACGCTATCTCTTTCTAGAAATGACATGAAAAATGAAAATAGATGATGTTGATGATAGATTCAATAGCTCCATTTCTTCTTCTCTACATGCGGAGTAGACAGGGTTATTAGCAAAGGGTATGCTAAGCCGAAAGACTCATAGTTCCATCATCATTATGAACAACTTTTACTATGGGACCAACCCTGAAATCGTGAAAAATAGATAAAGTAAATAAAATATGAAAAACAGCTGTTCCATAGAAAAATGTCAATGACACTCGAAAAAATGTATGGAACCGCCGATTTATTTTGCGAATTCCGGGTTGGCCGGGTTGGCCCCATAGTAAAAGTTGTTCATAATGATGAGTACCTACTATGAGCCCTTTTCGGATTAGCATACCCTTTCCTTACAACCCTGTATATCGCTATCTCTTTCTCGACTTAGCCTCAACTCTACAGATAGTAGTACTTATATGAAAACTCACTAGGTTATGTTATTTTAGATAGTTTATTGTTTTATTAAAAAGACGAGGCAGGTATGTTATAAAGTTTCGAGTAAAATATATAAGAAAATAAGTTAAATGTGTTTTATTTTGAATTGCTTCTACAGGCGGCTTTGCAAGCGTAGTAGGGATTTATTTCTTTCCGTGGTTCACCTAAATTCACCTGGCTGTACCAGGAATATTTTTTTCTTCAAAATAATTTATTCAAATATGGGTAGGTACATCAATGTACACTTATGAATGTCAAATACAATTTTTTACGAATAAATGAATACACAATAAATGAAATGTCAAAGAAAAATTATTAGAATGTCAAAAAATTATATAAAACTAGCGGCCCATCCCGGCGTCGCACGGGTGGACATTGTTCTGAAAAAAGATTTTCCCGCTTTTATGTTGAATTTTTTTCTGAATGCAAAACCGTGGAAATCGGTTGGTGCGTTCTGGAGTTATAGCGTCAGGAAGGAAAACCCGACTTATTTTTATATAGTAGATAATTGCCATGTCAAAAATCAATACACTCTCAATCTTCCCGTGGTACACCTGCATTAGTGCCGGGCCACACGGTGCGGTGCGGCTCCGGCGCGGCGCCTGAGCGGTGCCGCAACGTTTTCCTACATATAAAAATGTATGGTATGCCACACGGTACGTCCGGCACCGCTCCGGCGCACGCAGGCGCACCGGACAACGGCGCGAGGCAGACGAAGCGGGGAGGGGTGCGGAGTGATGCGGTGCGGTGCGGTGCCGCACCGTGTGGCCTGGCCCTTAGGGTCACTCCGCACCGCCTCGCCTCCTGCGGCTAGTATTATTTATATGGACTTGTATGGGTTCATTTTTAACACACTTTTATTAGCTTCACCTGTATGTTTGTATGTATGTTTGTAACCGACTCCTTTGAGCTCGATTTTGACCCACTTTAAACGGTCAGATTTCTTTCAAACTTTGTAGATATATCGAGGACCGATGACAATACACTAAACGAAGCGTGTTTTTTAGTTTTTTTAACTATTAATTATTATTTATTCTTTTTCCACGATTCTTCTTGAATAAGTCCTTCTGTGATCAGATTTTCTGTTCTCAGAATTTCAGCATTTTACAAATTTTTTTATTCTTTTTGTTTTTGAAGAGTTGAGAGTTTCTTCTCGGATTTTTTAGCATCAGATCGAATTGCTTCTTTCTCTGCCATTTATTTCAACAAATCATCGGACGTTACAATGTCAACTGAAAACGGGGTCAGAACTTTTTGTTTTTTGACATAGATTATTCTAATCCTCTGATGAAAAGTCTCCAATAATTTTCTTTGAAGATGACGATCTGAAAAGGAACCACTACTAATAGAATCCACTACTTTAGACTGGTCCCGTAGTAATTTCTGATATTCCTTTTTGACATCATCAAAATACAGATATCCACGATTTTCAACTACATTCTCTTCAATCAAATCACACAGCTTTGTGTATGCGTTGCTAAAAGCTTTTCTTCTTTTAGTAAATTCACTGTCATCACCTTTGGAAACTTCACGAAGATACTGGTCTTTGCAGCACTTATGATATGACATTGAACCACCATTGAAGGAACTGATCTTTTCTAACATTTCAACGTCAGAAAATTCCGTAGCCGTGCTTTTCAAGATATTAAAAGTTTGAATTTTACTAACTCCTAACGGAACTTCACGACCGTGGAGTCGTTTGCGTGGTTTGTCGCAAATGAAACATTTAACTGGTGACGTCTTATCACCAGCAGGCTTGTTGATGGTACCATCAAAAGTTTCCGAGTTCCGCACACAGTTGCTTGATTTCCCTTCCCTGAAAAAAAATTACCAATTAGAAATCAGCTAAAACTAACAGACTTAGAAATAATCAGGGATTAATCAGTATTTTAAATTTTATTTTAAACAGTATAATTATTTTTTCTACAGAAACATTTATTTATTAGCAATCTGCCCGGCTTCTCACGGGTATGAAATATAGTCCATGTTACTCGCTAATAATATAACTTTATAATGGTGAAAGAATTTATAAAATCGGTCCAGTACTTTTTGAGTTTATTCATTACAAAAATACAAACATACAAATATTTCTTCTTTTTAATATTAGTGTAGATTAGATTTTATCACTCATATCTGCACTTACTCTATCGAGACATCAGCAGCCTCAGTTGTGGAAGTCGCAGTAATATGTGATTTACAGTTTTCTTCAGAAACTTCTGGTGCATTATCATTTTCTTTTACACTGTCCTGTTCCTCTGGTTTCTGCAAAGCAGGTACTTTTAGGGCAGTGAATAACTTGTAGCACTGCGCGTGATAACCTTGATTTATTGACGGTGCTCGCGGGAATTCAATACTTTCATAATTACAGCGAGATTTCCTTTGAGTCGGCTTACTGCGCCGGTACTGTAATACCGTTTTACATTTTTGTAATGTTTCTGCTGTAAATTTCACTATTTTAGATAGTTTCACATCTTCTTTACAGATAACACAGTTCATATCGTTATCACTCATATTAAGGATTTAATTAACCGTTGATATATATTTTTGTGTAATAAACTCACAAATGTTATTCGCTCAACCAACTTTTCTTCACAAACAAAACAAGACTCAAGACAAGTCAGTGAGTGAAGTGAAGTCAGTCAGAAATACCTATATTGTACGGCCAATAATGCATAGCCCGATAATATACGGACCGTTTAACGCGACGTATTTTATACAGCCCGAATTTACGAAGCAAAAAAAAAACGAAAACGATAAATGAGCTGTACCTACATAATTGGCCGCACAAAACGGACTGTGTAATAATCTTATTAAACATCATCATAAACATTATCATCTTAGGTCAGGAGAAGATAACAGAAACCATTTACACCCGTCTGGCGATTCTTCTGAGGTCCTAATTACTTACGTAATGGCGGAAAGGAAAATAATGGCCATAGCCGGTACCGGCGGCGGCGCGGCGGCGCAATCGCGTGGGCGAGGATGGAGAATGTATCGGCGCTCATATCGGCGGTATGGCGGCCATTTAGAACCGTCGGAAAAGTATGGCATGGTGATTTTCGTGACTGACTACTCGACGATGATTGATGTGCAAAAATTAGCCGGGTACAAATATTTCAATAATTTCAGATGATCGTTTTTTTCCGTCTGTTACCCTGAGTGTACCGGGCTCATACTGGCTGGAGGTACTTGTTTATCAATATGTAGACTAATAGAGAGAATACCTTCCTCTCTATTAGTCTGCCGTGATCGAAAAAACGCCCAAAATCTCCCCATGGGCTTCCACTATAGATTCTGGGTGTCTTCAAGTCGCGTGTGCTCCATCGTAGACCGCACCTTTGCTCACCATCAGTGTATCTAGCACAACTTCGACGTAAGCTTACGTAGCGAGTATTCGATAGAAAAGTGTATGCCATTTACGGCCGTCAAGAGCGCACTGACGGCCGTAAATGGCGTACACTTTTCTATCGAATACTCGCTACGTAAGCTTACGTCGAAGTTGTGCTAGGCCTACTGGTGAGATGACGGTCTAACGTTAAGTCTTTCAAAGAATTAACAAAAAGCTTACAGCTCAAACAATAAAATATTTTTACCCGCGACATTATTTTTCATAGAATTATTGACTCCCTGTTTTACCCCTATAAGGTACCTATGTAGTAATATTAAAATTCCTTTCTTTATGAATGCCTACATCATAAAGAGAATATACTGCGGTGATAATTAAATCCGCAGCTTCCACCTACTAGATTTAGTCGCGTAAATAAAACATCAAACTTCTAAATAAAAAAATATAATTGAAAAAATAAGTTGACAAAATTTCATATATTTACAGATACCAACCATTTTTCACAAATATACCAATAAATTAGAGATTTAACACAAATATAACGTACAAAATCAATCTGAAACTGAATACGTATTGAGAAGGCCGGCTACAAGCATCCGGAAAGATTCCGTACGGTCCGGACGGCTTCGCGAAGTAAAAAAATCGGGGTGTTTTACATGAACTCTTTTATCCTTGAGCCATCCCCTGGTGCAATTAAATTTTGGATGTAGATAAATTAGCTGCAACACCAAACTGTATCCCCCGATTTATTTTTCATCTCTGAATTGCTTCCCACTATGGAAGCAAATTTAAAGACTTGGCGCCTTACGTATAAAGCCTGATTAAAGTTAATCATTGCTTAAAATTCTCAGTCTTGTTTTCTCACTCGACATTTCACGTCAGCGAGTTCTCAGAGCATTTTAAGCAGCGCTTAACTTTAAGCTTTTAAGTAACTTTAACTTTTTGCTTATAAGTAAGAGCCATATTCACGAAGCTATAAAAAGTCTTCACTAAAGCTAGCTAGCGTCTAAAGCTAGCAAAATACACAATCTTTCCAACGCCTGCAGCCGCCCTAAAACCTTGTTTAGATCTAAAAACTGCGCTTAAATAATTCAGCTAACGACAAAATGATTCGCCTACAATTCTACGCCTTATTGCCCATTTTAGCAGCCCCGGATATATTTTTCGAGCTAGGGCCAGTCAAATTTCCGGGCCAGGGCCAATCAAACTCCTGGGCCAGGGCCAGTCAAACCCCCAAACCAGGGCCAACCATATCCCGCTCGCAAACCTAGCACGATTCATGATAAAATTGTCCTTCCCCCGTTTTAATCCACGCGTAGTTGTGATAAAACTAAAATAGGGACATGGATAATTAATGGATTATTGGATTGGATTATTAATGTATATTTGACTCCTTCGCGCGGGATAAAAACAGCGGAAAGAAAAGTTGTCCACGGCCTATGCTAAGCTTGGTGATCAAAAGGAAAAATATCGGTGCAAAAGTCACCTTTTCAGATTTCCGGGACTAGTGCATAAAACTGACCCTGATTTTCTCTTCTAGGCCTGGCCCTGCCATCTTCTACAAAGTATTCCGAAATTTGTGACTACATTTATTAAGATAGCACAATACACGAGACAACCTATCACCTCTCTTTCTTACAGTGCAAGGGTGCAACATTCGTCTATAGGGCTATGAGGAAAGGGTATGCTAAGCCGAAAAGGACTCGTAGTATCATTAGGAACAACTTTTACTATGGAACCAATACTATGAGTCCTTTTCGGCTAAAAATATCCTTTCCTTCTAACCCTGTATTATGTAAGTATTGGAGCAGATCGAGCGACATTGCGCGTCCCATTTAATTGTGGCCACTGTGCCTATCTGACACGCTAGAAAAAAACCGCATAAATACATATGTGTGGAATATCTTGTAGTACACACTTTTACCATATTTAAAATTTGTGCGTCAGATTTTAGCAAAATCCGTACATTTTAAATTAAAAATTGTGGAATACGTTTAAAAAAATCCGTAGACATTTTAAATTCATCATACTTAATTATTTACCTACAGATATCCAATATAATTTATTTTGAATTTTTTTATGCGATTAATATAAGAACACGTGACGACACAGCGAGCGTCTGAGTGAAGTGTGGCGCATGAGCCACAATTTAATGGGACATCGCAATGTCCGCCGTCTCCATTTCATACATTAACAGCTCAATTGTGTGCAAAACTTTAGTGTGATAGTTCTAACGTTACACATTAATTACACACTAAGACAAGTCTTCCATTGAAAGCGAAGGGCGATGTATTCGTGAATTGTAGTCCGGCAAATATTTCGAGAAATTACGTCATATACGCAATAGATTTAAGTATCGCGGAGTTAAGGTTGCGCGGCGGGATTTCTACGTACATACATTTTTTGTGTCAGTATTTTTTTCGGCGGTTTTGACCCGACTGCTCAGAAGGAAAATACAGTTGTTAAAGTTCATATATGTATGTTTGTTTATGTGCTAATGTCATTAACCGCCGAAACGGCTTAACCGATTTCATAATACGAGAGGTCGTTAAATTCGTTTTTGCATCCCGACTTTCATATGCTTCATTTTGCAGTATTTTTTTTCTTTTTCTTAAAAAAAATTGCCCAAAATATTCGCCGGTTATCATCATAACAGTGCTTTTAAAAGTAACCACGAAATCGTAAACGCATCCTACAAGACATCTATCTTAACCACATCACAACATCAAAAATGGTCCAGTGCTTCCTATATTTACCTACTTTACCGTGCTGACAATATTTATCATTATTTTTGTATTTATTTATAAAATTTAACACTTATTCTATACAACATACAACCATTCTATAATAGTTTACGATTAAAGTGAAATATATCGCCCAAAAATAGTATTTAAGTATATCGGGTTATTCGGAAAGGATACAGAGCTGAAAGAGGCTCAAAGTACTTATCACTGTGAGCTACCTTATAGAAAGGATTAGTACACTTGACAAAATATTTTGAACTAATAGTAAAAGGTTGTCCTGATGAGTACAATGAGCCCCCTTTCGGCTAACCACCTTTTCCAAGCAACCCTACAAAGTGACACCTAATCAGAATTCCAAAACATTTATCGTATTAAAAACCCTTATTTTTGGATAATTTCGAGATTTTCATTTAGGACATTAAAAACGTACTTAAAAAAAAAGAGGAGGTTCTATCTTCGACTTTGTTTTTAGGGTTTTGAACCTACTTCGGGAAGGAACCCTTAAGGCGAGACTATTAATAATTAATATGTTACAGGCAATTATTTTAACCTGTAAAGGCTGGTTTACATGATGCAAGTTTCTTGCCTGTTGCATACAATAAAATTGAAGCAATAAATTACCTGCATGGTCTAAACAGTACGTAACATTTTGATCTTTTGCGCAAGTTTTGCTTGCCAAAATTTTCTTGGTGTTCTTCTTCAATTTTTTTACTTGTATCTACGTGTAAACAGTTGCGTACAATTCTTGAAGGGCAATTAACGCACTTGATTTATTGCATTCAATAATTGCACTTGAATGTACAAGAAACTTGCATCATGTAAACCAGCCTTTATTGGTTATCTACGAATTAATATTTATTTATAGAATTCTGTTTAGGCATCCAATACATATTAAAAGCACATTAAATATAGCTGTGTTACATTTTGGGCCAGTCTCTAATAGCACACAACATTACGGACTTTCGCGAAACTAGATGGCGCTGCCGTCTATTTGCAATATCTGTCAAATCTGACAGATGCCACTTAAAAGTTCTGTCAAAATTGACATCTGACGTTTAAAAGTTCTGTCAAATTTGACCGCTGTTGTTTAGTGATTGTCAATTTTGACAGATACTGTTGTTGACCCACGCCATCTAGTTTCGGCGAAAGAAACTGAGCGTAAAGACAATAGCTGTCAAAAAAAATAAATTCCATTTTTTATTAATTAACATAGTTTTGTCTACAGCTTTAACACTTTCACATTCGTTGTTTTCTACAATTTCAACTTTTCCGTCTCTTTTCAACATCGAACAAGTAAATGAGACAGGAGATTTTTCTATCTTTATCGGAAATATTTAAGGTTAAATATATGTTAGCAACCATACAACACAAAATATATGTTTAACTATTCTTAAAAATATTGTACTTTTTAAATTAAAACATTTGAAAAATGAGGGTAGATGTAGAATTTTTTTTCACCCTTAATTCGACTACTTTCCCCCACAACCATTCTTATGTCCGTCTCTGCTTATTAAATCAAAATTATTTTGCTATAACATTTAAGATATTTTGTGCTTTAGATACTTTTTACATTTAGTCAAATTTTAATTCTTATTGGAAACGGTTATAGATATTTAAAACTATGAATTTAAGGTCAATGACGAAAAATGTCTAAAGTCAAGGCAATCTGTTCGTGTGTGTGTCTGTATGTGCATATGTCTGTATAATGGGTTAATTACACGTAACGAGTACAGTGGCGAGACAGTAAATGGCACACTCGGCCGAGCAAACAAATCATGGTTCCAGTGACTGTCGCCTCGTCAAACTGTTTATACAAACCGAGTACTCGGCCGAGGGCACTGTCCCGCCACTCTTCACGTGTAATCAACCCATTAATTTGCAAGCCAAATACGGCATTACATTATTATACACGTTAAAAGGTTTAAATTACTTTGACAATATTTTGCACACACTCAAGAAATGACTATATTTTGTTGACTTTAGTCGTTGTTAACTTTCATAGTTTTAGATTTTTTTTAGAAGAACCCTTAATGCGATACTTCGGTGTCTGTCTGTCTGTCTGTCTGTGTGTCACAGCCAATTACTTGTACTTGACCCAACATACATAGTTTTAAATATCTTCAGATCACCACAAATATTACAACCCCTTCTAGGGGATCAATATACCCCCTCCCCCTTTTCGTCCCCCCAATCTTACACACATCGTTAGCTTGGAATGACAGGTACGTACAACAAGAATTCAAATGAATTACATTAAAACAGGCGCTCTGTCTCTTTCTAATAGTAGAGAGTAAATGAGACAGCATTCATAGAAACAAGATGGAATTGTATTCACGCCTAGTTCAGAATTTCAAGTTCAAAACAGCAAAAGAATTAAAATTTTGAGGATACCTTAGTTAAAAAATTATTTATTTGTTTATTTATAATATCTTTTATCATATAATTTGTCAATTGAAGGTATCATAATGTATTTATTATAATCAATGAATGATTTTATTTTGAAAAGCTGAGCCATTTTGTTTTCCTTGAGAAACAAATTCATTTGGACCCTTGTCGGACTGTAGTTTTTCAGGGTTCCGTGTCATAATAAGAAAAAACCTTTTTGTTAAGAATTAATGGCAATTCTAGTAAAAAGGTTTTTTTCTTACAACACTACTATTGTTTATTTAAAGTTAGTTTTTATTGATTCTTACTTCCGCGCGTCATAATACAAGCCTAAAGTTCTTTTTTATTTATCATTTTATTATTATTATTAAATCATTTATGCTTAACAACCCCCTAAACTATAAACTAAATAATAATTATCATTTCATTTAAAAATTAACCTTTTTTAGCTATTCGATGAGATGTTTAGCATGTAATAAAAAGTGTTTTGTCTCTTTCTGGCCGATGAGTAGCGTAACATGTATAAATGAGACAAAACATAACTACCGCGTAGTTTTAAGTTTTTTTTTTAATAAGTGGCTTAGCAAGGAAATATTATTTTTCGTTATAAAGGACGGATTAGAGACACAAGTTCTATTAACATATTATGAAATTACATAACTGAAATGGAATCACTACTTTACTTCGAAACAATATCATTACAATGATTGTTTGACTGAAAATGCACGTTTTTATGAAATTATTTTTATCACTGGCAATGAACAAATTCGTCTTTCCACCATTTTTATCCACGCTGTGACAAAGGTAGAACATATTAACTGACCCTAAAAATAGTATCGACACTTCCAGATCACGATTTTGCATTGTACCAATCATACGAATATTTATTACACTTAAGAAAACAAATAAAAAAAAAATCAACATTTTATAAATCGATTAAAATTATCACTAAACATAACTATAAAATTTAGGCCAAATTTTGACTTAAACTGCTCTCTTATAATGCCATTTATAGTTTCGATACTTCGTAGGGGCAGTCGAGATACGCTAGACAAAAGCATTGGAAACTCATTTCAGAGAGGTGGAAAGACTATTTATCCACGCGAGGTTGAATCGGCTACAAAATTCTGCTGACATCTCATCCCCCATCCAACTATTCTAGGCCAATCGAGACTATCTCGGTCACTCTTACTACCTACGTTTGTTTAAGTGCGAGAGTGACCGCAATATCCCCCCAGAACAGTCCCCCCCCCTAGTTAAAGGGCCCAGAACAGTCCCCCCTTAGTTAAGGGGCGACATATATGTGATATCGTCCCAAGGGTGGCGGTACAGTGGCTGCTTCATCCGCTTCTGGTCGAGATAATGGCCGACCAGACCAATCGTCCGGCCAAGGACGAAGAGAGCGTTGATTGTGCCCATGCTGATGTAGCTGTTGCCTTCCTCTCTGAGAAAGAGAAGGGTGGATGTTAGAATAGCTCAACTGTTTTTTTAACCAATCGTAGTTGCTAAACAACGGACAACATGGTCAGACTTTAAACCAATACTAAAAAAAAATACTGATACTGATAAAATGACTTAAATATAAAACCAAATATGACTTTATGATAAAACCAATACTGGTATTTTTATTAATTACTGTCTACTTAGGCCAAATCATTCTTAAGCCTATTGCCTTGGTACACTATTAAATAGTAGACTCAATTATTGCCAAGAGGGCAGGCTAAACTATTGTTGGACTCAATTAGTATCAGACCAAACTATTGTTGGACTCCTGCCAGACAAAATTATTGTTGTTTTCAATTAGCGTCAGATACAACTACTGTTGAGCTCAAACACTGACAGACTAAACTTTTTTTGGACTCAATTACTGACAGCTTAAACTATTGTTGGACCAAACTATTGTTTCTCTAAACTATTGTTCAACTAAACACTTACTGCGTGAAGAGCTGGCAGTGTCGGAACATGTCGACCATTGCGGCGGCCACGATGCCGTCCACGTTGAGGATGAGGTTCGGCTTCTTGCGAGTCGTGATTGCTTCTACGTCCAGAGCGTACCTGAGGGGGAATAGTTTGTTATTAAAGTCAAAGTAAAAAAAAAAAAAGTAATAGAAAAAGTCAGACAGTGTCAGTCTAATTCTCAAGGCTTTAATTGACGGATCTAATTTTCCTTTCATAATGATGAGTCTTATGAAAAAGCCTTTATCGGCTTAACATACCCTTTCCTTATAACCCTGTATTGCTTACGTTATCAATCGGCATCACCATTAAGACGTCCTCCATCAAAAATAGGCAAAGCAAACCGCCACCTCCCTGTGGGGCTTACATAATACTTGAATAGCCCCATCTACATTTTGCAATATTACTACACCTTTCTGTTACACCTGCTAGAGTATATTTACCTGGTGACAGGCCAGGCGGGCCAACGTGAGGTCACGTACGCCTTCAGCTCTCGCACGCGCGAGTCGGGGTTGTTTATCGATTTCACTCTGGAATTGAACAAGAACATTATTTTTATAAAACAAAAAACAAAAAACCGACTTCAAAAGACCGACTATTGAGTTATTCATCTATTTGTCGCGCACGTACTTAATGCAAATTTAAGACTTATATGGTTTTCTCATGGATACCATTATCAGAACTGGACTAAATTGAAATGGGACCAAATGGGAAGCGTCAGCTTTCTAATAAAAAAAGAATCATCAAAATCGATTCACCCAGTCAAAAGTTATGAGGTAACAAACATAAAAAAAAAACAGTCGAATTGATAACCTCCTCCTTTTTTGAAGTCGGTTAAAAAGGGGGGGAGGGGTGAGTCTCATATTAAATAACGAGTGTGAAAATGCGTGATGATGTTATTTTAAATTTCGTATTTACACTTAACTAAAGTTTTGATAACACTCATATAAACTGACTAATATAATATGAATATTATTATTATAGCCTCAAATAGTAGATAACAAAAAATAGCAAAATTATTTTGGTATGAAAACTAACCAAGTTTTGTAACATTTTGTCATAAATATACTGGACTACTCGCGGACCTATTCATTCTTTCTAAAATATTACCGAATTTAATCGAAAATATAGTTCAATCTCACGCAAGTTTGCCCCTGATGTGTAACAACAAAAACAATATATGATTTCATACACTCTCCAAGTCTCAAAACTTCAAATCTGTGCGACCAATGGTTTAGGCTGTACGTTGGTCTGAATCTGAATTGGAGGTGTGTATTACTGTGTATGTTATAATCATCACAAAATAAGATGCCCGTTATGACGTTTGTCATTGCGACGTAACTAGTGATGTCACCATACGACTCGGTACTCGATACTCACGATAAATCAATTCAAGTTTGTATGAGTATTCGATCGATTTCATTTTGTATTGTAAAGTACATTGGATTGAGGTTACGATTCGAAAATTTAACTTAAACTTGAATATTATAGGTATATTGAAATGATACGAAATGGTGCGAGAGGTCAATTTGTCTTTAATTTAATATTTTTAGTTACAATAACATTCATTCAATCACAAATAAACAAGAAAAAACGAAAGTGATTGAATCTTCATTCAATAATTTTCTTCGGATGATGAGCCAAAATCGTCAGTTGAGCTATCGTCAGTTCAATAATTAATTGGTTGCAAGTTACAACACTAATATTTGAAAAAAGAAGACTGAGAACGTAACTGTTTTTGAGAGTTTCGTTATAATTTGACATTACATGAAAGTAAAAAAGTATAAAAGTAAAAAATAAAAAGTAAAGTAAAAGTGTAAAAGTATAAAGTTATAAAGTATGCGCGAAAAGAGTTCCAAGTTACATTCTACGGTCTTTCTCAAGTGTCATAACGGGCATCTTATATTGTGACAACTATACCTGTGTCCAATCCCCATGATAAGCTCTCCCTTGGCCCGCTTCTCGTTGACGAACTCCTGGGGATGTTGTCCCTTGTCGTACGCCGCACAGAAGTCTGCCGCCGCGCGGTCCAACGCGCCTCCGAAACGATCGCCCTGGGAGAACAAAAATGGTTTAATACGATACAATAACTCTTTATTTACACCACAAATTACTAAATAGTACGAACACGGGAAAAAAATTTAAACGAAATTCACTAAGAGCGATAGATCGTCGCTTGTTTGCCCACTTGTTATTTTATTTATAAAAAAAGATATCCTTTGAAAGGTAAGACATAATAGAGAAATATAAATATTTAAATATTTATTGGTCTTAATTTTAAATACATTTATTAGTATGAGCCTGTTTTGTCTCAAAACTGAGGATTGTATCAAATATTGAAATCTCCCGACTGCTATGGCTAATGAAAACCACCTTAACCGTGCGTTTCAATGCAAAGCTAAAAATTCCACCTCTACCGACTTCATAATAGGCGTGACGAAAGATTTTAAAATCCTCTTCCATAATGTGAGTACACATTTACTATTTACAAAAAAGCCTTTATTTCGGTAATAAACTTAAGTTTAACGAAGTTTGAAGCCATTTTTCACATAGTTTTTCAACAGTACCCGAAAACAGCTTGCTTGTGTCATGGCGTCGATTTGACGTCACGGCTAGTAAACATGTCATTGTGTCTATGCGTGATGAGCGGCGGATGACCTGAGTTCACTTAGGCGTGACGTCATACGCTGTGATTGTTGTTTCTGACAAGATGGCCGATTGCTGTATTTTAATGTTTTAATTTATTGAAAATGTTAAGAATCTGTTTTTTAAAAATAAAACTAAACATGTGTTTTAAATTTTTTAATCTGGCTAGTCCCCTGAAAGCATTGAATCGGCGATTTTTTGATACTGTCGTCATGCCTATTCGATACACTCTGGCATCCTTCACCCCCGTCCTCGTCCACATGGCATTGTAAAACCACGACCCTTTTTTGACGACAAGGGTTCGAAATCATCAAAACATACCCCTTGTAAGGGGTGAATCTACCAAAAACACCTTTTACTACCCTCCTCATAATACTCACAATAGTAAGCAGCCCGCTGACCACGCTCGAGATGAGGTCCTTCCCCGCGCGAGCCGTGACCATGGTGTTGTGCGCCCCCGAGACGGCGGGCCCGTGGTCGGCGGTCACGATGAGGACGAGCTCGAAGAAACGCGCCGCCCATTCGGGGAGCTCGCGTTGGAACCTGACCAGAAATTAGTATAATCCTTTGACATTCGATTTAATTTCCTTAATTTTATAATTGACATGTACCAATCCCAATAATTCGCTTTTAATTTTTATCCGTAAAATAAATTTTTTAATGTTTTAGTTTTTAATTTGCATTTCTTGGAACTGATATGTGTGTAATATGGACCTGGTCTGAAATAAATGATTATTATTATTATTATAATGATTAATCAAGGAACAATAGGTAATTTAATTTGTATTTTAAACGGTTTTATTGAAAAGAAAGATAATAATGATGTAGTTAATGTACTACTACATTTTTTTTAGTAAACGTTTCACACGCACAGCTCCCCGCTAGATTACCCTGTTGAGATGCCATGATAGATATGTACACTGACCACAGTAAGCTGATGGTTCCCCCGACCCCCAGCCCCCGCTCCAGCACCTGGCTGATGGGCACCCCGCAGTAGCTGAGCTCGTGGCCGCGCTCGTCGCAGATCGTGCTGATAAACGCGGCCGGCTTGCGGATCAGGCCGAGTTTCTACAACAAAAGTTGACAAATAAATACACGTTTCACACTCATAGCTCCCCACTAGAATACCCTGTGTCGGGGATGCCATGGAACACAAAGACAAGGACAAAGGACGGGTTAGAAAGTCAGTCGTTCAAACAAATAAGCACCGTTAATCTCCGGCCGTTTTTTTTTTTTCTATGTAATTGAGTGACGAGACGAGCAAATCGCTCGCCTGATGTTAAACGTCACGTTTGCCCATAACAGGTCTGCGCCACCCAGAATTTTGAACTCGCAGAATTCAAGACCCTGCGCGGCTCAGCACTGCGCTCGTCACCCTAAGATATAAGTTGTTTAATCTCCCATTTGCCCTGTAATTTCACTGGAAACAATGCCCTTCCAACCGGAACACAGTATTGTTTGCACATTACTGCTTGGCGGTGGAATAGCTGGCAAAGGTGTGGTACTTCCCCAGGCGGGCTCTGCAAAAGAGCCGTACCACTACATGGTAATACATAAATATGTAACCAAGTAAATTTTAAGAAATATTTTTGGAAATTAGCTTTCATTGCATTGTCATTGGAGTTACACAGGTATACCGAATTTCAGCTCAATCGGACATCGGGAAGTGGTTCTAAATTGACTTGCAAGATTTGACCAAAACATACTAAGACGGCAAGTTAAATAAAAGCTTGTAAAATATATCGTATAGCATTACAAACATACATACTTTACAACTTTTATATTAGTATAAATGTAGATGGAATAAATTAAAGAATTATTAAGAAACAAGAACATTATTTTTACAAAACAAAAAACAAAAACCGACTTCAAAAGACCGACTATTGAGTTATTCATCTATTTGTCGCGCACGTACTTAATGCAAATTTAAGACTTATATGGGTTTCTCATGGATACCATTATCAGAACTGGAATAAATTGAAATGGGACCAAATGGGAAGCGTCAGCTTTCTAATAAAAAAGAATCATCAAAATCGATTCACCCAGTCAAAAGCTATGAGATAACAAACATAAAAAAAAAACATACAGTCGAATTGATAACCTCCTCCTTTTTTGAACTCGGTTAAAAAGAAGATTAGTTATGTCAAAGAAAAAGAAGAAATAATAGACTGAAAATATAACTTACTCTAGCCCAGTCGTAATCCATGGGAACTTTGGGAGGTTCGACCTCTTCCTTGACTATTATCTTGCCTTCCTTCACGAGCCTCTCGTAAACCTGTGAAAAAAATAAACAAACATTTATATTAACACTTTAACTGCGGCTAATAATCCCATGCGCGTGCCTTAAGTGCGGCTAATAGTCAAATGCGTTGTTTTACGCGCCTGGCACGCACAAACGAAAACACAAGGTATGTGTTTTCCGCAGTCAAAGTGTTAACTTTTTGTTGACCGAGCGCAGTTAAGACTCACGAGTCTGGTGGGTTGGTCTGTCGATTGAGTATCGTTAATCCGATCTTTACAATTTTGCAGATTAGTAGTTGATTTCAAATTGATATTTTTAATACAATTATTGATGGCAAGGCAAAAAACCATGAAATGTTTGTGACTTAATTTATAGATGATCCCTGGCTCGCTACAATTTATTGTAATGTTAGATAATTAGGGTAAAAATAATAATTAATTCAATTTAATTAATTTCCTTTAGGGTTCTTTCTCAAAGGGGTTTCAGAATCCTGAAACAATTACAATTAAACGCCAAACGAAACACAACCGCGAGCGCGTCTTTGTAAACTCACCTGATGAAGGTCACCGAATGTGACCGAAACTAGTCGTAATAGACGGCTTAATTTTTACGTGAGTATTCCCGTGTTTAATTATAACAAAAATTACAATTAAGTCCAAAGTCTCAAATTCGTCACCTTTTTCACAGCGTCCCCCAGTCCATCAAACGAGCCGGGCACGGTGACTCCGTAGGCCTCCAAGCCAGCGTTCTTGACGACCGCCTTCTCAACTTGCGACCCGGCGAGAGAACCCGCGTGCCCGAACTGTACTTCTGACGTGAACATGTCTGGAATAAAGTGGGGGGGGGGGGGGGGAGGTTAGATTAGATTAACTACTTTTTTTAAAGCGGTAAAAAGAGATCCAAATAAAACAAAGAGATCGGTAATATGTGTCTTCGAGTGGCGAGTAAATCGGTTTCTTTTAGGCAAGAATGCGTCTCGTTGAATAGAACATGGCATTAATTTACCAAACAAATTCCAAGAAAAAACTAAGATTATGATTATGTATGATAGAGCGGTTTTATCGCTTAAAGCGATTTCTATCGGACAACCTTTGCACGGACAGGACTGAGAAGATTAGGATTTAGTTATTATTTGTGTGTTTGGACTAGAATTGAAGTTATACTAGATGGTCTACTTTTTAAACGACTTCAAAAAAGGAGAAGGTTATCAATTCGTCTGTATGTTTTTTATTTTTTATTATTATTATTTTTTTTTATGTTTGTTACCTCATAACTTTTGACTGGGTGAATCGATTTTGATGATTCTTTTTTTATTAGAAAGCTGACGCTTCCCATTCGGTCCCATTTCAATTTAGTCCAGTTCTGATAATGGTATCCATGAGAAAATCATATAAGTCTTAAATTTGCATTAAGTACGTGCGCGACAAATAGATGAATAACTCAATAGTCGGTCTTTTGAAGTCGGTTTTGTTTTTTGTTTTGTAAAAATAGTGTTCTTGTTACTGTAAAAAATAAGTCCTGGATAAACACACTTTTAGTGATAAGGCCGCCAGTTGTTGCACTACCTATTTTGTTCCTTTTGTTTATCTCGCGAGAGACTGACAATACATATTCTAGCTACGTTCCATCTACGCGTGGATAAAAACGGTAGAAATAGTAGAAATTACGGTGTGAACAAGAACATTATTTTTACAAAACAAAAAACAAAACCGACTTCAAAAGACCGACTATTGAGTTATTCATCTATTTGTCGCGCACGTACTTAATGCAAATTTAAGACTTATATGGGTTTCTCATGGATACCATTATCAGAACTGGACTAAATTGAAATGGGACCAAATAGGAAGCGTCATCTTTCTAATAAAAAAAGAATCATCAAAATCGATTCATCCAGTCAAAAGTTATGAGGTAACAAACATAAAAAAAAAAACATACAGTCGAATTGATAACCTCCTCCTTTTTTGAAGTCGGTTAAAAATGTACATTATTGTTTGACTGGATGACCCGGTGAATCCGAACCGGTAGGAAGTTTTTTTGTAAAATTATATCTTTTTCCTGGGCAAAGATTTCTTGGGTAAAATTATATTTTTTTCCTGCACAAAAGGGAACCTTTTCCCAAGAGTGGCACCAATTGACACCATAGATTTTTTTTGCTTTTTTTCTTACCCGAGCAAGTCCCAATGCACCAGGCCACCATAGGTTTCTTGATGAGTCCATCTCTTATAGCGCGGCACACGTGGTACTCCTCAACTCCTCCGACTTCTCCAAGGAGGACCAGCATCTTGACGTTGGGATCCGCTTCGAATCTGGGAAGAAATAGAAAAAATTGGGGAAAATGTTGAAAATATTACGAAACTGTTGAAAGTTGTTTCGAATATAAAATTGAGGAAAATTGAGGAAAATTGAGAAAACTGCGAAAAATATCTGAAAAATGTTGAGAGTTGCTTCGAATTTAAATCTGGGTAGAAATTAAGAAAAGTTTTGAAAATATCTCGAATGTTAAAAGTTGCTTCGAATCTAAAATTGTGAATAATTGAAGAAAATGTTGAATATCTCGAAATTATTGAAAGTTGAATATTGGGAAAAATGTTGTGAATATCTCGAAATTATTGAATGTTAGGTTGGAATATTGCACTATGTGTCACTGAACCTCTTTGAGTGATTTTATAATTTTATAATTTAAAAATCATATGATGATAGTATGATTTTCATCATAAACATATCTTCTTATATATAAAAATGAATCGCTGTTCGTTAGTCTCGCTAAAACTCTGGAACGGCTGGACCGATTTCGCTAATTTTGATCTTGAAATATTTGTAAAAGTTCAGGGAAGGTTTAAACGGAATAATAAGTAAAGAAAAATACTAAAATCGACAATTTAATTTTCCAATACAAACTGTTCCTACCTGTGAAACACGGGATGTCCGATCTCTTTTGTCTTTTTAGAAATAAAAAATAGTGTCACTTGGTTGTGAAATATTTATAGGTGTGTTCAGAAATTGGTCTGTTTTGTTGTTATTTTTTTGTTTTATTTGCTCTAATACAGGGAAGGTTTGAAAGTAAAAAAAACAGCGGGTGAAACCGCCGGGGGTCAGCTAGTCATAAATAAAAATAACTGTACTAACCTGAGTAAATGGTCAATAAACGTGGTCCCGGGGTATCTATCTCCGCCAATAGCTACACCCTCGGAAACTCCGTCCGCGTACTTGCAGAGAATGTTGTTCAGCTCGTTGCTCATGCCGCCGGAGCGGGACACGTACGCCACGCTGCAACGGGAGAGAGGGAGATGACAATAGTGTATTCAAAGTGTACAATTATTGTTACAATTATTGGACGCAAACAAGATCTAACCCACTGCAAGCCAATATTGAGAAATCGAGACTTTTGTGAAAATAGTGTGCAAAACGTATAGAACTTATAGTTTAAAAAAAAAGTAGTCTAGGTAGTCTTATGTTTTAGCCTGTAGAAAGCTAGAACATTTAATTTAAATTCCTTTTATGTACCTAAGTCAATTTCACTGAAACAGTGGGTTAGTTCTTGTTTGCGTAAATGGGTCCAATTACAATTACACATAAAAAATTAAAATCTAATATATAAAATTCTCGTGTCACAGTTTTCGTTGCCATACTCCTCCGAAACGGCTTGACCGATTTTTATGAAATTTTGTATGCATATTCAGTAGGTCTGAGAATCGGTCAACATCTATTTTTCATCCCCCTAAATGTTAGGGGTAGTCCACCCCTAAATTTTTTCTTTATTTTTTGGACAAAATTTTTTTCTTTATAATGAAGCCACATTATAAAAAAAAAAATTTTTGTCCATTTGTGGCATTAAAAATACATACAACCCTAAATTTTCACCCTTCTATCACCAACCCCTATTAATTTATATGGCAAAACAACGTTTGCCGGGTCAGCTAGTACTCTATATCTTTCCTGTGGTCAAAGTTTACCGCCACCGTTTCTTGTAGCCCTTGTGGCCACGGTCTAGCAACATCCTTTACGACCCTGTGACGACTCGTGCACCATTTTCCTGTTCGACCCTATGGTCCCACAGCCCACTAGACCCCCTTTCTGCGTAGCCCCGCTCACCTGCCCGGCCGGTACAGTTTGCTCTCCACAATATTGTCGATCATGCCGGCTGTGTTACCGATCTTGAAGCAGCCGGGTCGGATGCCGCCCACTGTGGCCGGACCGATTACATTCACCTGCAGAACGAAAGATTACGTTAGTTTAAAAGTTTTAAACTACACTTTACGGGTTGAAATATTTGAAATACGAATCCAATAAAAAAACGTGACAACGTCATAAGAAAATACTGATAGAATGGTTTCATTTTTCAAAAGAAAAATTTAATTTAATTTAATGTAATTTAATTTAATTTAATGTAATTTAATTCAATTTAATTTAATTTAAGTAAGGTACAAAAGTAATTGACAAATAGGAAAATATAATAGAATATAGGAAATCACAATTTCACTCAGAGCGAGGTAACGCCTCATCGAGGTAACGGCACATGCGTCATGTTTTTTCGTGCGTGCAGCCGGCTCCATCGAATTATAAGACGTTGTCACGTCAATAAAACAAAAAAAGTTATGCAAGCCAAAAAGGGCCCATACATCCATTATAAACAACGTTTACCATGAGACCAACCTACAAATCGCAAGAAAAAAAATCAGCTGTTCTAAACATTTTCTCGAATGTCGTTGACATTTTTCTGTGGATCAGCTGATTTCTTTTCTTGCGATTTCTAGGTTTTTAGAGTTGTTTATAATGGTGAGTAGAGTACTATGAGCAATTTTATCATACCCTCTCCTTATAACCATTAATAAGAAGCCGATAAGCTACCTCTAGTGTTCAATTATATAGTAGAAAGAGATAGAAAGACACTCACTCCTCTCGCATCAGCCAGTTTGATGATCTTCCTCGTCATGTTCTCGGGGATACCTTCCGCGATGATCACTATGGTGTTGATTTGAGGATGTTGCATCGCCTGAAAAAACATAAGAAATAAATTTACCTATTCAGAACTAAATTCGCCTACCTAAGGCTAAAATGACCTGCCCGAAGCTAAATTCCATTATTCAGAACTAAATTCAACAACTCAGGATTAAATTTATTTGGCCAGACCTAAATTCAACATCAGAGCTAAATTTACTTGTCTAGAGCTAAATTTACCTTCCAGAAGTAGATTCACCTTACTATGGCTAAATTCACTAAATTTACCTGCCCAGAACTAATTCACCTGGACAGAACTACAATTTTAACTGGCCAAAGCTAAAGTTACCTGTTCAGAAATAAATTCAACAACTTACAACTAAATTCACCGGGCCAGAACTAAAATTTTAACTGTCTAAAGCTAAATTCACCTGGCTACAACTAAATTGAACTACCTACCACTAAATTTACTTGCCCTGAACTAAATTCAACAACCTGCAGCTAAATTTACCTGTCCAGAATTAAATTCAACTACCCAGAACTAAATTTACCTGCATAGAGCTGTCATAGGCAGATCGTAGCGAAGCGAAGTTGACGAGAACAGTCGCTTCTTGGTGCTTACGCATCGCGACATCCATATCGGAGAAAACTGCGAACAAATAACGTTATTAGAACATTAATGAATAAATGCTAAAAGCTGAAGAGTCAGGTACTCATGAAGGGTACAAAGCCGTGGCATCAGCTAGCAGTGTTGCCAACCTCGTCTTTCAAATAAGTGGCTGTGACATATGGACAGACAGACACCGGAGTCTCGTAAAGGTTTATCTCGAAGGAGGATTAGAACCCTAAATACACCGTAACGATTTCCAAACCCGTAGACAAGGTAAAGCAAAAAGCTTTCTAAAATTTTGATAGCTTCCTGAAACCGTAGGTCCAGAGCCAAAACTCTGGCTAATCCGTAGGTTGTTTACTGTCATTGACGACCTGTTTAGCTAAGTGGTAGCATATCCGCCTTTTAAGCTTGAGGTCCCGGGCTCGATTCCCGGCCGGGCAGATGCTTGAATGACGAATTTAAATACCTGTTCTGGGTCTGGGTGTTAGTTGTCCTTGTCTTTGTGTTCCATGGCATCCCCGACACAGGCTATCCTAGTGGGGAGCTATGAGTGTGAATTATTTATAAATAACTTAGCGACCTGCCCCAGCTTTGCACGGGTATGAAATAATGTACTATGTTCTTCTTGGTCGTTACGCTCTTGACAGAGCGGTCGTGGTCGTCATGTAGTATCCTCATCGGCAGCGGCAGATACAATGCGCCTCACGATGTCTCGCCATCTTGCTCTGTTTGCGGTCATTCGAGTGCACTCGTGAACGGGACCGCCCACAGCAGACTTGATTTGATCGGTCCACCTCATGGGCGATCTCCCCCTCGGTCGAATGCCTTCAACCTTGCCCTGGACGACAAGACGCTCTATGGACTGGCTGCCTCGCCTTGAAACGTGTCCAAAGAATGCGAGTATGCGGGATTGTACTATAGCAGATAGACGCTGCTTGATGCCGAGTTCTTGAAGTATCGAGGCATTTGTGCGGAACTCGGTCCATGATACCCCAAGCATTTTTCTCCAGCACCACATCTCTAGAGCATCTATCTTTTTCCTCTCAATCTCTCGCAATGTCCACGTTTCTGCAGCGTACAGGAATATGGGTAAAATAAGAGACCGTACGAGCCTGGTCTTGGTGGCTTTGGTGATGTTCCTGTTCCTCCATATTTACTATGTTACTCAGGGATAATGTAGCATTCTAATGGTCGGTCCAGTAGTTTTTGAGTTTAATCGTAGCAAACATACAAAAATAGAAATCTTTCCTGATAATATTAAGTGAACAATTGTAGCTGAATAGCCTGAATATGAATACGTACCAGGTATGAAAACCTCCTTGTTCCCAAAGTAGTACTTCTGCTTGTGGTCCGCTGTGAAGGGGTACACTATGGCCACCACCGAAGGCTCGGAACGGCGGCTGATGTAGTCGAAGTCCAGCATGCCCTGCGGAGGTATTTGTGAGTCATTTACCGGTCCCAACACAATATATCAGCCCTGTCACCTAACCAAGTTGTAACTCTACAGGGTTATTCATAAAGGGTATGTTAAGCCGAAAATGGCTCGTCGTACTCATCATTATGAACAACTTTTACTATGGGACCAACTCGAAATTCGTGGAAAAAAAAATCAGCTGTTCCATAGAAAAATGTCAATGACACTCGACAAAATGTATGAAACAGCTAATTCTGCTCTGGTCTGGTCCCATAGTAAAAATTGTTCATAATGATGAGTACTATGAGCTCTTTTTGGCTTAGCATACTCTTTATGAATAACCCTGTATTATCGAAACGATATAAAAAAGTAGGATAATGTATGGGAATCTATTTATAGATTCTACTAGCTGACTCGACAGACGTTGTCCTGTCAAAAGCCATTGCGTCAATTCTATGTCAAATGTCATATTGCGTAACTATAGCAACCGTAGTATGTTCATGCTAACTTGTCAATTTATAGTAAAAATTATCAGTATATATATAATTTGCAATAAATTAAAATTGCGACTATAATTTGAGATTTAAACTATCCTATCTCTCAAGTTGGATCGAACTGCACATGGTGTGCGAATTTTATTATAATCGGTTAAGTGGTTTAAGAGTCCAGTAGTGTCGAGTTTGAAGGGCGCCACGTAAAAATCGTAAATCTGCTAAAATACTTAAATTTAGATGACAGGTGTAAAAATTGCAAGTTCGAAGGCACCACCTATCTATTAAATTGAACGGAATTTAAATCGGTTTAGTTCAGCTAAGTTTAATTCACAGATAAATAAAGTTGTAAAAAAATACCGCGAAAGACCGATTTCCGTTCTAGTTTTGTTCAAATTTCTTGATTATCGTTGGATTTCATCCACAGATAATCAAGAAATTTGCTGAATGAAATAGCGAATATTGCTAGCTCTTAACCGATTCTACTATTTAATTTTATTTTTTGTAATTATCTTTCTTCATACATTAATATTTTACAAGAAGTATTCGTGTGTTCTTGAATTAACTATGTTTACGTAATATGTTAATTATCATGTAAAAATGTGTTCTCGGCTTGCACATGGTTCAATTTTTGTAAAATATCACTACGTACAAGAAATTGTTGGATTCATAATAAAGCTTGTTTATTGAAGGCATTCTAAAGTTGATAAATATTTATTGTTTAGTGGTTCACGACAAAAATTTATCAAATGGAATTACTCGATAAAAATGGTAGTTTTTGAATTTTGAAACCTGGCAATCGCTATATCGTACTAGCAGTACGATCTGCGATTGGTTTCATTGTTTTGGATTGCATATACAAATTAGAAGATAATTTAAGAATAGCTTTATTATTTATTAACCGCATCGTGTAATAGCATCGTTGTTGTCCGTGTAAAGTAATTCAAAGATACCTACACAAAGCAAACTATCAAAGCAAGCAAGCTGATGAACTTGTAATTTAACTTCGCACTCAAATAAAGGTAAGCTAATCCCATTAAAGAAGACTTAGCTCCTCGAAGTCCAGAAAATATTCAAGACTATACGTATCCCTTGGATTTACTTGCTATATCAGAAAATAATATTAAACGAACCTTCTACCCTGGGTGACTCATCAATGTTGTGATCTGTGCTTATACTCGTAAGATGTGATGTGATTATCTTTCACTGCTTATACTGAATGTTTTCAATTTTATCGTACCTGCTAGCTAAATGTTATTTTTATTTTCAGTGCAATGAAAATAATAAGAAAACGAAATCCAGTTCAAGATGGTTTAAAATCAAACAAGTTATGACGAAAGAAAGCGCATATGTTAATGTTTTATATACAGAAAAGTTTATTTCGTTCTAAATATTAAAACAAACTATTGAAACAATTCTATTCTCAAGTAACTTCACATACAAGATAGACTTTCGTCGATTGTGCAAGTGCGAATACTGCAGTGCTTTGGGCATATCTCCAGGTACGAGAATTCGATGGAGAGGCTCGTAGTGCAGGACCGTTAAAGGCAAGCACAGTCCCGGTCTGATCACGAACTCAATGGACCAATCTCATAAAAAATGCCACACAGGCCACCGTGCTTCAGTGTGCTCGCGATGCAATCAACCGCCAGGAATGGAGAAACATTCCAAGATGGAGTATCGATGACAGTGAGGAGCCTCCTAGTAACATTACAACCATGACCTTGACCAGTCTACCAAAAGTGAACGACTAATATGAGAAAACGATTAAAACTAAGATTTAAAAAGTTGTTATTTTTTGTACACATTTATACACATTTATTTTAATAAAATTCACAGTAAATTACATTAGCAAGAAATATTTATAAACTGTAGTTTGTAGTGTATTATTCTGTTTCCCTGTAGCAATTATAAGCGCTGGGTCTAAGGTACTAAACCTAGTGCTTTCCGAAATCCTTACCTAGGGTGTTTAAGTTAAAGATATAGGTTAAAAATCCAGACAAGTTTATAGTTATGAAGGTTTTTTATAATTTTTTATATTCAGTTTTAAATAGGCTTGCGTTTGACCGCCATCTCGCCTGATGGTAAGCAATGATGCGGTCTACGATGTAAGGTTTTCAATAGAAACCCACTAAAAACGGCCGAGGTAGATACACTTTTCTTTTACCGATGTTATTCCAAAAATAGTATGTACTTTGATCACTTATAGCGCTGACAGGAAAGACTATTGAGCAATTACAGGTTTTCTTACACTTTTTGTTGTGCTTAACTTTGCAAAGGATTTGTTTTGTAAGACTTGACCAGTCTACCAAGAGTGAAGAGAAGAATATTAAAACTAAGTTTTAAAAAGTTGTTGTTTTTTGTAATACACATTTATTTTAATAAAGTTTAGTTAAAGATATAGGTTAAAAATCCAGACAAGTTTTAAGTTATTAAGGTTTTTCAATAGAAACCCACTAAAAACACCAAAACGGCAGAGGTACACTTTTCTATTACCGATGTTATTCTAAAAATAGTATGTACTTTGATCACATATAGCACTGAACAGGAAAGACTATTGGACAATTACAGGTTTTCATACATTTTTCGTTGTGCTTAACTTTGCAAAGAATTTGTTTTGTAAGTAAAAACACTCAATTACTGGTTTTAAACTCACTTTGAAATTTAACTTTTTTAGGCAGGATTCAAAATGGTGCTTCCTAAGTTTGTTTAAAAATAAACCTTAAACATTTTAAAATGACATAAAAACGTACCTTCAAACTACCGAATCAAGTTATAATTTCTAAATTGAGTAGTTAAGTCGATTTCGTTCATTCGTTTCTTAAAATTGACTTTGACGTTTCTAAATTTCCTAAAGTGGCACCTTCAAACTAGCTTTAGGATTTTTAGAAATTTTACGCGGTTTAACTAGTTTAGAAATTTTAAATGCGCCTTCAAACTCGGCACCATTGAGGACAAACATTGTGACACGAGATTTAAAGATAGTCGGCTTACTGCAAGAAGTCATTAACTGGGAAATCAGTGCCAGGCTGAACACAACTTCGAGTGCGAAAATCGTATATATATACTCGTAGTTTTCATACCTCATGTTTCAATGATATGCAATTTTTTAATATACAAAACTATAAAATTACTTTACTAGTCAAATATTTGTCTATGGATTAAAACTAAAATTATTAGAAAAATAAACCTTTTTTTAACCGACTTCAAAAAAGGAGGAGGTTATCAATTCGACTGTATGTTTTATTTTTATTTTCTTTTTTATTTATTTTTTAATGTTTGTTACCTCATAACTTTTGACTGGGTGAATCGATTTTGATGATTCTTTTTTTATTAGAAAGCTGACGCTTCCCATTCGGTCCCATTTCAATTTAGTCCAGTTCTGATAATGGTATCCATGAGAAAACCATATAAGTCTTAAATTTGCATTAAGTACGTGCGCGACAAATAGACGAATAACTCAATAGTCGGTCTTTTGAAGTCGGTTTTTGTTTTTTGTTTTGTAAAAATAATGTTCTTGTTAAATTATTTAAAAATTCTTGACTTTTTAAAGCGTGTTGTTCTGTTTCTTACCTGAATGGCCCTATTCTGCATCCCCCAAATGATTGCCTTCGTCTTCTCGCTGAAGAGTGACATGACGGTCGAAGTGGCCGTGCCCAGGTCGAGCTTAGTCGGGGCTTGAGAGCAGACCAGGTCCAGGAGTTTGTGGTTCAGCTCCGGGATGTCTAGCTGGGGTTTAGGCTGGAAGGAGGAAAAATAGCTTTCTAATATTCTGAAGGTGAAAGTATGAATTTTTATGCTTGTTATATGTTACTAGCGGCTCGTCCCGGCTTCGCACGGGTGGACACTATTGAAGTTTTAGTAAGGATCCCTAATTTTTTTCAGGTAATAAATATAGCCTATGTCACTTTGGGATAATGTAGCATTCGAATGGTGAAAGAATTATTGAAATCGGTCCAGTAGTTTTTGAGTTTATTCCACACAAACATCCAAAAATACAAATCTTTCCTCTTTATAATATTAGTATAGATGTGTTTTCTTAATGATCACTTTACCTTATGAGGGTAGGAGCGAAGCGAGCGAAATCATTTTTTGTGTTTCAATTTATTTTGGACTGACTGTGAGGTTTCTTATTGATTATTTCAGTTTTGATGGTGTGAGCGAAGCGAGCGAAAATATTTTTTTCGCTTTTCTTCCTTTACCTATCCTTCTTTTTTTGACCAATTTAAAAACTTTTGGACGTAAAAATATTGCGTTTTTTTAACTTACCGCAGCCTGCGGTTTGGGTAACTGATGCGGAGCGTAATCATGAATTTCAGTTTGAAGTCATGTTGGCTTTGGGGCCAAACACGTGTAGAACGATGCTATACATAGATTTTGGACAGTTTGGAAGTTTCTTAGTGATTACTTCACTTTTAGAGGTACGAGCGAAGCGAGCGAAAAAAAATCTTTCACATTTCTTACGTATCTTTCTGTTTGGACCAATTTAAATATGTTTGGAAGTAAAAAATGCTTTATTTACTTACCGCAGCCTGAGGTTTGGGTAGCTGATGCGGTGCGTAGTCCAGTCGATGTTCTTGCGGGATGGAGACCTGCCCTAACGCGAGCCCGACTATCGAGGTCATGTTGGCTTCGGGGCCAAACACGTACAGAGGGATGCGGAGACGGTGGCCCACTTCGCGCATTTGTCTGTGGACAGAAGTTTAAAATTAGACATACATACTTTGACACGACAAAGTATATGGAACAGATCATAATAAGATATTGTATAAATTGTATCTTGGGGCCTGCGGGGCAACCTGGTCCGCGCCCGGCCCCCGCTACCGGTGGTGTAGTGCGCCGCATGCGATGAACGCAAGCAATAAACGAAAACTGCATGCGCACCTATTATGAGGCTGCAGAGGGGGGAATTAACCTGACGGCGTACCGTGTTAGAATGCTTTTAATTTTATAAGTTATCTCTATTCCAAATTTCATTGAATTCCGTCCAGCCCTTTCAGCGTGAAGGAGTAACACACATACTAACAAACTTTCACGTTTATAATAAAAGTAGGATTTTATTTATCTAGTTTAACCCAATATTATTCTAGAAAATAAACAAATACATACCTGAGCCCTTCTTGATAATTCGGCCCGCCTCGCCGGACGAAGATAGTAATATTGTACTGTATGAGAGCGTCCTTGTATGTCTCGATAGCTGTGATGATCCCTCGGAAAGTGTCGGCCACGTTCGTAAAGTTGGCGATACCGCCGCCGATGATCAGGACCTGGTGATCAAGGTCAGTCATCAGAATAAAAACAACATAACAGGGCTCAGAAAAAAAATGTAACAAAAATAAAATTGATTTTCGTGATCATGATGTGATCATATTCGGTAATAGTTTAGATTTACAGCATAAAAACAGACATTGAAATCAGCGCCATCTATCCGTCGATAAGAGGCAACTTTCGTTTAAAGTCTTCTTGCCTTTCCATTGAGCAGCTATTTCCGGCGAGCTGTCATTCTACTCAACGAAACCATATAGGCTAAAAATACAACAATCTTAATTGAAAAACAGCACAAATCGCAACTTTCATTAAAATCACCACCTTGCCACGAAGTTGTTTCTACCAAAATAAAATAAAACCAGCGACTTCTAATGTTAGTCAATGAGAATTTTAGCTATATCGCTCAACGGGAGCTGTACTTCTCAAAAACATAAAAATCTGAAATTGAAAACAGCGCCATCTATCGGCCAATCACCGTCATCTTTCGTTCAAAACCTCAATTTTCGCCCAAAACCTTACCTTTCCATTAGGATGCTTCTCCCTACACATGAGACTGAAGATAGTCTTGGCGTAGTCCGCAGTCTGCGTCTCCGTGGGTGCCCCGGAGTACTCCCCGTAGTTGGCCAGTTCGGCCGCGCCGCCCAGCTCGCAGATGGTGTCGGTGTAGACGACTGAAGCGCCGCCGCCGGCCACCATCGTCCAGATGCGGCCGGATTTGTTGAGGATTGTTAGCTGGGGGCAGATAAAAATAGTCGCAAGTTGAAACAACTTTCCAGCTCAGAAAAATAATTCAAATGTATAATAAAGTTAGGTAGAAAATCTATTTTGTGTAGTTAAAAGTTAGTTTTAAAAACAACCTCATTGGAGTTAGACACGTATACCAAATTTCAGCTTAATCAGACATCAGGAAGTGATTCAAAATTGAGTTGCAAGATTCCACCCGAACAAACATAGTTACATAGATAAAGTTTTGTGCAGTTTAAAAACTGCTTTGTAAACAGCAAAAACACGGAAAGATAAAAGATACCAATCAGTCTGATCATTACAATTTCCGTTTTATTGTTAGTTGTTTGTAGTTGTATCTTGTCATAAATAAAGTTGAACAATTTACCCGAAATCACATTACAATATTACATAATTACCCGTTCCCCGAAATTGTGGTAATAAAAAAAAATTTTTTTTCGCTCGCTTCGCTCACCTTAAGACTTGCCCCGCTCTTCGCATCCAAGTCCGCTATATGCGCTTCCTCCGGATACGCGTCCCTCCCAAAGGGGGGCGGGAAGGCGATATCCCCCCAGTTCTTGGCGCATATAAACTCGGCCGTCTGGTCTAGTTTGGCCGCTAGGTCGAGGAGGTAGATCCGCTCGTTGGTGATCACTATTGGGTTGATCTCCATGTATGTGAAGTAGAGGTCGATGTACACGCGGTAGAGGGAGAGGATGAATGTTGTTAATATTCTGTGGAAGAAATATTATGAGATTTGTAAAATTAGTTCCGATTGAGAATTTAAAAATCATTGTCACAATCAATGAAATCGTTTATGATAACAGAGTTATAAGGAAAAAGTATAAATAAAATTGAAAAATGTCAACAACACTCGACAAAGTGAGAACAGCAATTTTTTTTCGCGATTTTCGGGTCCCTTAGTAAAAGTTGTTCATAATGATGCGTACTAAGAGCTCATTTCGGCTTAGCAAACCCTTTCCTTACAATCCTGTATTAAGCCATCAGTGTTCCACGACAAGGCAAAGGCCTTCCTACCCTCCCTCCACTTTCTACTGAAAGGAGATGCAAAGACAAAAAGTTCATAAATCCCCTTTGCAGGGGATTTCTGCAAACTAAAGCTATAGGTAAAATCATCTAAAAAGGACTCTGGCTGTCAAGCTGCGCAGTTGGCGATTTATGGGTCTATTTGGTGGTTTGAGGTGAGGCGCGGGGCGGGCGGGTCACGCGCTGCATAACAGTGCGCCATTGGTTCGTCAGTCGCGTCAGCCTCAAATTACCATCGCGCACAAAAGTTTTTAGTTACAAAATGGTTTTACATAGAAATATGTTACATGAAATATTTTATTTTAGAAATGAAATATTTTACATGAAATATGTATACGATATTTTACTATATTCTTTCAGAAAAAAAATTAAAATAGTAATATAAAAAATTTGAAATGTTGTCAATTAGATTAAACATTCTATACTGAATCAAACATGTTTTTAATTTTATTTAATGATATTCTATGGAATATATATTTTTCAATCTAAACCTACTAATAACCAATATACGAAGCCGCGAGCGAAAGTTTAGTTCAAAAATAAAACAATAGGCCTAGTACTTTTGTGCACGAGTGCACCCATGCGCGAACCCCCCCCCCCCCCCCCCCCACGTTCTCCCAGAGTTCTTTTTACGTGAATATTATAATACATACCTCCTGGTGGTCGCACTTTTGATGTTTTTCAGCAGAGTGCGGTCAACGTCCTCGCCCGTCGGGAACGTGTCTACGGGTATCTGGAAACAAACAATTGTGTTACAAAAAACTGTGTTTTAAACTTAGCAGCAAGCCGCTTGCGTGATGGTGAGTGCCACAGTTGTGGTAAAGGTACGGTTCCAGGATTTCGTTCAGGGTTGACCAATTTTGTTTCGAAGAATGCGCAAAGCAAAGCGAGCGCGATGTTTATTTTTTTGTGATTCAAATGAAGTGTTTCTGTAGTGATTGTTTAATGTTTTCGCTGACTGACAACCCGTTTCTATTTTGAACTGATTATTTGGAAAACTTAAGTATGAAAATATTGTTATGGTGTGGTGGTGGTGGTGGTCATCATATGCAACCTTTAATCCTCCCACTGCTGGGATACAGGTCTACCCTCGAAGGGTGACTAGGCCATATTCCACCACGCTGGCCAAGTGCGGGTTGGTGGATTCACATACGCCATTGAATTTCTTCTCCGGACATATGCAGGTTTCCTCACGATGTTTTCCTTCACCGAAAAGCCAGTGGTATGTAAATTCGTACATAAGTCCTATAAAGAACTCATTGGTACGAGTCGGGGTTTGAACCCGCCACCTCAAGAATGCGAAGCGGCTGTTCTCCCACTAAGCTACCACGGCTTAGCTAAGCTACCACGTCTTAACTAAGCTACCACGGCTCACGTGGTGGTGGTAGTAGTGCGGTAATCATTTGATTTGTTGGGATGATGGTGGTAGAATAGTGGTGGTAAAATGGTAAGGTAGTGGTAGTAACGAGGTAGTGGAAGGCTGGGAATGGTGAAATGGTGGCTGTAATGGAGTGGTTGTGGTAACATTTAAGTGGTAAAGGAAGTGGTGTATGGTGGTCACTGGTGGTGGTAAGTTACCTCGAGCCTGAGCGCCACCGCGTCCACATCCCCCACGTCGACTCCCCCGAGGTGGTGGAACAGGATGGTGTCGGAGCGCCGACCAGACTGGATGCACAGGTACATTTCCTCGTTCTGGAAGTAACGGGTTTATGTTGAAGGTTTTAACTAGAAGATGGGAGCCGAAATGCTCAAGGAGCAACGCGTGTGCTACTTCTGGGTTTGATGCCATACAAGTTTGTTGAGGGTTTTATGCTATACAAGCTGTTGGGACTGGGACTTTATACCCGTTTGAAGCCCTGAACCAGGGATAGTATAGCTTTCTATTGGTGAAGGAATATTTAAAATCAGACGAGTAGTTTCGTATATTACCTTCTACAAACGTACATACAATAATTCTTTAACGCCTTATAATATTAGTATTATTTAGTATGGAGTAGCTTGTTCGAGATTTCATGGCAGGTGTGGCTCCACCTTCGGCCTGGCTGTTTGACGGCTATAAAACTAATAGCATTTAGGTATCTGCCAGTAGGCCCAGAGCCTCGCTCCGTTATTTTAAGGAGCTTGGTTTGGCTCGGGTGATTTTGCTGGCAAGGGGCTAACGCATCCTTTGCGGGACAACAGTGCGGGACCTATCACCCCCAATATTCGAATAAGAACCTCTCCCTATCACTCACCGCGTCATGCTTAACAAATGGCTCGACGACGAAGTGGCTCAGTTTCCCCACAGCGGCCCCGACTTGCTCTGCTCTTTTTCCCCATGTGCCACATTTTGTGAATATTCCCCACTCTTATTTTATTTAGGCGTCTCATCTCTCTATTTCACTCATTCATCACATTATTGAAAACACAAAACCAAGCTGCATTCACCGGGATTTGAAACCAGAACCTCCTGCACGCCAATCCATTGTACCACCGGCTGACCCACGCGCGCTCCACCTGTCTGCTCCAAAAGTATCTACCACTCACCGCGTCATGCTTCACAAACGGCTCGACGACGAAGTGCCTCAGTTTCCCCACAGCGGCCCCGACCTTCTGCTCCTTGCCCATATGCTCGGACAGCCACCGCCGCACTTCGGCAGCCGTTTTGTTCACACCCACGAGGCCGAGCTTGCCTCGCCGCTTGATCAGCTGGTCGGGTTTTACTACTAGTTGCTGGAATTGAAACGAGACATTTTATTAAAGCACGAGTATGAAATATAGTCTGTGTTACTCGCTAATAATGTAGCTTTATATTGGTGAAAGAGTTTTTTAAATCCGTCCAGTCATTTTTGAGTTTGTTCATTACAAACATACAAAAATAAAAATCTTTCCTTTGTATAACATTCGTATAGAAGTGTAGAAATAGAAGATACACATTTTTTTAATGCAATTGAGTGACGAGACCAGAAAATCGCTCGCCTAATAAACGTCACGTTGCTCGTACTACAGGTCTGCCCCACACAGAATTTTGAACTAATAACAATTCAAGACCCTGCGCGGCACAGCACTGCGCTCGTCACCCTGAGATATAAGATGTTTAATCTCTTATTTGCCCTGACGCATAACTCTTAAGATGTCTCTTTCGCACATTGATATAAAAACACCGAGTGGGCTTAAAAGCCTAAATTGGCTTTTAAAATCATTGAAATAACATACAACTAATAACATTGCAAAGGTTCCGAAAAAAAATAGTTTCATTAACAAAAAATGGTATCTTTTGTTTTGACGATTTTTATGTTTGAAAACTTGTTTGTATCAAAATTATATATTTTTCTGAATCTTTATAATTTTCCGTGTAAATACTGCAGGATTGGCCTTGAATCGTAAACTAGACATACACACAATGTTCGTGAGAGGGGAAGATTAGATAAACAGATAAAGTCTGTCAACAGGCTGTATTGTCTGTGACGTGAATACGGAATACCTAATACATGTTTTTGGTTAGAAGTTATGCTAATACGAGTGTATTCAAGTCGAGAATGAATCGGTTTCTAGCAAGCGTGCTCGATCATAGACTTTATCATCAACAGCCGATTTCCTGCCACTGCTTTACAGGATTATAAAGAAAGGCCGAAAAGGGGTCGTAGTACTCATCATTATGAACCACTTTTACTATGGGACCAACCCGGAATTCGCGAAAAAATCAGTTGTTTCAACGAGTCGAGTTCAGTTGTCGAGTGACATTGACATTTTTCTATGGAACAGCTGATTTTTGTACGTGTACAATACAAATATCAAAAACTGTTTACATTTTGACATTTGTATTCGAAATTATATCCTAAAAAAATCATGTTATTGATCTGTCCCATGAGATGTTATTTACGATACTTCCAAGTGCAATTCCATCGGACTTTTTCACTAGAAACTCGCGCTGATCCTGTTTTTTGGAGGTTTCGGCTTCACCTGCATCTAAGGCAGCACTACGAGTAGGTATATCTTAATTTCTACTTGATCTGAGCTAGTAGTTACCTCCTTGCAGAGCCACGGGTTCTTCCCGATTTCATCTTCCCAAACGGTGCTCTGCTCGAATGTGGCGAACCTGCATGGTACCAGCGCAGTGCCTGGTGCTATGTGCCTGGAAAAAGAAATAACTTATTGAAAAACAACAAAAAAATCAGTTCATTATTGACGGTGTAATCGCGTAACAACCATACAAAAAACAGTCGAATTGAAACCGTCTTCTTTTTGAAGTCGGTTAAAGACATAACATTGTAAAAAAAAAACAGTTTTTTGAAGATGAACTTCCCCGAAGTAGCCCCAAGATCTCATTCACCAGAATAGGGCTGCAGGGCCTACAATGAAATGTCATCCCAAGACAGCGCTTTGTTTCAAATGTCTCTCGCGGTCACCCATCCGAAGACTGACTGTCTTACCAACCCATAACATATTATCCCACCTAGCAACATGTACTTTTTCACGTGACAACGTCTAATAAATCGATGAACGCCGTGAACGCACCAAAAAGTGTCATAATCATAATCAGTTTATTGGTAATACATATTACAGGTCGAACATAAATTAAATAAAAATAATAAATTGTCATTCATAGATAATAATAAATGTCACAGTATAAAAATTAATAATCAAAATTAAAATTAAACATAATCACATTAAATGAATTCATCGTAGCTATAGAACGTCTGCTCGACAAGCCCGTTACGCTCATTGTGACGTCACGATCGGAGTGAGAAAAGTATGCAATCATTTCATCAATGTTTTGTTATGACGTTGTCACGTTAAACTATCGTAGGGCTCTCTTACACGAGCGGCACGACGCCAACGGCAGAGGTAACTGTAGCCGTCGACATCCGTCGGCGGCTGCCGTCGACACGTCGGCGGCAGCAGCCGTCGACCAATGGCGACGCTCGCAGTTGTTTGTGTTTGTAACGTGCCGCGTCCGCCATTTTGTCAGTAGACTGCAGGTAGTCCAGGAGAGCGCACGAGTTGCTGTTTTATAAAATGAGCTCCAACGACAATATTTAATATTTATATATTTAATATTCAATATTTAATACATATTTATTTTATATTAATATTTCTTGAACCCACAATGCACGTGTTTTCTCTTTCGTTTTTGCCGTCGTCGGTGGAGTAAAAGTAGTAACAGTGTTTCTTCTTCGGAATCCATTTTGGTACTGGCTCTTGTACTAAAAGAGTCGACGATGGCTGCCGCAGACCTTCGACGTTAGCATGTCAACTGCTGCCGCCGACGTGTCGACGGCTGCCGCCGACAGATGTCGACGGCTACAGTTGCCTCTGCCGTTGACATCGTGCCGCTCGTGTATTGACATCGTGCCGCTCGTGTAAGAGAGCCCTAAACCGACTTTAGAGACAACCAATTTTATTCAGACTTTTTTGTTTTTAGGGTCCTGAAATATCCTTCGGGGAAGAAACTTTTAGGCGAGACTTCGATGTCTATCTGTTTGGCACAGCCTATTATTTCTCTACTGCTTCTCACTCACGCAAAGTACAAGCAAAACCAAGCTCTATTACCTGTTAATAAGGTCCTTGCCGGCCCCTTCGTATATGGCTTTGGACGACATGATTGTTTTTAGCTGATTTCAGACGCCCCGATTTACGTCATATGGCTGGAGATTTATTCTGAAACAAGAGAGAATCACATTTTAAAATATTATCAGAAACGGTTCAGGCGCAAAATGCCTAATTCTGAAAATGTATAAAGAAGCCAAAAAAATGAATGTCTAAAGAATCATAACAGGATCAAAAGTGAACGCAGCGAGCTAAAAAAAAACAAAATGGCTAAATCTATTAACATTTCATAATTTTTTAACCCCTTTTAGGGGTTGATTTTCCAAAAACTCTTCTTTGTACAACTGTGTGCATCAAGGCACATACAGGGTATGCTAAGCCAAGAAGGGTTCCTAAATATTCATCATTATGAACAACTTTTACTATGGGACCATCCCTGAAATCGAGAAAATGAATCAGCTGTTCCATACATTTTGTCGAGTGTCATTGTCATTTTTCAATGGAACAGCTGATATTTTTCCGCGATTTCAGGGTTGGTCTCTTAACAAAAGTGGTTCTCAATTATGAATACTAGAAGCCCTTTTCGGCTTAGAATAATCTTACTATATAGGGTTATTCATAAAGGGTATGCTAAGCCGAAAAGGGCTCATAGTACTCATCATTACGAACAACTTTTGCTATGGGACCAACCCGAAATTCGCGAAAAAAAAATCAGCTGTTCCATAGAAAAATGTCAATGACACTCGACAAAATGTATGGAACAGCTGATTTTTTTCCGCGATTTCAGTGTTAGTCCCTTAACAAAAGTGGTTCTCAATTATGAATACTAGAAGCCCTTTTCGGCTTAGAATAATCTTACTATATAAGCCTGTATAGATAGATGTAGTTATATCATAGATATAAATCTTAATATATATAAATTACGTGTCACGTTGTTTGTCCGCTATAGACTCCTAAACTACTTAACCGATTTCAATCAAATTTGCACACCGTGTGCAGTTCGATCTAACTTAGGAGATAGGATAGCTCACATCTCAATTTATAGTAAAAAAACATGAAAAATTAGAAAATTTAAAAATACTTAAACCATAATTTAACTTTAGCGCTTTGGACAATGTAAACTTTTTTAATGTAACTTTTGACATTTGACATAGAATTGACGCAATGGCTTTTGACAGGACAACGTCTGTCGAGTCAGCTAGTTATAGTAATAAAGATTAAAACATATTTAAGTAAAGTATTTAATACTGCCATTATTAATGTTATTTTTAATTTTATTTGCTTACTATTAGATTATTAGGATATTAGACTATTAGCTAAAACAGGTGTAAAATTTACTTACACACTGGTACTGTATGTGATCAGCTGTGTAAATAACACATACTTTATAGTTACATTAGGGGCCCTTCATAAATTACGTCAGACGTAATTGGTAGGGGGTCGACTAAGTATGACTAAGGGGTTTTAAGGGGGTTTTTATGTTTTGTGACGTCACATTTAAAATCTTCTTTCTTTATATATTTAAAAATGAATCGCTGTTCGTTTGCCTCGGTAAAACTCGAGAACAGCTGGACCGATTTGAGTAATTCTTTTTTTTTGTTTTGTTCGCTCTAATACAGGGAAGGTTTAAAAGTAAAAAAAAAACAGCGGGTGTAACCGCCGAGTGCAGCTAGTCTTAAATAAATAAGACGCGAACATCACATTTTGTATGTAGGGCTCAGTATCTTCATATAAAAAGTCGTCCATTTGTTGACCCACTTCAGCGTTAAAAGAATTAAGTACTACATAAAAAACAACACTTAAAAACATTGGCACTTTAAATATTGTAATGTAACCTCTTACGTCAAAAAAAAGGTAAAAACCGACTCCGGCGCCAAAACGCGCGCGAACCAGCCACGTAATTGGCGGCTAAATGAAGCGCTCTGATTGGCTGGCGCGAATCGCACGGCATGGCGTGATCGGGTCTCTTTCGCGCGAAACCTGACTGCTGTGTATTCTGTTTTCGAATTATGACCATAAAGACTATTGTTTATTCTATTGAAAGCTTGTTGAATAGAATAAAATTATTGTTGAACCGGCATTTTTTTATTTTAGTAGGTTAATTAACCCAGTAAGTACCTACATTTAATTATGTCTCTAATACAGTGTTATATAGGGTGTGCTAAGCCGAAAAGTGCTCATAGTAAGTACTCATCATTATAAACAATTTTTAGTAAGTATAGGGCCAACCCTGACATCGCGAAAAAATATCAGCTGTTCCATTGGATACATTTTGTCGAGTGTCATTGACATTTTTCTATGGAACAGCTGATTTTTTTCTTAGAGTTTGTCTCTTAGTGAAAGTTGTTCATAATGATGAGTGCTCTGAGCCCTTTTAGCTTACATACTCTTTCTTCTAGCCTATGATATCACTAATATCTGCGCGCGGCTTCGCTCTTAGTCTAGTTTGAGACATTTCTGCTTGGCATATCCTTTCCTTATAACTCTGTAGAGATTATTTATTATCCTTGTAAAACAGAAAAAATTGCAACGGAGAGATATAATTTCAGAATGGCGCGATGACCCATGACTCATGTTAAATATAGCTAACTAATCTTATCGAAAAATTGTTTGCTGTACATATTTATATTAATCTGCTAAATTCTGCGATAACATCTTATGAATGAGTATTGCATAATTTATGAATTATTAAAAAAAGGATGATAAATGGTCGTCAGTTATGTTTTTCGATTTTTCTTACATTTTTGACATACAACAGGATATTTCAAAATATTTTGTAAATAGGCTTTTATTGCATTGTTTTTTTATGCAGTTGCGTGACGGGTCGAGCAAATCGCTCGCCTGATGTTAAACGTCACGATTGCCCATAAACAAGTCTGCGCCACCCAGAATTTTGAACTCTTTAAATTCAAGACCCTGCGCGGCACAGCACTGCGCTCGTCACCCTGAGATATAAGTTGTTTAATCTCCCATTTGCCCTGTAATTTCACTGGAAACAATGCCCTTCCAACCGGAACACAGTAATGTTTGCGCATTACTGCTTAGCGGTAGAATAATCGGCAAAGGCGTGGTCCTTCCCCAGGCGGGCTCTGCAAAAGAGCCCTACCACTACAGTGGCAAAGGTGTACCGAATTTCAGCTCAATCGGACATCGGGAAGTGGTTCCAAATTTAGTCGCAAGATTCGATCCACACAGCTGCACAGTATTCACATTACATTTAAATAACATTTACTGAAGCGAGATTTTATCTTGTATCTTTGATTTTATCTTTACCTCAACTAACAACAGAGTGATAAGAAATAATGACAGCCATCATTATCATCAATCTACGCATCATTGCCAGATGTTAATCAGTAAATCACTATCAGGTTTACTTTATTATTTTTATGCCATAGGTGGCAGGAAAGCAAACGGGCCGCCTGATGGTAAGCGATCACCGTCGCCTATGGATATCTGTAACACTGGAGGCGTCACAGATACGCTCTGCCGACCTTTTAAGATTCTATTAACAGCCCTTTTGAAGAACCCAATATTGTAGCCAATATTGCTATATGCTATAGGTAGTAAACAAGCATATGGTTTCCGTTTTACCCTATGGGCATGGAACTCTAACACTTTGACTGCGGCGAATAATCACATGCGCTTGCCTTAGGTGCGGCTAATAGTCAAATGCGTTGTATTACGCGCCTGGCGTGTGTAGCCGTCGCACAAAGGAAAACACAAGGTATGTGTTTCCCGCAGTCAAAGTGCTGAAAAAGATAAAATTCGGCAACACAGCATAGCATATTAGCTCTATACTGACCTTCAAAGGTCATTGTGACAGGAAAACTCCGACACGAATCAAGATCAAGGCTAAATCTGACAGCAAAAGACTCGCGCACACCGCACCGCACAACAAAGATCCTCCTGCATCACTTTCGTATAGTACCTATAAATATTGCACATCGACCTTTGGAAAGAGACAATCGGCTAATTTCGGCTTCGTAGAGAATTATCTCTGTCGCACACTACCTATATGACGTTTTGTCAGTCGTTGTTCAAGTGCGACAAAGATAATGCTCTACGAAGCCGAAATTAACCGATTGTCTCTTTCCAAAGGTAGATGTGCAATATTTATAGCCGGGTACTAGGCCCAAGTTTGAAGGCATTTTAAGACAGATCTAAACTAACTAAAAATATATCTGTCTTTATCATTGCAAGCCATTAGACAAGGATGCCAATAGTTTTAGAAAATTTAGATCTGTCTTAAAAAGCCTTCAAACTTGGGCCTACTGTACATTTATGAACTATCGCACAGTACGGGCCGCAGCGCAAGAATTTGTATTGAAATGCTGCTGCGGTGCGGTGCGGCCCGCCTAGGGCATGCAAACCGGTTACTCGAGTAACCGAAAAAACCGAGTAACCGGCTGTTTTAAAAACCGGTTTTTAAAGATTTAAAAACCGGTTTTTTCGGGTTTTTCGAGTTTTTACATTCATAATGTAAAACTACCACCAAGACATTAATACAGGATCAAGTTACCGTTTCCCAACTCTATTGATCAAATAAATTGATTAGCTGACAACAATACTTACTTATTAGGTATTAGAAAGCAATATATGTATTAGTAGGCTTTGGTTTGACGTTGTTGTATGAGTTATTGAGTGCCGATGAGTAAAGCGCTGCTAAGCTAATGCGGCGATCTTTACGGGGAATGCCCGCGCGCCACTCGCGCAACTCGCGTCGCCCGCACTTCCCGCGCCAGCCGCGCACAACGTCACCATTTTATTTGTCAAGCAGTCTCACTCAGTCAAGTGAAGGAAACAGACGCGCTTATGATGCGCACGTATTTGTGTTTTTGAAGTTTTTTCACAATCTAAATATTTTCTACCACAAAATATGTATTTACAAGTTTTTATTTAGCTTGCCCTGTTTGTTGTTGATGTTGTTCTGGTTCGTTAGGTCAAATCTTGTAACTAAATTATGAACCACTTCCCGACGGCAGTTCCACATATCTGCCCCGCCCAGCCCCGCCCCCGTCGTTGAGGTCGGAGGTCGTTGTTTTTGCTCCGTGTATTTTTTATTTGTAAAATTAGAAATGTCTGATAAATCAACCGAATTTGCTGTGCGCGAGTTAACTAAATTAGTGCACTCCATGCAGGATCGAATTATATCCTTGGAGAAGTTAGTGCTTGATCAAAATAAGCTAATTAAACAACTCGCGAGTGGTCATCAAGATTCGAGATCAGTGGTAAAAACTGTTGGAATTACTGAGAACGAGGGTAGGAGCGCTCCGAGTACGGTGCAATTGGCTGCACGGCCGATACGTGAGGCGCATGTTCGGGCTTCAGCGGCGCTCGTCGCTGCCGGTCGGAAGACCAGAGCAGGACGCAACGTATCGCCTCTTCCCGCACGGATCGAGGCCGAGTCATCGACGCCGGCGGCGAGCCGCAGCGCGCCCCCCACCCCTACTGCATCACTGCCATTGCCTGTCGCGCCGCCACGAGTGACGCTGCAAGTCGCATCGATGAATGGGACCGCGGAACCAATGGCGGTGATTCATCAGCAACCCGAGTCGGATGATAATACCGGGGGGTGGAATGAAGTTAGTCGTCGTCCTCGTCGGGCTCCTGGCAGCGTGATTCGTGGGACGGCCGCTCCGGGCTCCACTGCCTGCACTATCGTGGCGGCTGAGCGGAAATCTTATTTACACTTGTACTATGTACATATCGATACGACGGCCGAACAAGTTTTGGCCCATCTAAACAATATTTGCGCGGGTAATAAATGCGCCGTAACGGCTCTGAAGTCTAGAGGAGATTACGCTTCATTTAAGCTGACCGTACCGAGCAAGGACGTCGAGAAGTACCTATCTCCGGAACACTGGGCGGAGGATGTGTATATAAAACCGTGGCATAGTGGATTTCGCAAACAACAAAAAGCCGAATAAAAAACCAAAATCTAGGTATTACGCATTCTTCTATCAGAACGTGAGGGGTCTTCGTACCAAGCTAGATCCTGCCAAGCGGACAATACTATCTTTGCCAGCTGATGTTTACGCGCTCACTGAGACATTCTTGGTATCGGGTGTTTACGACGGCGAGTTGTTCCCCGGCGGCTACACCGTGGCGCGGCACGACCGTGCGCGCGACCGCGGCTGGGGCGGTGTGCTGCTGGCAGCGCGCGACTCGCTCAATATGCAGCAGATACTTGACGTCGACGGCTACTCAGACGAGATTGAAATCGTGATCGCGTTACTTACTTTACAGTATAAAAAGATTGTTTGTTGTGTTGTGTATATTCCACCGCATTCGTCAGAAGATCAGTATTCTAATACATTCAGTGTGCTGGAAAATGTGTTAGCTAAGTTTCCCAAATTGGATACTATAATATTAGGTGATTTTAATTTGAACTCATGCAATCAGAATATTCGTATGCACTATGAATCTATTGTCTCATCTTGTAAATTAATACAACACAATACTATTGCCAATAAATGCGATGGAATTTTAGATCTTGTGTTGAGCAATCAGGGCAGTGAATGGATCGAGGTGAGTGGCGACACGGAGCCCTTGGTACCCGATAGGGTGGATGGTTATCATCCGCCACTATTGGTGAGCGTGCGCAGCGCGCGGCAACCGCGGCCGCGGGATGGCGCCTCACGTGCTCGTCTGCCGAGCCCGGACCGCGATCATAGTGTACCGCGCGAGTGGAATTTCCGTAAAGCCGATTTTCTGTCGTTATATTCTGCCATTGCCGCTATTGATTGGGATGAGATATACTTACAAACAGACGTAGATATGGCGGTGAGTATTTTTTATAATCTGTTAGAAACCTGCTTCGAAGGTTCTGTTCCCCGTAAGCGCCCATTTAATTCTAATTCACGATATGAGTATCCTACGTGGTTTACCGCAGAGATAATTAATAATATAAAAAATAAGCACTTTCATTTAAAAAGATTTAGAGAACAGGGTAAGCAGTTTAATTGGGAAATGTTTAAATTTTTTAGAGGAAAGGTAAAGTCTCTTATTGATGCGTCTTACGGTAAATACATACTCCAAACTGAGGCAGATATTAAGGATAACCCGAGACAATTTTGGAAATATATTAAGGATCAACAAGCAACCCGTCAGTCCAGTTGTGAATTTGAATATGCCGGTGATACTGTTTCTGGTTCTGATGCTGCGAATGCCTTCGCCACCTATTTCAAATCGGTATTTTTGACGGACACTCCGACCCTGTCTCCTGAGGTAGCGGAGCGCGAGGCGGCGTCCTCGCTGTGCTCTTCTCGTATCGCGGTAGATAGTGTCGGTCCGCGCGATTTGTTATGGGCAGTTCGACGGTTGAAGGCTCGCTCGGCGACGGGCCCGGATGGAGTGCCACCGTATATTGTCAAGGATTCCTATGACATTTTAAAGGAACCTCTATTATTTATATTTAATCTGGCTCTGAGCACCACAACTTACCCATCGCAGTGGAAGGTGTCCAGAGTCACTCCTATACCTAAGGATGGATCTAGATCGAAAATAGAGAACTATAGGCCCATAGCTGTCTTGTCGGCGCTCGGCAAAGTGTTTGAGTCAGTTCTGAACCGGGATATCACCAGGCAGGTCAGAGCGCAGCTGAGCGATGCTCAGCATGGTTTCAGGGCAAGTAGGTCCACTGCCACTAACCACATAAATTTTGTGGACTACGCTGTTGCAGAAATGGACAATAGCAAGCAGGTCGATGCGGCTTACTTTGATTTTAAAAAAGCGTTCGATCGAGTTCATAACGACGAACTGCTTAGAAAGTTTTCAAAAGTAGGATTTACCCCTAACTTGCTGAAATTTTTTTCCAGCTATTTTTCAAATCGGCAACAATATGTGCAGCTATCGGACTACCGCTCAGATTTGTATATGACCTGCTCTGGTGTGAGTCAAGGTAGCACACTGGGTCCGACCCAATTCACGGTTATGGTCAACGACTTGCCGAGTGTCGTCAGGACAGCTAGGTGTCTCATGTTTGCTGACGATTTAAAGCTTTTCTTGGGTGTAGAAACTGATGCAGATTGCGAGGCGCTGCAGAGGGACATCGATAGTGTTGTAGCGTGGAGTGAACGGAATCATCTCGAGTTTAATGCGTCTAAATGCAAAACTATAACTTTTACTCGTGCCCGTTCACCAATTGTATACCCCTACAATATTGACGGTGCCCCTCTGGAGCGTGTGCAACGTATACGTGATCTTGGTTTGACTCTGGACACTGAACTTACGTTTAACGACCACATTGTCGACGTGTGTAACCGTGCTCACAAGTCACTAGGTTTTGTTATGCGGCAGTCTAGGTGTTTTCAGAGTAGGAGCACCATTGTCTCTCTCTACTATGCGTTTGTACGGAGTAAACTGGAATACAACTCCATAATCTGGGACCCCCACGAAGACAAGTACAAGCTCATGGTAGAAAGAGTGCAACGGCGGTTTGCTCGATTTCTGTACAGCAAGCTGTATGGATATTATCCGTATTTGTATCCGTCCCTTTTCGTGGCGGCAATGGTGGGTATAGATACCTTGGAGCTCAGGCGCAAGTGTGCTATAATGGTGCACTTTTACCTGTTGCTCCACAACAGGATTGATAACCCCTCCACTCTGTCGCGTCTCGGCCTCGTCACTCCGGAGCGGGTTCTCAGGCCGCACGTGCGGCGCCTGCTGGCGGCTCCGTGGTCGCGCACGCGCACGTCCCAGTATGCTCCCACGGCCCAAGCCATCTCTTTACTTAACGCCCTGCTCGCTCAACAACCAGATATTGATATTTTTGTAATTAAGTTTTGTGTGTTTGTAAATGTTTGCATCAATTATTTAAGTTATTTAAATCATTAATTAATCTATAATTTAATTTTGACATTTTTCTTCTTTTGTTTTAAATGTGTACTATCAATTCATTCATTATTATTTACAACTTGACATTATTCTATTTTATTTTATATTATTTTGGATTGTTATTGTTATTTTGTTATTATTTTTATTTGAATATTATTTTCTGTTATTTCGTAGTCTGCACTTATTGTATAATATAATTCATTTTTTTTTTGTTTTTGAAATGTATTTCATGGTGTATGTAACCTATCGCACGCCTTGGCTTTGCTGTAAGTGCGATAAGTAATTAATTATAAATAAATAAATATCCCTACTGATCTATCCCTACTGGTAGAGAAGAATGGTTTTTTTTCCACCTATTACTACTAGGGGGGAAGCGTGGATATTTTACTTCCACGTATTTCTACTATGATCAAATTGATCAAGTACCAATAGGAAAAAAAATGAAAAGAAAAAAATTTAAAAAGGAATTAGATTTATTTTATTGTATAGGTTTTGGATTTAATAATTAGTTTCTGATAAGAAATCAGTAGTAATGTAGGTAATATTACATTTTAACTTAACATATCTAAAAATAATATGTCCAACAGTGATCTCTCCTGTGATCAGTTGCATTTGTACATTTTGTATCACGTAATCACGGGTCACACACTCTTCCTCTCTCTTTTTTGGTGGATTCAGTTTCAGCACGTTCCTGATGGACTTAATGCGATTCTTTTGAACCACGGATTGGCTGTATAATAATTTTAATAATATGTATAAACTTGGTTTCCGGTAATATTTTAATTATTTTAATTTATAGCCATCTTCTTTCTCGAGTTTCATGTTTTGTTTTAATATAGCTAAATCAACAACCATTAGAATACCTCATTCAGTAGAACCTCGAAAATTTAAAGAACAAGGGAAATGTTAAATAATTTAAATAATCGAGTTTGTAACTTACTAAGGGTTTGAGTTAGAGAGGTTTTAACGATTCATACTTTTACTTATTAGAGGCTCGCTTATTGTAGGCTTGTTACTTAGATTTATTCGTGAGTGAGTATAGTGTACTTAAACCAAATGTTACCTGATTGATCTCGAAAATATAGTCAAGGAACAAGATTTCGAAAATAAACACATATTTTAACTACATTTCAGCCTTTTTTTACTAAACACACTAATATAATATATATTTTAAGCCCAAATAAAAAAAAACTCGAAAAACCCGAAAAAACCGGTTTTCAAAATTGAAAACCCGAAAAAACCGGGTTTTAAAAACTGTCGGGTTTTGCATGCCCTAGGCCCGCCTCGCCGACACGAACCAAGATCAAGGTCAAATCTGACAGTAAAGCGGTTGAGAAGCAATGTTTTTGCAGTGACTTGACAAGAACGATTTGCTTAAACAATATCGTATACATGTAAGGAAGAGGATGCTAAGCCGAAACGGACTCACCGTAAACTTATGAACAACTATAGGACCAATCCGGAAATCGAGAAAAAAAGTCAGCTGTTCTTTACATTTTGTCGAGTGTAGGGTTACCAGATGAAAAAATCAAAAGACCGGAGAAAAGGCCTGATTTCCATGAAAAAGTCCTGAGATTTTATACAGTTTGAGAATTTTCTTTCAAAAACGTATTATGTATTATCGTTTTATACACTACGGATCTAGCTCATGCGTTGCAACTTGCACACCGCACTCAAAGCGGCGGGGCGGGGGGTGGCAGCAGCACCGCCCGTCGCTACGCACGCAATTAAAGATACATATCTTTAAAATGTAACCTGTGTTTTATGGAAAATCCTGAGATTTGCAAAATCCGGCCGAAATCCTGAGAAAGTCGATAAAAATCCTGAAATCTCAGGACAAATCCTGAGACATGATAACCCTAGTCGAGTGTCATTACTTTTTTGTGTTTCGCGAATTCCGGGTTGGTCCCATAGTAAAAATTGTTCATAATGATGAGAACTATGAGCCCTTTTCGGATTAGCATACCCTTTCCTTATAACTCTGTATTATTGCGTAAGTCTTTTTTGTTAACTGTATGTTTCCACATTGGTATTCGTATTAATTTGCTTAAACTGTGCGACGAGAAATAACATTTTGCTGATTTTACCTTGAGTAATGATTTAGGCTTTTTTACCCCCGATGCAAGAACGACGCGGTGTTAGTTTGACGTGTCTCCGTGTGTGCGTCTGTCTGTGACATCGGAGCTCCCGAACGGATGAACTGATTTTGATTTGATTTTTGTTTGAAAGGAGAATTAGTCGGGAGTGTTCTTAACTTCTTAGCTGTTTGATAAAATTAATTCAGCCGTTTTAACGTTTGGGGTATTTAAAATTTGATTTATTTGTTTTATTGTAATTTTTTTTTTTGAGTGAGTTTTAATTGAGTGACGAGACGAGCAAATCGCTCGCCTTAATTTAAACGTCACGTTTGCCCATAACAGGTCTGCGCCACCCAGAATATTGAACTCGCAGAATTCAAGACCCTGCACGACACAGGACTGCGCTCGTCACCCTGAGATATAAGTTGTTTAATCTTCTATTTGCCCTATAATTTCACTAGAAACAATGCCCTTCCAACCGGAACACAGTAATGTTTGCACATTACTTCTTGGCGGTGGAATAACTGGCAAAGGTGTGGTACTTCCCTACTTCCCCAGGCGGGCTCTGCAAAAGAGCCCTACCACCAATCTTTTGTCTAATGTCTGAAAATAAATAAATCGTCTTAGTTCAATTAAAAGTATATCAGTCCAGTTTCACTTTCACCTTCTTTCACTCGGCGTTCGTTCACTCAACAAGGACACACTCTTCTTTTTGGATGAGAACAAACGAGACAGCATCATTGTTACGTCAAACTGACATAAGACTAATTAAGTCCCTCCCTTAATTACCAATGCATGGTTTATGGGGCTATAAGCAAAGGAAAAAATCAGCTGTTCCATATATTTTGTCGAGTGTCGTTGACATTTTTCTATCGAAAAGCTGATCTTTTTTTCGCGAATTCCGGGTTGGTCCCATAGTAAAAGTTGTTCTTAATGATGAGTATTATGACCTCTTTTGGGTTACCCTTTCCCTTTAACTCTGTATTACGAAAATATGCATGATCACCAGATTTTAGACAAAATATGCAATAATGAAAATGGGACAAATATACGAGTACAATTGCGTATTTAATATGCAAATGCATATAATCCGGTCCCTAGAAATTATCAACCAGCTCTTTATTGCAGATTTTTGACGTGACGTCTAATAAATCGATTAACGCGGTTGCACGCACGAAAAAGTCTCGTTACGCTCATTGTGACGTCACGATCGGAGCGAGAAAAGTATGCAATCATTTCATCAATGTTTGGTTATGACGTTGGCACGTTAAACTATCGTCCGTTAGGCAGCGGTCCGACCGCCGCCGACGATGAACGAGAAACGAGTAGAACTAGAAACTATAAACGAGTTGGCGATCAGCGGGAAGCGAGTGTGTAGTTTCGATAGTTTTGTCGCCGGGCTATAAGCGACTGTGCAAGTGCGACGAGCGATTACTCGCGCCACTCGCTCGCGGTTGCTCAGTCTGTACTGTAAAGAAAAGATCACTGTAAAGAAATGATCAAGCGAGCGAGCATCGCTGAACGAGTATCGCTGAGCGAGTTTATTTTTGAAAGCTCGTCGCTCAGCGACAAAACTAGTAAAGCGAGTCGTCGCCGGCAGTGTGAACAGTCAGAGAGCACCTTTTAATATATGCATCTCTTTCGTTTACACTGAAAGTACATTTATTGTACGTTTCTTGAGAGAGAAAATCTCCGGTAGTTAGTCGTTTTCTCGCCGGGCGGCGGTCGGACCACTGCCTTAACCGACTTTACGGACAACCAAGTTTTTACAAGCTTTTATTTGACTCTCCGTGTGTGTTTGAAAGTTTGAGTGGATCAAATCTCGAAGTTAAATTAGAACCACTTACCGATGTCCGATTGAGCTGATATTTGGTATACCTGTGTAACATATTTGGTATACCTGTGTAACTCCACTGGAAACAATGAAAACCAACGAATCTAGTAACTGTAGGTACCGTAAAACGGGGTGACTTTGAGATCTAGGGCGACTTTGATGATTAGGTACTCAAAAATTTTGCCTTTTTAATTTTTTCTCCGAAATGTGCATCGGTTTCATTTTTTTGTCACGTTGGCACTACCAGAATATCAGCCATATTTTTTCATAGCGTCGAGACATGAATACAGGGTTATTCATAAAGGGTATGCTAAGCCGAAAAGGGCTCATAGTACTCATCATTGTGAACAACTTTTACTATGGGACCAACTCGAAATTCGTGAAAAAAAAATCAGCTGTTCCATATAAAAATGTCAATGACACTAGACAAAATGTATATAGAACAACTGATTTTGTTTTCGCGAATTTCGAGTTGCTCCTATAGTAAAAGTTGTTCATTATGATGAGTACTATGAGCCCTTTTCGGCTTAGCATATCCTTTATGAATAACCCTGTACAGTTTAAACTATTAAAAAATAAATTTGCAAGCTAATACCGAATTTTAGCAAAAAAAATATTCTTCGCCGGGTCGACTATCAATATCAATGAAAAAAACCGGTAGCATCAAAGTAGCACCATTCTCAATTTAAAATTAATAGAGCAGTTTTTTTTATGTAATAACTAAAAGTCGACGATTTTTTTAAAGAAACGCACTTATAGTATTTAAGCAGTCGCTAAAACAGTGTTTTTTATACATTTTAAAAGTTAATTTTGTAACAAGTACCCCGATTTTAATTACAAAATTAATCAAAGCCACCCGGTTTTACTGTACATTATTATGAGAACCTATTGCCTAGACAAACCCGACTGGGTTTTAAGGCTATTTTTGTTTAAAATATACGGTTACAAAAAAAATCAATGCAATAAAATTTTAATTAAAAAAATATTATTATACTTTTATCATTTGTGAACTAAGATCCTCTTAAATATTTCGATATCACATCTGCCTGTTATTCTTACCTATAAAAACTCTCGGGCAGTTTTCTTGTAGGTCCTTCCCGTTCGGATGCCCAAAACAGACTGACTACAGCTTGCATCAGACGTCGCTTATAACCCCAAAAGAGCTGAGATAATTTTGATTATTTCACAATGTTTCTTTAGATTGGTAGCGGGTGTTTTATCGAAATCAAAACAGATAATTATTAAACATTATCAACAGTTTGTTTTAGAAGTGATTTAAGTGATGACGCTCTTATGTGATTCTGGGCCAATCGCATAGTAACAAGTCTTGGCGTCAGGTGTTGGATTTCATCAGGGTTATTCATAGAGGGTATGCTAAGCCGAAAAGGGCTCATAGTACTCAGATTTTGAACAACTTTTACTATGGAACCAACTCGAAATTCGCGAAAAAAAATATCAGCTGTTCCATAGAAAAATGTCAATGACACTCAACAAAATGTATGGAACAGTTGTTTTTTTTTGCGAATTCTGGGTTGGTCCCATACTAAAAGTTCTTCATAATGATGAGAACTATGAGCCCTTTTCGGCTTAGCATACCCTTTGTGAATAACCCTGTATAGTACGGGTCATAGACAAGTTGTTTTTTCACCGTATTTACCTACGCGTGTTTTTAAATTAGATGGAACAAAGATTTTTTTAGTTTAGACGTGACAAGAGAAAGAGTATGGATGTTTGTCACTTTATCGCGGAATAAAAACGGGGGACAGATTATTTTTCCAAGGCCTAGGCAGGACACCAGAGCTGGCCATCCAGCCACGAGCTTATTTAACTGACACTTATCAATGGACTGCTCAACTTATGGACAGCAGCATGGCAGCTGTTAGATACACCAACAACAAAAAAGAGACTGAAGATCGCAACAGACCAAATAAATAAATAAACGTTTCATACTCATAGCTCCCCACTAGGAATAAATCCTGTGTCGGGGATGCCATGGAACACACACAAAGACAAGGACAACTAACACCCAGACCCAGAACAGATATAAATGCCGCAGAGAGGCCACCTCCACAAGTGCCGCTGCACAAATTCCCCTGGGGCCAAAGCGTCTGGCGCCCAGCCTAGCCACCCCGAGGCCAACTCTCACCACAACCGAAAAGATGGTGAAAGAACCTTGATGATGAGACTGAAGAGGCTTAATTTTGCAAAGGCGCAGAGATGGAAATAAAGAGGAAATATAGTCGCTATGAATATGTTTGTTTGTCACTTATGGTGTGAACTGTGAACAATAAAGAGTTTATCTATCTATCTCATACACGACAGAAACACGCAGAAACTTCTGCTCGTAGCTGCCGATTGCAGATTGTGGAAGAAAATGTGAAAAGAACCATTGGACAGTTTCACAATTCCAAAGTCGGCATTTCGTGAAGTTTGAACTTTGAAGTGTACTTCAATCAAAAGATTATCAACCTTAAATGTATTTTGATTGTCTTCACTAATCCGTGCGAGTAATATCGTAAGGTTTGATGAGTAATCAGCTCAGCTGGATAGATAGATAAACTGTTTATCGTATTAAGAGATTTCCCTTAGAGTCGATACTATGAGATCATCCCCGAAAGTTAATTAAAAAAAACTAGCTTTTATTGCGTTGTCATCGGAGTTACACAGGTATACCAAATTTCAGCTCAATCGGACATCGGGAAGAGGTTCAAAATTCAGTTGCAAGATTTGACCCAAAAATCTACAACAAACAGGGCAAGCTATATAAAAGCATAGGTATACACTGAGAAAAAAATCACCTAAAATACGGAGCATACTGACAATCGCCAAAAAGTACGATGATTAGCACCAGTTTTTACGGTGACAACTATCATTATATGGTTATCACCGTAAGCACCAGTTTTTAGGGTTTTTTTTTTTTTTTTTTTTTTTTTTTTTATTGAGTGATAGGCTTGCATTTGACCGTCATCATGCCAGGGTGATAACCATATAATATTACTAGCTGACTCGACAGACGTTGTCCTGTCAAAAGCCATTGCGTCTATTGCGTAACTATAGCAACCGTAGTATGTTGATGCTAACTTGTCAATTTATAGTGAAAATTATCAGTATATATATAATTTGCAATAAATTAAAATTGCGACTATAATTTGAGATTTAAACTATCCTATCTCTCAAGTTGGATCGAACTGCACATGGTGTGCGAATTTTATTATAATCGGTTAAGTGGTTTAGGAGTCCATTGAGGACAAACATTGTGACACGAGATTTATATATATTAAGATGATAGTTGTCACTGTTAAAACTGATGCTAATCATCGTTCTTTTTGGGATTGTCAGTATGCTCCGTACTTTCGGTGAATTCATCGGAACTTTGATTGCCATTTTTCTCAGTGTCCTACAATTATATATTCTATTAATTCTATTGACTTATTTCCTCAAAAAGGAAGCCACACGAGAGATGATACGATCACTATTATCACTCGATTACGATAAGGCTTCGTGTGATATCATTAATTCGATAAACAAAAATATTTGTTGATTGTCTCTAATTGAATAATTGATAATGCTTGCTTGCCCACGGTTTGCTTGTGTGGACTTTGGCTTCGTTTTTATGTGAACTATTTAATTTAATGAATCAGGCGGAAAAATATGTTAATTCACAGTACATAATTATAATATCTATACCTATATATAAATGTTATGTTGGTATGTGTACGCTACAAAAACTTAAAAAGTTCTGCACCGATCGAGCTGAAAATTTAGCATGATATATAATAATTCATATAATATATAATTTTTATCTATTTTTTTTTATCCACAGCGAAGCGTGGCAGGGAACAGCTAGTATATAAATATATATATATACTAGCTGACTCGACAGACGTTGTCCTGTCTTAACGATGACTATTTAATTCGAATTGGTAAAAAAGCCATTGCGTCAATTCTATGTCAAATGTCACAAGTTACATTAAAAAAGTTTACATTGTCCAAAGCGCTATGTATATGGTTTAAGTATTTTTAAATTTTCTAATTTTTCATGTTTTTTTACTATAAATTGAGATGTGAGATATCCTATCTCCTAAGTTAGATCGAACTGCACCCGGTGTTCAAATTTGATTGAAATCGGTTAAGTAGTTTAGGAGTCTATAGCGGACAAATAACGTGACACGTAATTTATATATATTAAGAAGATATATATACAAGTTAACTGAATTCCACCCAGCCGTTTCAGCGTGAAAGAGTAAAACATACTAACAAACTTTCACCTTTATAATATTAGTCAGATTTCATTGGCAACCATAAATAGGGGTTAGATTCAGAACTCACGCTTCCTAAAATGCGCGCCAGACCAAACCAAAATAACCACTTTCCAAAACGTACACTTAAAATGCCAATAAACCGTTTTTAAACCCTTGACAATATCAGAGGTCAAAGCCAAAATAGCTTAAAAAAGTAAGATCGTATGGACCGATTAGGTGGGTAGCCCGGCGTCAGAGATTTTAGGCCGCCTGAAAGCTTCTGACATGCCTTGACGGTTGTTACTATAAGACCAGCAACCTGGACCTACAATTTAACAGAGTTTATACATTAACGTGTCTGTGGTATCATACAAAAAAAACCCAAATGGATTTATAAATGACAGTTCTGATATAACCAACACAAAAACAACCAATTGAGATCCTCCTCATTTTGTGTGTCGGTCAAAAAAACGAATCGATTCTCGAATAACAGCAAACGGGGTTATTGTTCTCATTGTGAACGAGTTTTACCATGAGACCAACCAGTTGCTCATAATCTATACTATAATAATATAATAATAATAATAATATAATATTATAAAGAAGTAAAGTTTGTGTGTTTGTATATTTGTTAAATTGTAAGGGGTAATCTCGGGATCTACTGAACCGATTTTAAAAATTCTTTCACCAATAGAAAGCCACATTATTGCTGAGTGTCATAGGCTATATTTATTACCTGAAAAAATTAGGGATCCTTAACAAAATAAGATCAAGTAAAAAAATTGCAACCAAAAACCTAAAAAAATAAATAAAGTATTTAATCTTAAACACAATATAAATAAAATGGGACAATAAATAAAAAATAAAGTTACGATAGATGAGAATAAAAATACGTTTAAGATAAAAATGTAAAAAATTATAAGAGGAAATATAAATAGTAATTAAAAAAAAATGTACTTATCACCGCATAAAGACGCATTTAATCTACGTTTATCCCAAAATGTTTAAAAAATGAATATCCACCCGAGCGAAGCCGGGACGGGCCGCTAGTTATGAATATAACCTATATTATAGTGGAGCCCGAGATTTCAATACTCGAACTGACATTTTTTTTAGGCAAAATTTAGCCTGTATTGTTTAACCACACTTTTGAGATACTTCTACAGAGTTATAAGGTCAGGGTATGCTAAGCCGAAAAAGGCTCATAGTACTCAATACTCATCATTATGAACAACTTTTACTATGGGCCAACCCGGACTTCGTGAAAGAAAATCAGCTGATCCATACATTTTGTCGAGTATCATCGACATTTATCTATGGTAAAGCAGATTTTTTTTTTCCGTGAATTCCGGGCATAAGTTCAAGTGACAGAACTGGCGAGCAGCACCGTGTGTATATTACACGAACCATTTGGAGCCACTTTTGACCTCGTCATAACTCATCATCGTCATTCGTATATGAGAACTAGCCAAGTCAAACCTTAGGCTACAATATATTATCCTAAGTTATAAGAAAAATCATATTTTATGTTGTTATAAATAAATTTCAGGACTGACTATCAAACTTGGGACCTGTTTAGATCTCACTTCTTTTTGCGGCGAAGCCATTTTGTATTGAACTTGGCTCTCCTTTTTTACATTTATGTTTTGATGGGATTATTTTATACTAATATCAATCAACTTCTGTTTGAGTTTTTCAAAGACTGTTTTAAGACAATCAAGAGCTATATGAAATATAGCACATGGAAACATTTTTCAAGAACTTTACGAAGACAGACAAACAGACATACTATGTTCAGTGTTTTAAACATATAAAAGAGACGAAGTACAACAAAGACTAATTATATAGATGAAAGTACAAAACTCTTTGATAAGAAGCCAGATTACCTGATAACAGAATTTCAGGAATCATCGACACTGACGCGTTATCGTATTATTAATTTCGTTTGTTGTCAGATGGTACATACATACCTTTTTTTTAAAACAACACACTTTTGGATAATCAGGCCATATTATTTTGGCGCGCATTTATTCGATTGCGCCATAGCCATTAAATTAAATAAGTTAATTTTAAAAATATTTTAAGAGCAAGCTTTTATTGCTTTGTCACCGGAGTTTGGAGATATACAGGTATACCGAATTTCAGCTCAATCGGACATCGGGAAGTGGTTCAGAATTCATTTGCAAGATTCCAACGGCAGCCTGAAATCGAGAAAACAAATCCGCTGTTTCATAGAAAAAGTCAATGACACTCGACAAAATGTATGGAACAAAGGATTTTTTTTGCGAATTCCGGGTTGATCCCATAGTAAAAGTTGTTCATAATGATGAGTACTATGAGCCCTTTTCGGCTTAGCATACATTTCCTTGTATTCAAATACGTTTTAAATCAGAATAACACCCTGAAATGCAATCAAGTAATCAGTGTCTTCGAATCACTATTTATCAGATAATTAATCAATGTTATATCTTATCTTCATTATTATGTTATGTATAAAGTTGGTATTAAAGAACTGATTTATTTTACTAGCTGAAACCTTCGGCAGGACTGGTTCACTCCGCGCGTAGGTATCGAACACGTAAATACCCGCGGCGGTCCACGCCAATAGGTTAACTAGGTTGCCGTTTAAGATCTGTTCTCAACTTCTCATTTATACAGAAAAAAAATCTTTATTGAAAACAGCGTCATCTAACAAAAGATTTGTGAAGCTTTGTGAAGGTTTATGAATAAAAATCAACATTTGAAGCGGGCAAGTCGGGCGGGGTGCTTTGGCAGCCCGGACGTTAATGGATATTTTTGCGTGGGCTGCTTTAGCAGCCCGGACGTTTGAGTGGCTAGTGGGGATTCACGAGCGACCGGGAAACGCACGCTCGAGACCTATTCGAGCCTATATCATCCTATCCGAGCTATCCGGCCGCTATTTTAAAATGGAGAAAGGTAATTAAAAGCTAAAAAGATACTGTGCTGTGTTCAATTCCTTCAACACGGATCACGATCCATGTTTATCTTTTTTGCGCTTCGTAAAGACGATGAAAGGTAAGCTACTATGAAGTGATTTTTATTATTGTACCTGGTACCTGTTTAGGTTACGCATGTATCATTTTTTGACGAATTTATTAGAATAAAGGAATGTCTGACGATTTGTTTGTATCTCAGAAGTGGATCATCAAAGATCGAGTTGAACCAATTCAACCGTTCATTCACTTTACAATCGATGAAAAAATACTATAACCAATACCTTCAAGTAAAATGAAAAAACCTCATGAATAATCATGAGACAGTAACAATGAACTTCGACGGACCAAACTCGTAAATTCCTGCATATTTTATATAATCGAAGGGCAGAATCGAACGTAATGTATTTTTAAACAGACAATTTCGCAGTTTTGACTCCTGCTGATTTGTTAGGGTAGTGACTTGTGGGTAGTGATAAACTGTTCTCAAAACTATAATCGCCAATTGAAGATATAAAATCACTGCTAAATAAAACAGAACAGATAAAATAGCAATCAATATTTACAGGTCACGCCTATCATGATTACGATAGACTTACGTTTGACCACCATCATAGGATGATAAATAAATAAATAATATAATTGAATAAAAATAAAAAAACGAAATTTCGGATACCGATACGGTACGCACGGCTTATAAAAAGTTATGTTTGTTCACACACCCTCTTGGGGATTTATTTTGCCTTTAAACTGAATACATTCAGTCAAAAAAGTATCGGGAATGGATGATTTGTTTTGGGTTCCAAATTCAAATTTTTGTTTTTATTGTTGTTGTTAGATTGGCACAACTGTTTTCCATTTCGGCGCGGAGTTTGAGTTGCGTCTGTTATTTAGATTAAATATGGTGCTGTTTTTAGTTAGGTCATATCTAGTGTGTATTACGAATTTCATCATGGACAAAAACATCGAACAAAGAGTTTGTCTTAAATTTTGCATCGCCAATGGAATTTCGTGTTCGGAGTCACTAAAAATGTTACAGAAGGCTTACGGCGAATCGACTTTATCAAAAACACGTGCTTATGAGTGGTACAAAGCGTTCAAAAGCGGTCGAGATGTGATGGAAGATTTGTCTCGCTCTGGTAGGCCATCAACGTCTGCAACTGAAGTTAACATCGCAAAAGTGAAGGAAATAGTGACTGAAAATCCTCACTCAACTTTGAGAGAGATAGCCGCCGAACTTTCTGTATCTCACGAGTCGATCCGTACCATTTTAAGTAATCATTTGGGTATGAAACATGTTACCGCTCGGCTAGTCCCAAAAGACCTGAATTTTCTCCAAAAACTCAATCGCATGAGAGTCGCTGAGGATATGCTAGAACGAGTCAATTCCGACCCAACATTTATGAAACGCATTGTTACTGGTGACGAGACGTGTGTTTACGAGTTTGACATGCAAACTAGTCAACAAGCTTCGGAGTGGCGCTTTCCAACTGAACCGAAACCGAAAAAACCACGCCAAAGTCGATCAAAAGTCAAAGTCATGTTGACTGTTTTCTTTGACTATCGCGGTGTTGTGCACTCGGAATTCTTGCCGGAAGGTCAAACGGTAAATAAAGAATATTATTTGAGCGTTATGCGGCATTTAAGAGAGCAAATTCGACAAAAAAGGCCAGATTTGTGGAAAGAAAATTCTTGGATTTTGCACCACGATAATGCGCCTTCGCACACGGCCATCATTGTGAACGAATTTTTGACCAAACACTCAACAAATACCATCGAGCAACCACCATATTCACCAGATATGGCTCCAGCCGACTTCTTTCTTTTTCCTAAACTCAAATTACCACTTCGTGGCACCCGTTTTCAATCGGTAGGAGACATAAAGGAGAATTCGAGGCGAGAACTCAACTCAATTCCGGAAGCAGCGTTTAAAAAATGTTTTGATGATTGGATTATTCGTTGGCGTAAGTGTATCGTTTCTGAAGGAGCATACTTTGAAGGTGATCAAATAAATTTGGATGAATAACAAACATTTTGTGTATTATTGATAATTTCCCGGTACTTTCTTGACAGAGTAGTATTACTTTGTTTTATATTTTGTCAATGACATATATATTTTATAAAATTAAAAAAAATTGACAAAATGTCATATATTTTTAAAAAATATGACAATTTGTCATATTTTTATACACAAAACTATTCAATATGATATCTTGTAATTTGAGGAAGTAATTTTAAGAAAACAATTTTTTTGTCTATTTTTTTGATGACCATCATCATCATCAGCCCGTTATCGCCCACTGCTGAGCATAGGCCTCTCAGGCCTCTCTTGTCCGCCACTCATCCCGGTCCTGTGCCAATCTTGTCCAGGTTCGACCCGCGACTTTGGTTTCGTTGACCCAACGAGTTGGTCGTCCGACGCCGGCCGTTTTAAACCCCCGCCGCAAAAACGACGGGGTGTTATAAGTGTCTCTCTGTGGCATCGTAGCTCCCGCACGAATGACCCGATTTTGATTTAGTCACTTTTTGTTTGAAAGGTGAATTAGTCGGGAGTGTTCTTAGTTGTTTGATGAAAATCGTCTCAGCCATTTCAACCTGGGGCGTTTTATAATTTTAAAATTAAATTATTCACTTTGAGGGTATTTTAAAAAAGTTCATAAAATTTGATTTTGTTTTATTTTTCTGTCTAACCTACAATTGCCATATGTTTGATGCTTGTGTGCGTAGCTTGCGTATGACAAGCGAGTTTGTAGGACCAAGGTACTTTGACGTTCGTAAATAATTACTGTGTGCAAAATTACATCCGTACTTTATGTTAATTGTGATTGTGGTTACGTATAACTCAATTACAATAACGACACACTTAGGGCTGTCAATATTTCTTTTCGTTAGCAAAAAAATTAGGCATCAAAATGTGCGCACAATTCAACATTGAAGTTATAAATACAAATTTGTATTTTTTTATGTTTTGAAGTTATAAATACAATTGGCCCAAGTTTGAAGGCTTTTTAAGACAGATCTAAATTTTCTAAAACTATTGGTATCCTTGTCTAATGGCTTGCAATGATAAAGACAGATATATTTTTAGTTAGTTTAGATTTTTCTTAAAATG